>JARHVA010000298.1:1632500-2232500 GCA_037957365.1 Torreya grandis | reverse complement strand
GTCTCTTAAAATAACGATGCAAGTCATTGACAACTAAACATGTGAAAACAATAGAATATCGTATGTTTGTTTAATGAATCACATGATGACCTTAAAGTTTCAACACATACAATAAATAAATATTAAATTATCCTTTACTAAACCCAACACAACTTCTTTAGAAGAAATGAGACATTGCCTATTTCAAACCCAGCTAAAGGTAGGTATGTTTGTATCGTTAGTGTTACCCCAAATTAGTCATCACGCAACATCATAAGAATGTATAATGCAACCACAACTAATAACTTACAATGGGTAAAAGAAAGAGGATGTGTCCAATAAATAAAGACACGAGATAAGGAAACATGAAGCAACATAGCCTCAAGTAAACCAAAACACAGAAACATGACACTCTATGTATAATTATTTCAAACGTTGACCAAAGTGCAGGGTGGATAAGTAGAATACAACCATATAAAAATATAATATGAAAATGTTGGCTAAAAGAATGGGCATTGTCTTTAAATATATAAGCTTAAAATTAAAATTTGGTTTTTAACAAAACATAGGTTTCATATAATAATTTTTCACAGCGTACTGAAAGAAATAACAAAATTCAACTTGGGTAATCACCTTTATCTTTGCTACTCTTTCTCTCTTCAATTCCTTAGCTTCTTGCTTCTTTCTTTGTTTGTCCCTTCTCTCCGTGTATCTGTCTATGTTTTATTCACCCAAACACCCCCTTTATTTATAACACAACCTTTCTAATTTCCATGCTGCCTATGTTTCATGCAATTCCCTAATTTTCCTAATTGTATATTTATTATCATTAAATCATGTTCTTTGAATCGCCACGCCATTCTTTATTTACTCCATTTCTACTTAAGTTATTTCAATAATTAAGTAAATGTTTATTTTCTAATTTTAAGTGAATTCTTGCATGCTAATTAAAATCATATTTAACTCAAGTTCTAAATTTATTAACCTCGATTAATTTCTTTTCTTTCTCTAGAGCTTATCAACTAACATGCTAAGTTTAATAATAATGAAATCCAATTTCTAAATTTTCATGCATAATTCTTATTTGAAGGAAATAACCTTCACCACGATAATTATGCCATTAATTGATTTTCATTTTCTAGATAATCATATTTAAGGCAATGATACTTATATTACAAAAAATTAATTATTTTATGGATTTAATTAAAAAACCAAGTGAATTAAACCCAAGAAATCAAATGCATACTATAACTAATTCCACACACACATTTATAATCTCAAATAATATGCACTAATATCATTACGCTAATATCATTTAAAATATATATTGTGTGTGTAGGGTCACTAGCATTTTCCACTGATATTCTCCCAATTGCTTGATCTAGTTAATCCTCTCTGATGATGCTCTCCTTCATCAAGCTCTGAGGGTAGGACCTATCCTGCATCAACCTTGGAACACGTAGGTAGTTAGTTTGGGTCATCAAAAATATCACTAATGATGTACAACTAATCAATACATACACATAATATACAAAATATAACCTGTAGGTATCACATCATGTACTCAAATCAATAATGTTATTGTGTCATTACAATATATGTTATAAAGCTAAGTATACAAGAAATAGTAATCATATACTACCATACTAATCAACAAATTAAAGGTTTATTTATCTTAGGGTGAAATCGGGATGTAACAACTCCACTAATGCGACACAATTTAAATATTGTCATCATTTTAAATTGAATTTCAGACGGTGATCACTTTAATTTAGACTTCCTTGGAGTTGTAACAGCTAACTATGTGCGTTAAATAATGACAATGACTCATTATGCATATTCAGTTTCCCCTATACTTTTGAAGTCAATGGAAGCTTTGAGAACAAACAATAATTGTTGTTGATTCTTTTCCATATTCACTCTATGTTGCTTCCATTTCCACTGTGATATCACAAAATTATAAACCTGGTGTGGATTTATTTATAAAGAAAGGTGTTTTCAACAAATAGAGAAGCCCAATTGCAACTACAAAAGTATTTTAGCGATCAAGTGTGCATAATATATATTTTGTTTTAGATTTAGTATAGGTAAGAACACATTTATAGGTGTTAATAGGTTGATTTTCATTAATAACAAAAGCATGAAAATTTTCTTTGAATTATTTGTATTAATTAAGATGGTAAACACTACCTATGTCATTTTTCTGTGTATACTAATATTGTGTTGTAGTTACTAAATACTTTTGGGCTTGTTGCTGTTTAGGTGCAGGAGTGTATTTATACAAATATGAGACTCCATGTATTAAGTGTCCTAAATGCCACTCTATTCATTTATGTGAACACCAAAGAGGATCACATTAAATTCCTACAACTGCTTTCCCCTACGGTTAAGCTCTCAGAAACAGACAATGTTAAAAAATTCAAAGTGTCACCTTATTACAAGGGTGTAAAGAGAAAAGATCTAGCCTCAATGAAAATCAAAACACTTTGATTCCTCCCATAAGGATCCCTAACCTTATCACATTTATCCAACAATTCACAACTTCCCTTATGCAATTATGATAGTTTTTATTCTTTTAATGAAATATGTGATCTTCACATGCAAATTTTGGTTACATTGTTCCTTTTAACTACAAAATTCTTTGTGTTTATCGTACTCTATTTTTTAACTTTATCCTTCTTAATGTCCAATGACAACAAAACACGTTATAGGTCTATTTTTAGTCACAAATCAATGGAGTTCATAGGGTCGCTTTAGCTTTTCAAGTAACTCTAAGCACAATCTACAGATTTGTGGGTTTATTGATCTAGTTTTATCTTCCACATGTCATTATCTACATATTTGAGATCATGGAGTTGCTTTTGGCTTGAATGAGGTCTACACTTTTCCCTTTGAACTTCATGTTCACTTTATACCTGTGCAGTGGCAACATGGAAGCTCGACATATAAACAAAGAGGTTATAATTAAAAAAACTCATTAATGAATATGCAAACTAATTTAACAAAGTCTTAGTATAACTTGATGAGACAAATGGAAGTCGCTTATAGGTGGTTTTAAGCTTTTAGGTGGTCACTTCAAACTCCACAGATGCATTGGAATCTTCAATTTACTTTAGTATTCAATGTGTTTGCTTTGTGTTTCCTTGTGAACTTAACCAAGTCAGTGAATCCGTCAATTTATCAAATCCATTTTAGTCTTTTTCACACAACCACTTTCGTGGCATACGAAGATCATAGATTGATAGATAGATAAAATCATCCACACATTAGTGCCTTATTCAACACATAATAAAGTGGTCACAATTAAACATATTGCATATAATAAAACCAAACATTCACATATCACTTTTAACAAAAAAAATGTGATCAAAAGCCAACATGTGGTAATCATCCAACGACTACAAGGGCACTAAGTGACTGAGGTAACTTTAGAAGATTGTTGTCTTAGTGAAAAGTTAAAGTTGTATATCAATGTAATCTCTAACCAGGTTGATTTGTCATGTGGGTTATAAATGTTATGAATAAAGCATGACCTCTGACTTAGGATAAATGTTAATATGGCCACCGATGTGCTTAAAGCTTTGCAAGGGCATTGCATATGTTTTGTTGGTTTTTTTGTTTGGGCTTTGTTTCTAAATAATGTTTAGTTTAGTTTTATATAAGACATAATTTAGACATTATAATTGAATTTGCATTCAATATGTTGTAATTAGTAAAATATCATATATTGATCGTTCATAATTGAGTTGGATAGTCAAAAACTATGATTGACTATGGTTAGGATTTAAACTTATTATGTTGTTGTAAGTTAAGCTATCTACATATTTACATACACTTTTATTGTAATCTTGAAAGAGTTCTCACAATATTCATAATAATAATGAGTGGAATTGGACCACTAAATTATCTTAATGCATTTAAAAAAAAACAAAATTCCCTTTTACTCTTTTCACTTTATTGTGCAAGAAAAATCTCTACATATTGCTTTCCATGTTGATGTTTCTAGTTGACACGTATTAAATCTTTAAATTTCATTCAAGATAGAAATATATACTTTTTTTTAGACATTAATCTAATTTAACAAGTGCTACCTATAAAACCAGATGAGACAAAAATACTTACAATCAAACTAAAACATAAATTGGAATATAAAAAGGCATATTTGAGAGGAAACATTAGTCCCATATGTCTCATAAACCATTATGTATCTTTGAAGACAAGTTATTATAAGAAATAAAATTTCCAACTTTGTATAATGGTTGCATTTATCTTGATAACGTCACACAAAAATCTCATATAAAAAAATATCAAAGTGGGAGTTCTTGCATGAAGAGAATGACATTGCAACTAACATAACTAATTATTTATTCAAAAATGTTAAAATAATTATACATCGGGTTTTAAGTTATGATTGGATGTACATACATAACGGTGAATTGAAAGGAAACAAACTTTATGCCAAAGATGTTAAAGACAAAAGAAACCTAGACAAAATTTTAAAATTACCAATAGGCAATAAAGGTTTTTAAAGCATTCGAACAACACCTGACTATTTTCAAAACTCAAGAAAAAATATTTTTGCAATGATAATGCTATTGGGACCACCAACGTTTTTTTGACATTAACAAGCATCAAGCACTTTTGGGAGCCATTATTCCATGCATTAAAGAAAATGTCTTGGAAGATCAACAATAAGCGCAATGAAAATATTGAAGAAGATAACTTAAATTCTACAATTAGAAAGAATCTAGTTCTTTACACTCGTTATTTTAATTATAGATCTAAAGCAGTTAAGAAAATGATGTTACAAAATGAGCAACTATTTGTAAAAGTTTTTTATTAATTTTTTGTGACATAATTTTATATTAAAGAAAATGAACATCTACATTTAATGGTTTGGGTACATGATGCACTGATATATGGACATTGCTCCAATACTAAAAGTGAAAAATTCATGGACAAGTATATATCTTGTGATTCAACATTGCTTGATGCAAATTTGGGCAAAATGCAAACACATCATCATACAAATAATTGTATAAATTATATTGTAGATTCAACTTCCTATTGCCTCCAATGGGAGAAACCATAATATTTTAGAGCCTTTGGAGCAGAGAAATGACTTATACAAATAAAATGCCAATATTTTTTTCCTTGACCGCAACATAAAAAATATAATGAATACAACATTTAAAATGTTTTTGCAATATTCAAATTTGTCATATATACTTTTTTTGTGATCTTGCATTTCACGACTAGTAATACTGTTAAAAAGGCATCCATCAGATGTTTGGATAAATTCTTTTGCATAAACATCCTCTACATTGGGGTATGCAAATAGAGATGCACAATCCATACTTGATGCATATGATGCTACAAAATATTGTAGCTCCTATGTGATAAACTTTGACCGTACATTGATAAATGATTTTCTTAAAGTGTGCAAACAATATGCATGTTTAAATAATAATAAACTACAGTGTATAAAAAGCTTGGGAAGTAATCTCGTTGAACATCAATAAATGTCTAGTCGCCAAATGATTCATAATGTACTTTCACTGTCGTTACGTAATGATTCTATGAAATAATTTTCATTAACACATCACCATCGACAGATATAACATTCATATTTAAGAGCCCTAAGTTATTAACACAAGACCTTAATGATTCAAAAGATCTAATTTTCACTTCTCATATAGAGAAATACATTGCAAGACTGACACAATTGGAACAAATTTGTTTGACTAAATATGTAGCATCTTTTTAGGAAAATTTACAAACAACAAGAAACAATGAAAACCATACATTGACATGTTGGATACAATGAGCACATACAAAATTAATATAAAGAAAAAATATTATTGTTCATACCATACAATGACATTAAAAGGAAAATTCAAAACATGGACAAAAGCATACCTTGCTCATGAAATACAAATAAACAACATATAAAGCATGTTTACTGTACAAAGTATATCAAGATGAGGAATAATTGAGACTATTGTTGAAGTTATTGATGTTAATTCTACCATGGTATTCAACATTAACAATGATGATGAAACAGAATAAACGTTTGTTGATGCCAAAAAATATGACATTAACATTGAAATAGTAACCCTAAGATTGAGTAAGAAATAATGTGGCACCTTGTTGAACCAGACATTATGGAGTATGTCATTTATCCATTTACAGATAATGTTTGGGTAGGTAACTTGAGTGAAGCTTCTTCGCCCCACACCATTGTGATGTCTATATGGGGATTTAAGGCCCTGCCATGTCATATTTTGTGCTTAGTTTAATCTTAGCTAAATTCAGCTCAGGTCTCACAAATCTTACCATCATGACCAAATGTGTCTTATATAATGCATGAATGAATGAAATATTTTAATAATGTCCATGAAACCAAGCAATCTATGGGACCAAGAGCTGTAACAAAGTTGTTTCGTGCTAACACAACCACTTGATATAAGGGTTATCGTATTAATCTTCCCGAATTTATAATCCCTTCTCGATGCTTACTCTTCTTTTATGGATTTTGGTTAGAAAAATTATTATTTTATTTAACCTTGCCTCTTTAAACACGTTAGTTAAGTTGTCAACCATCAGATGTCCTTATGCTTGATATGAATGTCACTATACGTTGCACACTCCATAATGAAGTCCCATTTTGTCTCCACTACTCCATTTTCAAAAAATAAACATGTTCTTGTTTCTCATTCTTCCTTGGGCACTGTCCACTTGTCGATTTTACACTTAAGATGATGTGAGCTAGTCCTTAATTGTGCCAACAACATATTTGGTTTCCATTTGATTTTTTCCCCTATGTATGTCTTTTCTTCATGATCTCATGTGGGATTGAACTCTTTGATGTAGTATGCTTTCTTTCATCCCAGTTATTTTGTCCAAATGGTTATCCTGAATTTATCTCTCACATACTTGTTTATTTCCTCGTTGGTGTTTGGACATTCTTGAATGTTGATGTCCCATATACTCATCTACTTGTTTTGTTTCATCCACATGTTTTTTTTCTTCTTAGCTCTTCTTTTATTACCATTTTGAGCCATCGATGATTCTCAATACTTTGCAACTTTTTAAAATAATTTAATGTTCGATTCATTGTCGATGCTTCCAATGGAAGAGTACTTGTTTCAACTTATAGAATCTCATATGGAACTAAAGCTTTGACTTTGAGGTTTCTTGTGATTAAATGTTTTTAGATTCTCGCTATTTGACTCTGATTTAGGTTAGACACATTGTTGCCCCAAACTTCACATCCATATAGGACTGCTAGTGTGACAAGTAGGTTGAACAAGGTTCTCTTGCTTTTCCAATCCCATAATTATGCATTCATGCACTTGTTTTGTAGGGAGTATAAGGCCATCCACACCCCTTGAATTATTTTTGCCCTATAGAGCTCCCAACTAAGCTTGTTGTGAAAATCAAGCCAAGATACTTGTATTCTTCCACTACTTCCAATGGGCTTCCTTAAAAAAGGAACTCAATTTGTTTGTTTTTTCTCCATAGAGAAAGATTGTGACTTTTGTTTTATAGTATTATCTTGCATTCCCACCTCTTGGTAGAGGAGCTCTAGAGCCTTCAAATGTTCTTTCAAACTATGAGATGTTTTTGCAATTAGAATAAGATCATCTGCATGTTAAAGTAACTTTACAACATAATTAGCTAAGTGGACGCCCCCTCCACCAACATTATCTATCAACTCCTCTAGTTTATCAACGTAAAGCCTAAACAAGTTGGGAGATAGAGGACATCCTTGTTTGTCTCCAATGTCACTTCTAAAACATTCTAACATTCCTTCACTTGTTCTCATTTTGGCCTTGATTTGCTCATAAAGTCTATGCACTACCACTCTATACTCATTTGGAACTCCAAACTCCTCGATTCTACTCCAAAGTTTACTTTTAGGGACAATGTCAAATGCTTTTTTTAAGTAAAAAAAGTATCAAAAAGATTCTTCTCTCGAAGTATCCCATTTTTTTTTGATCAAGTGTCTTAGAGCGATGTAGTGGTCGATATTGTAATGTTTTGCCCTAAACCTCACTTGGCCTTTTACCTTTTTCAGTATTTTTTCTTTCCAACTGCTAATTCTCTGATCTATTTTGCTAGCAAATAGCTTTCTAAGGATGGGATTGACGGTGATAGTTCAATAATTAGATGGATTATTGATATCCCCACTTTTATAGAGTGATAACGATACTAGTTGTCCAATTCGTTGAGAAGTCTTCTTTAATGATATCATTTAATATGCTCTTGATGTGTGGTGTGAGGGTTTCTGCCCCACTTTAGATATTCAACTTGCATCCCATCTATGTCTTGCGCCTTACCCCTTGTTAGTCTTTTTATGCCTTAAGTAATATCCTTCATAGAAAAAAGCTTAGTTGTTGTGTCGATTACATGAGGGTTATCTTTATTCTAAACTCTTTCATAAATTAGCTTTGTTTACTCTAACCATCAAGTATCTGTAATATTATTCTCTATTTGTTCTATTTTTTATTTTATTTCCCTCCAAAAACCTTTGGGATTATACCTTACAAGAGAAATTAATTATTTTTTAGACCAAATGATTCTTTCATAAATTTTTTTGTTTTCTTTGGTCATTTCAAGTCCTCTCAATGTTCTTTTTGTTGCTTTGCACTCTTCATCATACCACGAATTTGTTGAGAAACTACTTGCACTTCCACTCTTAGATCTACTTATTTTTCATGCATTTAGAGCCTTTTGAATTAAAGAAATCAACATATTATTATTTACTAGACAGTTGTCCACAGATGAATTACTATTCTTTGTTTCTTGAAAATATTGTTCAAAGGCTTCTTTGAAGAGTTCTTTATTCTCTTGAGTCACGAGGATTCTACCTTGAAGAGGTCTCTTCATTTGCTTGTGGTGGTCTTATCCTCTCAGTTGATGTTTTATGTGCATGTTGAACTTTACATGTATTTGATTACGATCTGATTTCATCTTGATAGGGCTGTCCCCAACATTAAGCTTCATCAATCTCAAGATAGAGATTTGCGAACAAATAACATAGTCTACCATGCTTTGACTGCTGTAAGTTTTATAAGTAATGTTCCTTGAATTCAACCATGTTCTCATGCCATTGCATATAACCATGTCATATAAACTACATAGTCTCAATAGTTATGCTCCATAATATGTAACTCTCCCCTTTCCATCTTGTGATTTCATTTCCCAACACTGATCTTTTTCTTCGTCTAGCCATAAGGAATTGTTTCTCACTCCCCCTTCAATCCTCAAATTAAGAACTTGGTTGTTTGTTATCCACATTGAAGTCCCCCATTATCAAGACTTCTTATAAGGTGTTGAATACTGAAATGTTACCTTTTAATGACGCACAAGGGTCTTCACATTCTAACTTCATCTTCTTATATGTTTTTTAGCCTCTCTATGCAAAATAACAAGTATCAAGCCTAGTTGTTAACTCATTTTTTGCTATTTTCATCCATATGTACTGTTTATTTGGGTCCTCTTTCTCCACTTTTATAATTCCACACTATTTATTTAATTAACACCGTAACCCCTCTATGTCCCTTTTCACAATCTGTCATTTCGTTCTAAACTAATATTTTATTATATCCTTCAAAATTTGAAACTTTGTAGCATTTGTGTTCATAAGTTTTAGTAAAAATGATGTCTTTTCACTCTAGTATGGGCTCCCACCATGTCCTCTTCTCCAAGGGTAACATTTACATTTTTAGCATACCAAGGTCATGTGCTCTTAAGGGGGGTCAAGTCCCTATTTCTTGTGTGCCATTTAATGGTTGATTTGGACTCTTCCATATTGTAACCATGCACATTTTCCTACATCTCTTGCTCATTTGACTTTCTCCCATTCTTTCCCTCTTTCTTCTTATTGTGTGGGGTTTAAATCTTCATCTAGGTAGATGTGTCCCCCTCTAAGAGACCTTATGCTCCTTAATATCTCATTTTTGTCTTGTATTTTTTTATGGTAACTCTTACATGTCTGTTATTTCCTCCTACTAATTTTTCCATTCTATTTACTTGATGAATTTGTATTGTTCGATGCAATTTGTCTGCTAGGAATTCTCTTATCAATTTGTTGGTATTTTCATTCTCACCGTAGTCTTTCAGTCTTTTAATAATAATGTTTGCAATTGTATCATGTTTATCATTTTATTATCTTATTTGCATTCTAACCGATTTTATACTATCTCCCTCTATTCATTTGAAGGTCCTCTTACCACTTGTGTGTAAGACTTGGTCTCTCCATGTTGGACTCCCAAGTGACTTTCTTTAACTTTTGTATTTTCAATTGGGGATTGTGAATCTTTTGTTTGTGGTGCATTCCTTCATTCAGTCACTTTTGGCTTATTTTTCTCAGATGTTTTCAATTGATTTAAATCTGTTTTTTTTTTTGACGTTAACTCTCGCTGCCCTTTTTCCATGTTGTCCTGCAAGTTGTTTACTTGCTCTTGGAGTTTTTTATTCTCTCTTACAAGTTTTCAATTAGAATTACTTCTTTCATCTTGTTGTCCTTGTATTTTTTCTTTGTTTTTAAGCCTTTGAGCCTCCTTTTCATGTTTATTAATTCATTAACATATAGCTCAGATGACCAATATTAGTGGCATTGTTGTTGGGCTATACAGTGCCTTGCTTTCTTGGTTCTCTTCATCTCTTTCCCCTTTGTTTATTGAATATGTTCCAATTTGCCTTTGTTTGTTACCCATATTCTTTTTTGCCATTATTCTTATCCTCCAAAACCCACTTAGGATTTTGTGTATTATCGTTCCTATGTTGCATATGGTGAGTGAGTTGTGTGTGTTGTTTCACAACATGCTTCGTTTCAACGTTGTTCTTAAGTAATGTATTCAGTGTTTTTGTACCCCTTTCTTGCCCTTGTGATGTCTAAATTCTCTGTGTTTGCTACATTGTGGAAGTGACTATCGAAGTGTTGTGCATTGCCCTTGGCAGGATAATTGTGAGTTGTTTGCTCCTAGTTTTTCTCAATTTTCGAGCATGCCTCCACTTTAAAATATTTTTATATTATATTCTGTTAACATAGAACAATTTTTCACCAATGTCTGATAAAGTAGTCTATGGATATCCTTGATTATATGATTAAATGTATGATTCTTATGCCCTTGCGATTACATCCTTGTATGAATACAGGGGATGTTGTATGTTAAAGTCCAATGAAATTACCAAATCTCTTTGAGGCATCATTCCCATCATTGACCTCTGTATTTGAGACCCATCTATTTACTTCCTATTGATGGATATATATTTCTCTGTCACTAATATTTATGCATTTTTAACTTGGATTGTATTATTATTTCTAATAATGACATGTTGTTTACTGCAAATCTTTCTGATAACCCTACCACCTTCTTGCTATTTTTCTGCCATTCCATAAGTTCGCTACCACATAGTTTGATTTAACTTTGAAGTGTATATGAATGAATGAAAGTTTTTAATAATGTCCACGAGACCAATCAGCATATGGAACTCAAGAGCAAAACCAGTTGACAAGATTCCAACAAACTACCCTACACTACTACTTGTACGTTTCCTTGATTTCTTTATTAAATCCTCTGTTATAAATTATAGTCAAATAATATGTTGTTTTTGCTATTTTTTCTTATTCAAACAAAATTGTAAATGCTTCAAAACAAAAAACCCAAAAAAAAAAAAGAAAAGAGGTCATCTTTTTTAAAATAAAAGTGTGGGACCCTTGTGTCTCCAAATACCGGCCATCTTGAGATTTGACCAACTCCTATTGCCTCAATGAAACGCGGAGTTTAAGAAATAAAATATTATTATCTTTTTGGATGTTCTCTTTGCGCCGTCAGGCAGCCGCTTCTCCTCTTTTCCACTTTCCTGTAGTGACACGTGGCATTGGAGAATGAGAAGCAAAAGGTGTTGGGGTCAGGGTTACGAGTCACGACAACTCGTACGCTTATGAAAACGGATTTTACGTGGGAATCAGATTTGATAGGGCAATGAGTGAGAATCGATTATATTTGGTAGGGCAATTAGTGAGGATCGATTCGCTAGATTTGGAAAAAAGCAACCTGTTTTTGAAGATTCCGACATAATTATCATGGAATGGAGTGATTTCTAAGCCAAGAAAATATTCTTTTTTTTGGGCTTCCAAGTCACTCGTTTCACTGTAAAGTCTTAGAAAAAGAAAACAATGGGCGGCGAATTGTTTTAAGAAAACAATGGGCGACCAATCCGTGGCTTTGCATGAAGCAGTCGTTTAAAATATTCGATACAGATTATTCACTTTTTATGGTGGAAACGACGAAATGGAATCAACGGGGGCATATTTGACTGGTAAGGTGGTGTTGAGGGTTTTTGAACGAATGAAATGAAATGTTTTTAATTAGGGTTTCTGAGATTGACCACTCTTTGGGATTATTAATTTCATTATATAATCAATGATTTTCGAAATATAAGATATTTTTTAGAATATTATTTTATTTTTTATTGAATTGGTTTAATATTTTTTTCAATATTTTTTAAAAAAAATATATATATTAATTATGTAGTTAATCTTAATTTTTTCATATAGTTGGTTTGTATTTTTGTGTTGTAAGGGCGTTCAAAGATGAAGTGTTTTTTTGTTTCAATTGTTTTTATGGTGAAAAAACACAAACTTTCTTATCCTACTACTTTTTAGGATTCGTCCATCTCTCTGTTTCACACTAAAGCCCATAAGAATCGATTCTTAGTTGAGTAACTAGGATCTTTTCTCTCCAACTGATTTCGAGCAAAAGCGCTCTAAAACCCTTGTTAAACCTTTGCTAAGAGCCAAAGTGCTCTAAAACCCTTGTTAAACACTTCTAGTGACCCGATGGGAGAAATATTGCTTTCAAACACCTAAAATGGATTGGGGAGACCTCCAAATCACTTGGATGATATCTATAACTCTCTCAAACACCTGACTAAGCATACTTTTGGCACATGTGTACTGTTGTTGTACAGACATAGGTTAGTAAATCTTCCTTTTGTGTTTGTGTGCAGGGTTTTGAACTAAACAACACTTCCTAATCAGCGGAGGAAGTTATCTGAGGCAATATTGAAGTGTTTCATCATGTTCTGAACTTTCAAACAACCCCTCAAGTCCCGATGCAGGGTACAAGTTCATAGTAGAAGAGATATCACTCATTTTGTGTCAAGAGAGTACAGGGGCATACATGTTGCAAATAGTTGAGTTCAAAGGGCTTTCAAAACATCTTTGGGAGTATCTAGTACTATCTATGCAGGGTTAGCAAGAGATAACAAAATGGTAATGATGCTCAAAACACAAACCTAACTTTGATGAAGCAAACAAGTCCTAAGGTTACAAGCATAGAGTATGAGAAGGAGTTGAAGCTCAAATGCAAATTACTTAGTGAAGAAACATTGTAAGAAGATAGTTGGCGAGGAAGGTTCTAAACTATGACAAGTGTCCATCAAGAGACTTGTAACTGTCTTCAAGATATGGATATGTGACTCTTTGGAAATGAATTATATTCAAGAAGTTCAAATTTGCCTAAGTAACCTCGTATGCCACTTTTCATGAAAGAAACTCAACACTTGGTCATGAAGATCAAGAAAGAAGATGACAACACATTCTAAATGGGCTTGGTGTCAATAATTTTCCTCTTTGTAACTGTTCAGATGATGAATGGTCATAATGATCTTTTTTCTCCATATTCTCTCTCTTTCCTCTCTGTTGGCAATAAAAAATAAGCATTGAATGACTTGTAATGGATCCTCAAATTAGTTATGGAAAAGCCCTGCCAAAATTAAGACTTGTAATTGCCTATTAGAATCAATTCAACCTGAGTATTGCTATCTTCATCTTGCATATAGTGATCTTGAATGGGTTGTTTGATAAATGCTTTGTGATAGTAAATGTGCTTCCTTACATATTTCCTTCTTCTTCATACCTCTATGTGAGTTTGTCTTCTTTTCACAGGTCATATGAAGTGTTATACATGGTTTGTTGAGTGCGAGAACTAATATGTTATTAATGTATGTTGTTAGCACCTCTTGACTGATCATCGTAGGCCTCTACAATTGCCAAAACCTTCATATTGAAGCATTATTTAGCAAGCTGAGGACCTTATGTTTGGTGCATCACCTCTAAGATTCTTGTTAGTTTTAGCTTTCATATTTCCATTTTCCAAGCCAAGCAAGTAGTATAGTTGTTAGTGTAGGTGTTGTACTTGGGAACTATCCCAAAATCTAGAGGTTTGGTCTACTTAGAGGTCATCCACAACCTAGGACTAATCACATAGTATAGCTCAAGTGAGATGGCTTGAAAACACCCTCTTAAGGGTGCAAATTTGAGCTATAACAGTTATGGCATGCCTGGTGGGATGTAGAAAGAGGTTGTCCAGGATTGATGTTGGTCTTGGCAAAAGTGCAGTTGTAGTAGCCTTCTTCATGTAGCATCTAGTGATTCCAACAAGTTCTAAACTCTCAGTTGCTGACTAGTGAGTCAATTTTCATGTCAAATGTGACTACAAGATCAAAGATGAAAAGTATCCCTTTTGAATTTGTTGAATTACCTTTATATTTAGTCAAAAGAAAGAGACTCCCTTAGACTCTCCCTTATACCAAGTCACCTGGAAGAAAGCTTCATTTCCCCTTTAATTCAAGTCTTCCTAAGGCGAATAGAATGGCTATAAATCTTCCCTTTGTTGCTTTCAATGGTGGTTCTCCCTTAAACCTTGCATAATATGATGATATACCAGTGGCTGCCCTCAAGAGTGTCCCTTATTTTAGTGGAGAAACTACTCTTACTCCCATGGAGCACATTAGGGACATGGCAAATTTTTGCAACATCCATAATATAACATAAGAAAATGTGGCCATTAGGTTGTTGGAAATTGGTTTTAAAGGTAAGTATTTTGATTGGTATAGAACCTTAGCCCCTAATTCTATTGACTCGTGGGATGACTTGGGAGAGCAATTGAGTAAGAGATTTGAAGTTAAGAGCGATCATTTATCATTGACTCAGCAATTGACCACTATAAAGAGAGCCGCTCAAGAATTCATGCAAGATTTCAATGCCAGGTTCCAAAAGACATGGGATAGGATCCCAGGTCTTGTAAGACCCACTCCAAATTATGCATTCCTATATTATCTCAAGGCTTTGAATAGTGATATAGCTATTATAATTTAATCTATGGGTGGGAATACCTTACCAGATGCATATGAGATTGTTATTAGAGTTGAGAACAATCTGATCCAAGTTGAAAAACTTGATCCAATAACCCCCTACGCCATTATTTCCTGACATTCAACCCCCTACTCTAACTTTTACTCCCATTCTTACAATAATCAGTCATGCATTGGTTGTCCCTGATCAAGAAAGTAATCCAAATGATGTGGAAGGACTACTTAAGACTCTTGCAAACAAAGTCAAGGCAATGGAAAGGTAACAAAGTCAGTTTCATAGGCCTTATCAAACTCTACACCAATCTCATTAGACCTATCAATCAAATAGGCCACCCTTCCAAGGAAACTCTCAAGGACAAGGCCATATCACTAAGTTTAGACCATACACCAGTTATAATCCAAATGTTGCCTCCACTTCAAGAGCTTTAGTACCCACCCAAAATAATTTAATGCAAGAATGAGAGTGGCCTTTTCAATGGAATTAACCTCGTGAGAAATCTATAAATCAATATGGGGTTTTTAACCAAACTTGTGTGGCACAAGATAGAACAATACCTTCTCTAACGCAAATTAAAGTTTCAAATCAGGTGATGGCTATTGGAGAGCAAGGTCAGTCAAGTGCTACACTTGTAAACTTTCAAGAAGAAGACTATTATGCAGTGAATCAATTGGGCAACATTAGTAGAGTGGCAGATAGTTGTATTGTAGCCAACACTAGGTCTAAAAGGAGGGAAGTTGAGGAGGCACATGAGAGTGGAAATGGTCCAGTTATTATCCCCTCTATGACTCGAGGAATAAAAGAGCCTAATGTAGCATCTAAGGCTCAAGAAATTCAAAGAAATCAAAATGAGAAGAGTACCTTTATACACCAAAACATGCATGCCCAAGGTGAGGTCACAACTCCTATAGGACAGCCAAAGATTGGTGCTCCATTTTTCAACACAGTAGATCAAATGAAAAATATGAATGTAAGTATGCCTATGTGGGATACTTTGTATATTCCTAGGTAAAGGGATATGCTACAAGAGGAGCTATCTAAGCTCAACTCAACATCAAAAGCAACAAAAAGAGGTATTGTTGTGTTCATAAATACATCTAAGCCTAGTGAGTTACAACAAGGTAAAATGGACAAGCTTCCTCTCTTTTACGTTTCAATGATCATTGGTGATTGTTTGGTGCATAATTGTATGATAGATAGTGGGGCCACCATCTTAATTATGAAAAAGCAAATAGTAAATAGTTACAAATAGACGGTACACCACTAAGATAGTTGGTGTTATCAAAGGTTTGAACTTAACTCTTTATGCTTGTCCTAATTTCTCCATTGCATATGATGTGGTTGTTATTGACTTGCCACCATACTTTGACCTTTGCTTCTCAAGGGACTTCACAACAAAGATAGATGGTTATTTGTCATTAGATTGGTCCTACATGGATTTTATGACAGATATGCTACCAAAGTTACATTAAAATTAGAACCTATCTCAAGGTTTTACATTAATCCATACAAACCAAATATCACCAATGTCAATTGTATTATCATTGATGAGGAAGATCATCCTAGTGACCAAGAACCAATTGTTCCTCTTAAAGACATTTCAGATCTCTTCCTTGATTGGTGGGGGGCAGAAAATCATGAGTATGAACCATATAGAGGTGTTGAAGAGGTTGGTCTTGGTGTCTATTGTTTACATGAAGAAGGTACAACCATACCCTCTCTCTTTAAGCCTAGTGATGATAAGAACGATTTGTGGAAAATGTTCTTTGATGGCTCAAGAAGTAAAAATGGAGTAGGGGTAGGTATTATGTTTATTTCTCCATAAAATGAAAGGTACTATTTTATCATTAGATTTCATTTTAGATGTACTTATAATGTAATTAAATATGAAGTCCTTATACATGGGATTCAATGGGCAAGAAAGAAAAGAGTGAAGCAAGTACAAGATATTCGAGACAATGAACTAGTTTTCCACCAAGTAAGAGGTAAGAGTGCTGCCAAAAACACATTATTGGAGTCATACAAGCATAGAGTGTGGGACCTTCTTAAATATTTTGAGGCCTTTAACATCTAATCAGTTCGAAGGGAAGAGAATCAACATGATGATAGGTTGGCATCAATTGGAGCATAATTTGACATCCTCAACGATTTCAAGAATTTAAAAACTCAACCACACATCATGGTACTTGTAAGGCCATCAATACCGAACAATGATGTCAATTGGCAAGTGTTTGAAAGTGATAAAAAAATAACATGTTTTCTCCAACAAGAAGCTTAGATTTTTTGTTAAAACTAGGACAATTTACAACACCAATATGGGGACCAAGTTGTACAATTAAGGTCTAATAAACTTCCCAAAGGGTTGGTTACTCTTTAGAATATATTCAATAAAAGTGACCAAATGAAAAGAGATAAAATAAGCATGTCTACCAAAGAGGAACATCATGAGAAAGTGGCCATCTTCAAAGATAAACTCCTAAAGCTTGAAAAGGTGTGTACTTCAGTTGAAAGAGTTACATTTATTGAGATATGTAGAGAATTTTTTGATGTCTTTGTTTGGGAGTATAGTTATCTCAAGGGGTTTGACCCTCATTGGATCAACAAAATATAGAATTTGATCCCAATACTAAACCTACAAGGGAAAGGCAAAGGCCCATCAATATTAAATTGGAGATGATAATGAGAAAAGAGCTTGCCAATTTGATAGAGTCAAGAATTATTTTTCTTATCAAGCACTCTTCATGGTTTGCCAACTTAGTTCCTATGAGAAATAAGAGTGGTGAGATCAGGTTATGTGTGGATTTTAGAGACTTGAATAGGGTTTCATTTAAGGATCATTATCTTTTACCTTCTATGGAAGAAATCCTTTAAGTAGTGGTAGGTTCTCAATGTTTCTCTCTTTTGGATGGCTATTCAGATTACAACCAAGTATTGGTGAAAGAAGAAGAAAAACTAAAGATAGCCTTCAATACTAAATTGGGCACATATGCCTACAAAATAATGCCATTTGGGCTGTCTAATTTAGGGGCTACATTTCAAAGAGCCATAGCTATGGCTTTCCAGGTTTGATCAATCAAATGGTGCTAATTTATTTTGATGATATCACAGTTTTCTGTAAGGATGCTAGTGATCATCTATCTCATCTTAACTTGATTTTTGAAAGGTGTAGGTGACATGGAATATCTTTAAACCTTGATAAATGTGTTTTCATTCCATGAGGGTAAGTTATTAGGCCATATTGTCTCTAGGTATGGGCTTCTTATAGATCTTGAAAGGGTGAGTGCTATGTTAGCTTTGTCTTTGCCCAAACATAAGAAAGGTTTGTAAAGTTTTCATGGGAAAATTAAATTTGTGAGGAAGTTTATACCTGGCTTTGCTAACCTTGTGAAATTTGTTTCATCTATGTTGAAGAAACATCAAGCTTTTGTTTAGATTAAAGATGGGGAAAATTGTTTTGAGGTCATCAAGTAAGATATTGCACAAGCACCAACATTGATTAACCCTAATTTTTCCAAGGAATTCTTCTTGTGTGTCTTTGCCAATATTAACCCCAATTCATCCATGTTAATGCAATATAATAATGAAGGTCTTGAGTAGCCCATTGATTTCTTTAGTCGAGGACTTGAAGAGTATGAAGAGAGATATACCTTCATCGAGAGACAAGTGTTGTCAATAATAAGAAGCTTAAATAATTTTAGACATATGGTTTCTAATAACAAGATGCATGTCATGGTGACCGACCAAAGCATAATAGACTTCATTTTGAATAAGGATTTGAATGAAAAGAGCATTGGATGGATAACCAAGGTCATGGAATATGATGTGGAGATCAAGGCCACTAAATTGGTAAGAGGGAGAGGGCTATGTGAACACTTGGAAATATACCTTCAAGGGGAAAAGAGGTTATTTTGACATTAAAATATGGTCCTAGTACAATTGCAACTTCATCTTCTCCAAGTTAGAACAAGAAACTATAAGGTTTCTTCAAACATGTGAGTGTCCTATGGGTCTAGATCATGCAAAAAGGAGATACTTTAGATTACATGCAATACCTTATTTTCTTATAGATGGGATTATTTTTAGGAAAGATATTAATGGGATGTTACTAATATGTGTGGAAACTGATCAAGGTGATAGGCTTCTAGAACAATTCCATGATGGACCAACTGGAGGTCATTTTGCACCTAAAACCACAATTGTAAAAATAATGAGAGCTGATTACTATTAACCTAGCCTATTCAAGGATTCATATGCTTACATTATGAAATGTCAAAAGTGTGCATTCTTTGTAGGAAAATAAAGACTAGTAGCTATTCCTCTCAATCCCATTCAAATGGAGTAACCATTCATGTATTGGGGACTTGACTTCATTGGAATGATCAATCTTCCATATAGTGTAGGCGATAAATGGGTGCTTATAGCCACTGATTATTTCACAAGGTGGGTAGAAGAAGTATCACTCAAAGAGGCTAATGAAACTTAGTTTTGGACTTCTATGAGAGTAGATTGATAAGATTTAGGGTGTTTGCAACCATAATTCTTAGTTTGCCTTATGACACGTGTGTGGTGTGGTGTGTGTCTTATATTAGTTTGGTTCAGTTGGTTTCAATGTTATGGTAAAGCCTAATTCTTAGTTTGCCTTCAAGTCAAGTTGCAGTCGTGACTCCATATCCCAATGGATGCACTAGGCCACTAATCTAGATGCATAACAAACATGCAATCCTAGGAGGTCGCCAAAGATGTTAACCAAATTTTGGCTACCATTAGAGAGGTTCAAAAAAACTTTGCCAATCAAACCTCTACCTTGATTAACCACCTTTAAATTATCCTTGTAAGCCACGTTTAGCATATATTAAGGTAAGTTTGACAAGTTGAAGGTAATGGTTATTTCTAACATTATGTTTGTCTAGTCATGTTTGTCCTACTCAAGTGGGTTCAAAGAGTGTCAAAGGTTTAAAAGTCTTTGTTATGGCATTTAACACATTTCAAGGTTCCTCATTCTCTCCTTTGGTTTGTACAAATGCCTAAAAAGATGTTCAATTCCCATTTCTAACGATTGCAACCCATTTTAAGTGCTTTCATATGCTTTTTGTAACATTCAAAAGGAGAGTTTTACAAGAGATAGTAGGTAATTTGTAGAAGGACGTTGATGAAACATCATATCACATATGTACAGGTGTGAGGGAGTTTCATGAACACCTATTGCATCATCTCAATAAGTTTTCCAAGTAGAGATGATAATTCTCATAGCAAAAGAGATGTCTTTCAAAGGGTGTTTATAGGTTTTTAGAATGAAGTTCCTTTTCATGCACTTATATGGCCTCCTACATCTCATTCAAGGACAAAACCATGCTTGGGAGAGAGTTACAGGTTCAAAAATGAATAAAACCTATTCATCTCTCCTATCGATTCCTTGGTAGTCCAAGGAAGGTTAACGATTTTCACTTAGTGTGCATAAGAGAGAGAGAGAGATTTGGATGGAATGCACCAAGTGGTTGATAATAGTCCTCATTTCCTTCAAATCCATGGCCATATTTCTCAGATTGAGGGCCCCTCCTTTATGAATAATCACTAAGAAGTTCAGGTAATCAAAATCCCCCCTCATTCCTCATAGGCTCAATTAATAGTAGTTTCAAAATAGGAGTAAGAGAGAGAACATAATGGATGATTGGAGGAGGTCATGTAGAGATTCAATATCCCTCTCACAACATTTTATAGTACCCATTTGGCACATGAAAACCTCCATTCATGTTTAGTTGTAGGCAAGAACATGACCTATTAGAGGTCACTATGAGAAAGGATAGGTGGTTTAATGAGTTGACGAACTTCAAATATCATCCTCTACATGATCCTGATTCCATTTCTATCTCTTCTTAACCTACTATCAAATTCTAAATATCCCTCTTGGCTGGTTCAATGAGCAAACCTTCGAACAAGAAGTGACCATAGGTCTTAATGAGGTGCATACCATTTTCTTAAATTATGTAAGAGTTTTCATATTTAGATGGATTGAATTAAGAAATATATATTGTATTCAATTACCTTAGATAAATTTAAGTTACTCTCAAGATGGAATGTGTAATGGAAAAAGTCTCAGGGATGATAGTCCAAACACAGGGTTTACCACTGTCTCAACAAAAGAGAACAAAGGATTGCATAGATAAAAAGTGTTGAGATGAACCTCTAGGTGCTTTGTTGAGTTTAACCCTACAAAAAAGGACTAGGGTTAAATACGTTGATTTTTGAACATATATAATTCAAAGAAATCTTAATGGAGACTTATATTAAAGTGGATGTAGACCTATAGGTCTACAGACTTGTAGGTCCACATCACTAACCAAAAATGAGTTGTTTACAAAGAAAATAAGGCATTTGAGGACAATAGGTGTGAATGATTATGAACACGATGAGAAGAGCATGTGGAGTGAAGGATTAGTGGTCATGAAGATAAAACCACACCAACTTTGCAATCTCAGTCATCCCGAAGAAACCTACAGGCCTGCTCCGATAGTTGAAGAGGTTCAAGTGTGTCTTGGTTATGAAAATAAGGCAGTAGACTGAGGGATAAGTTTTAACAACCTCTAATTAAATTTTCAAAGATCTCCATGATTCTATGATATCTCTTATTGGAAAAAACACAACCCTAGATCAAGGTGGGGAGATTTTGAGATCTAATGACACCTATAGGTTTGACCAGCAAAAATTGGGAAAGATACACACTGGTGAATGGAGGGAAGAAGACTAGAATGTTTTAGGGAGTTCAATAGAAGCATGAAACAACATATAGTATCAATTAAAATCACCAAAGTGTCAAGGCTTCAGTTGAAGAGCTCTCATTTTCAAAGTTGCAGTCAAAGAAACCAAATGCACATCTATAGGCTTGCTATGGTAAAATAAGGAAAAGTGCATTAAATGTATTGAATAAGGATTGATAAAACACATGAAAGAGTCAAATAAGGATTTATATATAATCCAAATGCTTTGAAGGCCTCCAAATGGCATCAAGAGTGAATAAACCTAGGTCTAATGGCAAAAGGACACATATAAGCCTAAAACTCTCAATGGGTTTGCTATAGGAAGAGAGGTCCAATCTTAAACACAATAAGACCTAAGGATACTAAAAAAATTCACCTAAAAGCATTATTATAGGTGTCTTATATCTCATAAGGATGATTATAGTAAAAAAATTATAGTTTGAAGGGAGGCCCAAACCATTCACTCCGTCTCTCACATAGTCCTCCATGCCTGAGAGGTCACTTGAGAAGCTTAGAACTCCTTGGAGGAAGTACATCATGGTAAATGGTTATTAGAGGGGGTGAGTGGTGTTTCATACCCAAAACCCTTGGAATTAATTCTTTGATCCATCCCCACACCTATATGAATAATCATTAAGATGGAAAGCATCTAAAACCCTCTTTTCACCTTATGGAGGAGCTCGAGAGAGCACAGTCTTTTGCTTGGCACATGAAAGAAGTTTTGCATGGATCCAATTGGTGTCTTGAACTAATGGAGAGGTCACCCCACTTCCATCTTGTGTCATTAAGAGTGATAAAGAGGCTTTGTCCTCTATGAACCATTGTTAAGAGCAAAAGTGCTCTAAAACCCTTCCAATGACCTGATGGAAGAAATACTACTTTCAAACACCTAAAATGGATTGGGGAGACCTCCAAATCACTTGGATGATCTCTATAACTCTCTTAAACACCTTAATGAACATAATTTTGGCATGTGTGTACAGTTGTATGGATAGAGGTCTAGAAAGCTTTCATTTGTGTTTGTGAGTAGGGTTTTAACCTAATTAGCTAAGGAAGTTATATGAGGAAATACTAAAGTGTTTCATCATGTTTTAAAATTTTAAACGGCCCCTAAAGTCTTGATGCAAGTTAAAAGTTGATATTATAAGATACATGACTCATTTTGTGTTAAGAGAGTAATGGGGCAAGCATATTGCAAAGAGTTGAGTTTAAAGGGCTTTCAAAACATCTTTCAGAGTATATAGTACTATCTATGCAGGGTCTGCAAGAGATAACAAAATGGTAATGATGCTCAAAACACAAACTTGACTTTGATGAAGCAAATAGGTCCTAAGGTTACAATCATAGAGTATGAGAAGGAATTGAAGTTAAAATGCAAGTTACTTAGTGAAGAAACATTGCAAGAAGATAGTTAGCGAGTAAGGTTCTAAACTATGACAAGTGTCCATTGAGAGACTTGTAACTATCCTCAAGATACAGATATGTAACTCTTTGGAAAGGAGTTATATTCAATAAGTTCAAATCTTCCCAAGTAATCTTCTATGCCACTCCTCATGAAAGAAACTCATCAACACTTGGTCATGAATATCAAGAAAGAAGATGGCAACACATTCTCAATGGGCTTGGTGTCATTTTTTTGTTTTTTGGAATTGTTATGATGATGAATGGTCATAATGATATTTTTATTCCATTTTATCTCTCTCTCCTCCTCTCTGTTGGCTATAAAAACAAGCATTGAATGACTTGAAAAGGATCCTCAAATTGGTTATGGTGAAGCCTTGCCGAAATCAAGACTTGTAATTGCATGTTGGAATCAATTCAAACTAAATATTGTTATCTTCATCTTGCATACAATGATATTTAATGGGTTGTTTGATGAATGTTTTTTGATAGTAAGTGTGCTTCCTTGCATTTGTCCTTCTTTTTCATACCTCTATGTGAGCTTGTCTTCTTTTCATAGGTCATATGAAGTGTTATACATGGTTTGTTTAGCGTGAGAACTCATATGTCATTAGTGTATGATGTTCTTACCTCTTGATTGATCATCTTAATCCT
The DNA here is from genome assembly GCA_037957365.1 of Torreya grandis. Taxonomy (NCBI): domain Eukaryota; kingdom Viridiplantae; phylum Streptophyta; class Pinopsida; order Cupressales; family Taxaceae; genus Torreya; species Torreya grandis. Next base: position 2,208,542 of record JARHVA010000298.1, on the reverse strand, counting down.
TTGTAATTGCCATAAACTTCATATTCAAGTACTAGCGTGATAGGGACTGTCTTGAAATGGTATAATCAGATTGTAACTTAGTATTTCATAGTGTATTCTTTAGCAAGATGAGGACCTTATGTTTGGTGCATCACCTCCAAATTACTTGTTAGTTTTAGATTTCATCCTCCCCTTTTCCAATCCAAGAAAGTAGCATAATTGTTAGTGTAGGTGTTTTAATTGGGAGCTAGCCCAAAATCTAGAGGTTTGGTCTATTTGAGGTCACCCACAACCTAGGATTAATCCCATTATATAGCTCAAGTGAGAGGGTTTGAAGACACCATCTCAAGGGTGAAAATTTGAGATATAATAGAAACCATGGGTGATTATCCCACCTTATTCTCCCCTCAAACACACATTACACATGCCATCAATTCAAACTCACCCTTCTCCTGCATTTCCCCTATGAGGCTCATGATGACTGAGAGAAGGAGAATGCATTAAGTGTGCTTAGAGGTAGAAGAAGATGACGAGGTCAGTCACTATGTTGAAGTGGTAACTGTAAATTTATCTTTATTCCTTTTTCATATAATCCATGTAAGTTAAGACTTTGATAGGTTTCTTTTAAGCTCACTAGAAATATACACCATTCCTTTCTCCACTGCTTCACTAGAAATATTTGTCATTTTGGTGCCAATATTTGAAACTAGTTTTACAAACGTTATGTCTTCTCTAATTAAACAATGAGGGCCTCCTTAAAATAGTTTGAAGAAAGCATAACATCACTCCATGTATACACATAATCCAAACCTTGATCCATAGACATATCCCTTGACCTCAACAGAAAAGTCTTAGTTCCCACAACTGAAAGTGGAAACTTCGTAGCAATATCCTCAACTGTCTTACCCACTAGTGCCTCCATAAACTCTTTTGAAGGAAAAACATTATGAATTAAATAAAAATATTTAGCCTTAAAAGTAACAAACTTTCTCCATGTCAAGGCCAACTTGATGGATATCCCTTTCCCAACCAATCTAGGAAACCTTTGTAAAGTACACAAATTGGCTCTAATGGCCAAATCAACTTTCTTGATACATAAAAGGCATCCTAATTACAATAATTAATATCACATGAAATAATTATGTCAACCCCTTCTCCTATTCATCACCCATGGATGGAAACAATCACCAGCTTCATGCATTTCTCAAGGGTTATGATTGTTGCTTGCATATATTTAATGTTTCTTCTCATATTTTCTCTAAGCTTCCCATGATCATCACCAATGTCATTGACATATGTGTCCTAAGGTTATAACACTGTACCCAAAATAGAGAGATTAATTCCATATAATAAATGCTTACATGAGCTAGTCAAAATAATGATCCTCACTGATGGTTTTTCATCCAGGGTTACAAGTGCTTTAGGGAACTCACTTTAGAAATTGGCATCCAAAGCAGTTTTATGAGATGGGTGGTTCAATATCAAGTGAAACACCCCACTGGCATATGACTCTTCCAGAACCTTTGCTCTTGTAAAATCCTCCATAGTCTCTAAATTTTAATAGTAATATATTGCTTGTGTATACATTAGAATACTATAGTCTCCAAATTTCAACTATAGCAGATTGTAAGTGAATAAATCAGAGTGTTGTTCAAGGATTTTGTTATCATATTAAAGCAACTCAATGAAAAAAACAATGACAACCTTAAAAATATTTTATTCCTTCTCATTTACTAAGTGAAAATGTTTAATTCAAACATGTTTGAAGAATTAATGCACAATAGATTAGTATGGATTGATATGCAACATGGATCTTAGGCATCCACTTACATAATTTACATTGTGGCCCCCTTGGTCATGAAGCTAGATACCCTTAGTACCTCTAATAATAATTTTTTAAATATTCGTTAGCTTCCCCAATTAATAACCTGAGTCACTTATAATGGCACCAATATTATGCAAATTGACCACATGGAGCCTAAAATGGATAGGTGGCATGCTAAGCACTCACACGTTAAAATCAAATTGTACCATAGTTTCCATCTATTTTATCATTATTGGTATTTCCCAAATAGACAATTCACATCAGGTTCTTAAACAAGGGAATTTCCTAAAGTTCCTTCTAATTACGTTCAAGGACCTTGCCTTTGATTTATAGACCATAATTATGTACCCAATTAACAACCTTGCTTTTACTTTTGTACACATGACAAAACTCAACCTATATGAAATTAATTTTGATATTTCTGACCTCTTAAATTATACCCTGTATTGTCCAAATTTTCATCCTACTTATTTCATCCCCATTGACGAATATTTGGGAGTCTCCTTCCACCATAAGATTCTTAACCCTATAAACAAACTTTATTTAACAAATTATATTTAAAATATTACACTATGGTGTAATATTAATTATAAAAAAGCATGCTAATGGATCCCATGGTCCATAAAACTAGTGTTTGAGTAGTATGAGTTAATATTTAGATGATAATGGGTTGGAAGTGGTAACCCAAAACTTTTTATTACTTGGAATGACAATCCCCCTTGATTTTGTAGATTAGAGCCCAAAGTCTATCGACAAGAATGATTGGCATTCATCTAGTTTTAATGCTTTCATTACATTTATTGTAGAAGTAAATTGGTCCCTAATTATTTTTTATTTTTGGCAACTTGCAATAATGTTAATTCTATATATCAGTCATCCTTTTAGTTCCTCAGATTTTGACTACTTATGGAACACTTTACAGTGCATTAAAAATGGTGAACAAGAAGCTCCCAGAGCACAACCATATTCAAATTCAGCTTAGAATTGGCTTATGGATCTGTTTAATCATCCACCTCCATTGTGGATGGCATCATGAAATACCATAGCAAAATGCTAGTTTAATTAATATTCAATATTTTCAATCTGAATGTTGCGCCTTGACTAGAGTAGAAGATAAATGGAGGGCACAAACATCCTATTAATATCTAAGTTACTAACTCTGAGTTTACTTATCAGAGTTAAAAACCTAGACTAATAGTACAAACATGGCTATAAACTTATTTCAAAAGTACTAATTATGAAGTCTTGCTTCCAGATGGATTCTATAAAGAGTGCTTGATGGTGATCAAAACAAATCTAACAAAATGGCCTGGTCTGATAATGATTGATCAAAATCTTTAGAGTTATTTAGATAACAATCTATAATTGGACCTTGATAGCTGGGTTACTCAGGTAAATTACATTGGGTAAGAGTATAAAAAATGAAGAGATTCTAAAAATAGGCCCTTAGACCCACCAACTCATGGAAATTATAATGCTTGGTTTGATGAATAAATTTACTTTATGACATGTCACCAACTAACTTTGTAAAAAGGTTTACAATGACAAAAGAAAGTAGATGCCTACTGGCTAACAATACTTTTTTTTAGTCACCTTATTCCACCTTTCTAATTTATTTAGTGCATGATTTTACAATTTATGTCACATCATAGAGAAATGATCATCTAATTGGTGCCAATATCCATGTCGATATATAACTTGGCCAACCAATGCATAAGAAACCTTTTTTTTCGCATCTAGGATGCAATCTATGAATATGAAAATTAAGGGGCAAGTTTATTCTTAAAATCTCTTCTATTTTTACTTTTTCTTTGTTGTCATTTTTGATTGTATGCCTGTTTTATGCATCATAATATTCTCACCTACTTTGGTTTGCTAATTCCATCACTAATTCCATCTAATTTCACCTCATATAGCATTAGTAATCCCCTTTGAGTCAATTGTCTAATCCCTCACTCTATATTTCTTATACCTTCTTAACATTCATATATCCCATTTATTTTTAATCTCTTTAATATCCAACATAGTTACATCTTTTTTGTCTAATAAATCTTTCCATGCCCTCTTAAATTTTTTAATTTCTAAAAATCATACATGTTATTAAGGTTTCTTACTAGTCAGATTGTGATCTATTACTGATATACTATATTGGTCAAGTAATTCCACTACAAAAATCAAGTGATTAGATACATGGGTAAATAAATTAGGTTATATTGATTCTCAAATGACATGATATTATTGTAATTATCTTTAGGGGGATGTATATGCCCTAATTGAGTGCTCCTGTAACAAACGAAGCTACTAGTTAAACTTGACACTCAATTAAGGTACATTGAATCTAAAATAACATTAGGTTGTCACACTTGTCTTTAGGGTTCTTGATATATAAAGTGTCTTATGCAACCAATAAATTGATTGGTTGCACGTGTCACCCAATTGTGGCATATCAATTCTAAAATAATGAGAGATAGGGCATTACATATGAGGCATATTTATACAACCTAGGAAGGTTAACATCCCTAATAAGTTCCCTATTGTGATTAATTATATGTAAATTGTATAAATATGAAATTAACTCATCTCATGGTCCTCCCTGAATTTAGGGTCTAAAAAATGTGGTTGTGTAGGTGAGAAGTATGGTAGTGGTGGTTTATGGGGAAAACATTTAATTTTTTTTGGTGGCCTCTTTTACACACTGCAACTCTCATACCTTAATATGGGTGATGCCCTGACCTTATTCATTAGCCTATGGATGTTTAAACCTTTATATAATCTATGGGATTCATATAAATAACACATTTTGGTGCCACCTCAACATACACATAGTTAGTATGTGTCGGTGAAGCTCATCTATGACTATGACCCCCACTGGGTTGTACACTCTATTCTAAGGCACAATTTGTAATGCACACATGTCGTACAATTTGTTTTTGTGTGTTGCATGCCAACATTTAATTTCACTTGGTGTCCATAAATTTCAGCATTCCCTCACCTTGAATTTAATACATCAAATGAGTAGTTTATGTAAAAAACAATCGAATATTCAGATGTCTATCATTTAATATGATATACAATGCTGAAACAATATGGATTTAGATATTTATTCCACACAAAAGGATATAATACATGACAATTAATGGTGAATGTGATAGGCTCCTTATCCACATAAGCTTGGTTGAGATTAAGTATTCGAGAGATTAAAATGTGGGTTTTTGTGCATTTATTGGTGAAATTTATAATTAAAAGTTGTATTGTTCGATACTCTACGTTTTGAAAAAGGAATGGGGTTCTCACATAAGTGTGAGTGAAAAGGTAATGTAGCACTAGAGAAATGGGATAAGTTTCATTCCCATGAGGTTCATATGGGTAATCATTCCCTTACGTTGGAGTTTTCCTATATCTTCTTTCATTCACACGAGGTTTACTACACACCTTTTGGTATATTGCAACTCTCATACCTCAATATAGGTGATGCCCTGACCTTATTCATTGGGATATGGATGTTTAACAATTTATAGAATCTATGAGATTCATATAAAAATCACATTGCATTCCAATGAGGTTCATAAAGGCCAACATGCCCTTATGTCTTAGTCATCTTGCTTCATATTTAGTTTAAATTTTGCTACTCTACAGCTTGAATACCTTCATATGGGTAATGCCCCCACATTTTTCATGGTTTATGGGCACTTAACCCTGTATGAAATCTATGAAATTCCTAGTAACAACACTTTCTTGTGACACACCAACATGCATGTAGTTATAATGTGCCATTTAAGCTCATCTATAAATGTGACCCCTTCCTACTTGCACCAATTTGTCCATTTTTATGGTTTCATGCTTTGGTTTTCATATGTATTGTGATGGGTTTTATATAAATTTAGACAAGGTATTGTACATTGTTCTAACCTTTTCATTGAGATTTTTAGTCATATTTTTTTAAGTGGTTTCAATTTTCATATTTTCATTTTTATGTGCAGTTCATGGTTTATACTTATGGTATGTTTGACCAACACATGCATTTATTGGTTACTTTCGAATGGTAAATAAGACATATTTATATCAAAATCATGTTATTTACTCCTAAAAATAAAATCATATGACAAAATGGAAATTTTTTATTTGATGAAGTGTGTATACAATGGGAAATGCAACAGATCTACAAATCAATCCTAGCTTGGAGAAGATAAATCCTACTTACAATTTTGATTAGGGATACATTAGATAATCAGGGTCATGAACAAAATGTATCCACTAGACCTAACTAAGGGATCTCTTACCACAATAATATCACTAGGGAGGGTTCTAAAGCCTCCAGTTAAGCAAAACTATGTAATAACCCTAACTAGGTCCTATGTTTTCATATTCACTAAACTAATAACAAGTAAAGAAAAAATATAATATTGTGCTCACCAAAGCTTGTAGCACAAAGTGGGGTTAGTAAACATAAAATTAAGGATGCATAAGATAATTCTATTTAATCTATGTATAGGTAAAATGCTAATGCATAGAGAGGGCAATATATTCAAAAGCCATTACTTATGCTCCTTCTATCTGCTAAAGAGAGGAGCAAAGTTAAAGATACTTATTGTGAATATGAACCCATAAAGACTTCATCTCTCCCTTGGCCAAAAGTGCTTCGAAAGAGGTTGTTGTGGTTTTTAAGGATCACTAAGAAAGGCCAAAGTATCCAAGACTTCTTCACAAGACAAGATTCTTCTCCAAGTAGAAACCCTAAGCTAAGACTCCTCAAGTAGAATGGTAAAAGAACAAATTATAAAAAAGTGTAAATGAATAATTAACTCTTGTTGTCTTTCTAAGAATGGTGAAATAGATGTGTTTATATAGGCAGATTTAATCCTAAACCCTTCCAAAATTTTAAGCCGACAAGGTCAACTCAATTGACCTAGTATTGTAATTGAAAAAAACAAATTAGGTCATGGACTAAGTCGGCCATGGGCTGAACTAGTCCCTAATAAGCTTTGTCAATAAGAATACAAGGTCAATGTGGTTAACTATGTCATGTAAACTATCAAAAAGGGGGTTTAGGTTAGGGAAAGGGTTAATTAAGGTTACAAATGACTAGAGGAGGGTAAAAAATAGGAGTCAAAGCTTAGGGTAATGGTTTTAGGAGCTAGTTGGATTGATAACAAGTGGTAGTAAGGGACAAAAATCTTGAAAAACACCAATGGTCTACCCACCCATTTTCCAATGCACCCCTTAGGGCATGCACTCAGAGAGATTGAGACTCGATGGGTTCCTGTAAGATAGAAAGCATTAGTAATTGATAAAGTTTGAAAATTTTATGTATATACATATGCCCCACTCGAAGCTCATCACATGTCACACTGGTGCAACATGGGATGGTGCTTTGAGAAATAACATAGCTAAACACAATGTTGAAGCTAAAGAAAAGTTGTATTTTAAAGCATAAAATAACTAAAAGTAAATGATAGAAAATAAAATAACTGAAAAAGTAAATGTAATGCATACCTTGTCTTACCTTTATTGCTAGATGATTTTCTATTGTGTTTATAGTTTTGATCATAGAGGGTGTAGAGACTGCTTTCGACAAACCTAAGGATACAAAACTAAAGAGCAAAAATAAACAAATGCATGAAACCTAAGATAACTAGTGCTATGTGGATGGGATGTACTTAGAAATTTGGCAAGTTGGGGTCATAAGTGCTATGTTGGACCAAATGACCAAGTTAAAATTTAGAGTAAATTAGGTAACCAAAATTCCAAGGTTATTAAAGGTTGAAAAACTCAAACAAGTAAACCTTAAGTAATAAAGGCAAACTCACCAAGTCAAACCAAAGATAAATGTAAAGAGGGATGGTAATCAAACATCAATATAAAATAAATAACAATCCTTAGTTAAACAAAGATGGGCAAGCAAAAATGGTAAAGTAACATTGATGAGTGAGCAATAACAATCCTTACTCAATCATCAATGGAAAAAGTGCATAAAAGGGAAACAACATTGTTGAGTGAGAAGTAACAAGCCAACCTCACTCAACAATGGAAAAATCACATGAAAGTAGAAACAAGCTTAGGTGTCCACAACAAGGGGTAGTACAATAATGATAAATGGTAAAAGTAGGGCATGTCTAGAAATGTAGAGCCATAGTGTAAAGAAAGTAATCCATAGATGCTCAAACATATTGTCTTGTTCTAGAGATAGATAAAATTGAAACAAAGTAGTGCTAGCATGTGTTTAAGATGTGAAGAAGAAGGAATATGCAAGAAGGAAAAATAGATTTGGAATCACACTTTACATGTTAAAGGGGGAAATGAAATGTGTGGAGGGAATAATGAAGGAAAAACCAAGGTAGAGGAAGTCTTTATCGAAGTCAAAACATTCAAATTAGGTTTGTTAAAACAAGATAACTTTCGACCTTAAGGACTCTAAAGAACTTCTCCTAGCCACAAAAATCTTAGGTCAACAAATGAAGTATGTAGATCATCCCATAAAGGCTATATGCGTGAAAAGTAAAAAGGACCTACCTTCCCACAACATGTTCCTCGTTCCTTAGGACCCCTTATAGAATCATCAGTCTACTGTGAAGATTGGGTACTTGCATGAGAAAGTAGGTAGCACCATAAAGCTTGTTGAATTCTCATATTTCAATCTACTAGATTACCACACCCCGATGGACCTCGACTCTAGTGTGAGGCCAACTATGGAGTTTGAGCTTCAATTAGAGAAAAGAGATGTGCTAATAATCACATCTTTTGGTGTGATTTTGACTTTTTAAATTTGTATATTGCCTTTTGTAAATCATTACTTTTTATTTCAAATGATTTGACTATTAACTATCTTGATGGATTTTTTATTTTCCTCCTCCATACGGATTTGGAAAACCAAACATGGGTTATAAAGATGACTTTCATTTGAATACTTTGGACTTAGTTGCTAAGAGAGAGAACTTAGAGAGCATGGTGTGTACGAGTCTCATGAATTTAGGTGAAACAAAAGTGCTATCTTGACTTCAACCTTGTTTTATCCAATGTGGAGTGAAAGGAAAGGAAATCAAGATGAATGAAACACGAAACTATTTGAATTACTTGAAATTGCAAAAAAATTACAAAGGGCAAAACTAAAGGGATACAATGACAAAAAAGTGTGATTCCTTATCATTAGAATGAGGGAAATGGAATAAAACATGCTAGCATAGTTTTTTGTGCAAATTTTATCTACAAAAGAAGCAAAAGCTAAAGTTGAGAACAAAGATAAAAAACTTATAACCCTTGCAAAAACACATTCTAGACAAGGAATGCAAAGATGGTGATTTTATGAGGAATTCCAGGTTCTATCCATGGTCTTACACTGTAACTCATAAAAGAGAAACCCAAGGGGTACTTGTTGACCAATTTTGCCCACAGGCAAAATCTCGCTCAACTTCTCACCTACTATTTAAGGCCAATTCATTTCGGGTTCAGTAGGTTCAATGAATTCAGTTCATAGCCGGGTTCAATTGGTGTAAAGGTGGAAGTTCAACAGTCTTAGTTCAACGGGTTCAGTTCAAGAAGGCCGCACTTCAAAGGAAAAGACCCGATGACTTTTGTCAAGGATGGTGAGTTCCAAAGGCCATCAAAATAAACAGAGTGAAATAGCCGCTTGCCTTCAAACAAAAAGCGTGAACCATGGAAAAGAAGGAGCCAAAATGTAGCGACCCACCAGTATGTTCGCCCAAGGGAGCCGAATAACCCAGAAAAGACAAGGATGCAGAAGAAGACAAAACAAAGTGACAGACAAGGAGAATGACATGGGGCAGAAGTGACAAGGTAGCTCAAGTGGCAAAGTGCAGGCGATTTATTGCCTGACAGTCCCCAAGTGGCGCAAACAGCAAACAGTGTAGACCACACATTTTTAAAAGGGGACAAATTTTAGTTTGTTGGCAGAAAAGAGGCGCGATGCACGCTTCCACATTAAAGATCAAATGCCAAAGTCAAATTTGGCAATTATACAACATGGTTCCAGCAGGCTTCTTCTAGGACGATGACAACACAACAGTGTTTCCTCTTTCAAATGGGACGCGACAGGCCAACTTGTCAAAAACGCGTCAAGTTTCTTTCTCTTTTCTTCTATATATTGTAACTTCTCATTTTTGAGAAGAATTGGATCTTCCACTTTTGCAAAGGTGCAGCCCTGAAAAAATTTCACCTGAATCAAATAAAATACAATTTTTTACCTCCATTTGGATAGATGTTTCAGAGTATGCATTGAATGTTTGTCTATGTCCAGTCATCATTTCTTGATGCTCTCACAGGTTCAACACCAATAAACCTGTTATCTACAAGGTGCCATTTCTACCATTGAAAGGAGAAGAGCAGACATTTTAGAAGATCATAATAGAAGGAGTCACTTACAGTGTGCATTTCACAGCACCTCAGTGATTGTTTTTGTCTCCTGTGTCTTCATGTAAGCCTCACTGCCAGTCTTTTGCAGCTTGGTCCTTCTGCCAAATGTGTAGTGTATGTCTGTATTTGTCTGGTTCTGAGAGTGGATGTGTGAAGGTTGACCCTTATTTTTTTTGGTGCATCACCTCTTTTAGAGTAGGCTTGTTTTTCCTGCATTCTCTCTCTCTCTTTTCATCCCCCCTTTATATATATATATATATATATATATATATATATATATATATATATATATATATATATGTATGTATGTTAGCACTTGCTGGAAAAAACACGATGCATCAAAGGGAGCTAGCCCTTATCTAGAGACTCTCTCCTCTAGCTTCACCGGTCCCACAGGTGAGAGGAGAGTTTCCATGTTGCGAGGAGAAGGCAGGGGCTAGGCCTCTTTGCCCTGGGTGCAATATCCAGCGTCAATAGTTTTGGCACGCTCGATGGGACCAACCAGGACAGGTTTTGTCCAAAGAGTTAAAGAATTTTTGGTGTGTTCTTCAACGGACCTGCCTTTGGAGGCTTTACATCGAACACCAATGGCGACTCTGAGTTGAATTTGTTGGTTAAGTAGTCTGGTGCCATCAAAAATCTACTTTCTTTATGTATAATCCCTTTGCACAAAATGATGGGCCTTATATTCCTTCATATTACCATGATCAGACTCAGCCTCTTTATGGCGTCCCCTCAAGCATCTCTCCTAGTTGCCCTGCAACGATAAGGGAAATGAGGCTGGAGTTTGAGAGGCAGATAATGGAGATCAACAGAGAGGAGGAGCAGTACAGATATTAGTAGGAGTTGATGTATAAAGAGGAGTGTTTGTTTAGGTAAGCATAGGCTTCACAATCCATGAAGGAGGAGGTAACAAAATGGAGAAATCCATCTTTTCAAGGCAACCAGCCTTGTGCACCCCCTTATATTCTGAGAAAAGCCCCCTCTTTTGCACCAAATCCTTTCTATGATATAGCATTCGCTCACTCCAGCTCATCTGACGCATCTGCTCTCAATCCCGTGCACCTGGCTTTTCAATATCAAAAGGCATCGAAACAACCCCCCATGGAGATCAATCTTCCCAATCCTTTATATTGTGCATCTTCTATTGGGGGGAATACCACCAGCCAGCACGTCCCTCTTCTAGAGTCTCTTCCAGTGCATCAATAGTCTCTTCCTTGCATTCCTCAACATCCAAAAATCTTTCAGCATGATGTCCATATTCCAAGTTGGAGGAAGGAATGCCAGGAACCAGCTCAGAGCTTTGAAGAGGATAATGCTAGTGATCTCCAAGAAAGGCTCCTTCAAGAACATATAGCCAGGAGAATTGCAGAGTTGGAGTCCCAAATGAGATTCCTCAGCCAATGTGTGGTGGATCTATCTAAACCCAGCCCGTCCACACACCTCTAAGAGAGCTATCAGGGCACACCTGATATTGATGAAGTGTCGACCAAATGGAAGGAGGAGAATCATTCGATTCTAGCTCAAGGACTGCCTCCTCTTCCACATTTTTTCTCCACTTCACCCCTTCTCAAGGAGGAACCTATTCTGCAGGAGGCGAGTGAGGAGTAGAAGATCCAATCTGCAGTCCTTCAAGAGGTTATCACGAGCGACGACGAAGAAGAAATCATCATTGATGCTCCTTGTGAAGTCACCATCAACAGTGGAGAAGATGCAGGTCTTGCACATATGTAGATGTTCCAGCAATGCGAGGAGGAACAAATGCATGGTGAGCTCTCTTCCCTTCTGTTTGATGAACTTTCTCATTGTTTTGATGATGAGGATGACTACGCTGAGGAGCCTATGTTAGAGGAGGATCAGGAGAATATCTTTGAACATCTTGAGATCCTGATCTTTGAGGAGGAAAAGGAGAGGTTTGTCTTCCTTGAGGAATGCCTCGAAAGAGTAGAGGATGAGTTTGACAGGATCTCCAACGAAGCAGAAGGAAATAAGTCAAACCATGATACAATGCAGAAGGATTGTGCAGATCAAAGGGCTTATGGTGATAAGCCGGTAGCCATTGATTTCTTGGTGAAGAGCACCAATCTGAAGGACCAGCATTCAACAGGCTTCCAAGGACAAACAAATTACATATATGTTGGAGGCATGTTCAATTTTGATCCACTCAGATTCCATCCAACTCAGGTGACAGGCAAGAAGAGCAAGTCACCAACTCTCTTCTTCATTCAGCTACTTGCCTGCTGCCATAAGTCTTCTTTCCAAGAAGGGGACTTAAGAAATTTTCCCTTTGATCTAGGAGGGAGGTGAATTTTCCTGGTTAGCTGTATATAATAGTTTGTTTTTAGTTGTTTTTCTTATTTTCCCTAAGTGCAGTTACACAGGTAGTGTTTTTAGCCTTGTGTGTTTCCCTTTGCTTGTGGTAAAGGCTTCATATTTGATTCTCAAATCTTTCTGGCTGTTGATAATTCTTTCATAGCTGCATCTGACTCTGCACCCAATGGATTTTAAGGCAACTGGTTCTAAGCATAGCAGGCATGCTTCCCCTGTGAGTCACCAATTTGTTGACAATTTTGCCCACAGGCAAAATCTCGATCAACTTCTCACCTGCTATTTAAGGCCAATTCATTTTGGGTTCAACAGGTTCAATGAATTCAGTTCATAGATGGGTTCAATTGGTTCAAAGGCGAAAGTTCAATAGTCTTAGTTCAACGGGTTCAGTTGAAGAAGGCCGCACTTCAAAGGAAAAGACTCGATGACTTTTGTCAAGGACGGTGACGTTCCAAAGGCTGTCAAAATTAACAGAGTGAAATAACCGCTTGCCTTCAAACAAAAAGTGTGAACCATGGAAAAGAAGGAGCCAGAATGCAGCGACCTGCCAGTATGTTCGCCCAAGGGGGTCGAATAAGCCAGAAAAGACAAGGATGCAGAAGAAGACAAAATAAAGTGACAGACAAGGAGAATGACATGGTGCAAAAGTGACAAGGCAGCCCAAGTGGCAAAGTGTAGGTGATTTATTGCCTGACAGTCCCCAAATGGCACAAACAACAAACAGTGTAGACCACACATTTTTAAAAGGGGACAAATTTTAGTTTGTTGGCAGAAAAGAGGCGCGATCCACGCTTCCACATTAAAGCTCGAATGCCAAAGTCAAATTTGGCGATTATATAACATGGTTCCAGCAGGCTTCTTCTAGGACGATGACAACACAATAGTGTTTCCTCTTTCAAATGGGACGCGACAGGCCAACTTGTCAAAAAAGTGCCATGTTTCCTTCTCTTTTCCTCTATATATTATAACTTCTCATTTTTGAGAAGAATCAGATCTTCCACTTTTGCAAAGGCGTAGCCTTGGAAAAATTTCACCTGAATCAAATAAAATGCAATTTTTTTACCTCCATTTGGATAGATGTTTCAGAGTATGCATTGAATGTTTGTCTGTGTCCAGTCATCATTTCTTGATGCTCTCACAGGTTCAACACCAGCAAACCTGTTATCTACAAGGTGCCATTTCTGCCACTAAAAGGAGAAGTGCAGACATTTTAGAAGATCAGAATAGGAGTCACTTACAGTGTGCATTTCACAGCACCTCAGTGATTATTTTTGCCTCCTGTGTCTTCATGTAAGCCTCCCTGCCAGTCTTTTGTAGCCTGGTCCTTCTGCCAAATGTATAGTGTATGTCTATATTTGTCTGGTTCTGAGAGTGGATGTGTGAAGGTTGACCCTTGTTTTTTTTGGTGCATCACCTCTTTTAGAGTAGGCTTGTTTTTCCTGCATTCTCTCTCTCTCTTTTCACCCCCTCTTTTTTATATATATGTGTATGTTAGCACTTGCTGGAAAAAACACGATGCATCAAAGGGAGCTAGCCCTTATCTAGAGACTCTCTCCTCTAGCTTCGCCGGTCCCACAGGTGAGAGGAGAGTTTCCATGTTGCGAGGAGAAGGCAGGAGCTAGGCCTCCTTGCCCCGGGTGCAATCTCCAGCGTCAACAGTACCAAAAGCATGTTAAAAATAAATAAAATAAAGATGATATTTATGAGGAAGCCCAGGTCCTATGCTTGGTCTTAAACTGTAACTCATAAAAGAGAAACCCAAGGGGTGCCAAAAAGTGTGTAAAAAGTATGAAAACAAAGAGAATACAATCAAGAATAAGACTAGGTCGTATCCGTGGTGTTACAATGCAACTCTTGTGAAGAAATGAAAACCAAAAGACTAAAAGGAAGAAATGAGGTTTGTGAAAATAGAGAACTACTATAGAGGGTGAGACCCATATAAGTATCATGCAAAAGTGTTAGATAGATAACATATAGAAAAGATAATAAGAAGGGAAGTATTAGGCAAAATACTTCCTAAGGAGTTGTGCATTGGAGGGTTCTTTGTAAATATGGCCTTCATTGGTTTGAAGGTGATAGGTACTTGGACCAAGAATATCTTTTACTAAATAAGGTCCCCACCATTTTTTAGTATATTTACCTTCTTTGTCATGTATTTATTCTAAGTTAAGGATAAGATCATTGACATTAAATGTGCAAATTTTAACCCATTTGTTATGTTATTTGGCAATATGAGCCTTGTATTGGTGATTATGTTGTAAATCATAGAGATGAAGCTCATCAAAGAGATCAAGAGCATGAAAGTGAGCTTCATGTAATTCTTCATCAGGTATGATACCATGAAGATATATACAGAGAGAGGGAATCTCAACTTATAATGTGAGGACTAATTTAGAACCATAGACTTGAGAGAATGGTGTTGCCCCACTGGTAGTACAGATGCTAGTGCGATAGGCCCAAAGAGTAGGATGGAGATGAAGGTGCCAATCCATATGGGTGTCACAAATTATCTTTTAGAGGATTTTATTAAGAATTTTTGTGGTGACGTTGGCTTGGACATTACATTATGGATGATAGGGTGTGGAGAATTTGTGATTAATTTTAAATTTAACACAAAGCTGTTTGACATATTTATTTTTGAAATTAACACCATTATCTGAAATGATATTATGAGGGACACCAAAGCAATAAATGGTTTGATTAAGGATGAATTTGGAAATGGTGGTACCAGTGACATTAACTAGGTGCATATCATCAACCCATTTGGTAAAATATTTTTTGGCTGTGATTATAAAGACATGCCCATCTTGATATCGAGGTAATTTGCCTATGAGATCTAATCCTCTCATGGAGAATGGATAGGAAGATTTTATGGTTTGAATCTCAGTTGGAGTTGAATGAATTAGATTATCATCAAGCTAGCAAGGAGTACAATTTTTATCAAATTCGATGGCATTTTTTTCAAGAGTGGGCCAAAAGTATCCCATACATAAGTATTTACGAGTTGTAGCATGTTTGCTATAGTGGCCACCGCATATGCCCCCATGTGCTTGTTCAAGAAGAGGAGGAACCTCATCTTTCATAACACAATAGATCAAGGTACCTTCAGCATTATGATCATATAGGATGTTATATCAAAATACATATTTAAAAGCTTGTTTGCGAATTTGAGTCTTTGCATGAGAATCAAGGTTTAGAGGATAAGTTTGGTGTTTTAGAAGAATGATGTCCTTATACCATGGGCTTTGTCGAATGGTAATGACCTCAATGTGGAAGATAATTGAATCTTATGGTTGATTAGAAGACAAAAAATTTCTTATTTGGTTAAGAAAAATGAGATCGACAAGAATTTGGTGTGGATGAAAAAGAGATGTTGAAGAAGTAAGGAAATCAATAATAGAATTTTGATCTCGAGGGATAGGCTTGATGGTGAAAGAAATAAAGTCTTTGGTGAGCATGGTTACAATTTGATGATAATAAGTGAGATTCTCACTTTTGTATTGGTAATCAACATTAAATTGGTGACAAATGAGTTGGGAGTCACTTAAGGCGTGCAGATATTGGATATCT
The DNA here is from genome assembly GCA_037957365.1 of Torreya grandis. Taxonomy (NCBI): domain Eukaryota; kingdom Viridiplantae; phylum Streptophyta; class Pinopsida; order Cupressales; family Taxaceae; genus Torreya; species Torreya grandis. The sequence continues at coordinate 2,192,473 of JARHVA010000298.1, read as the reverse complement.
AGATCAAGGGCTGCTCTCATGTCTAAGATTAAAGCTTCGTACTTCACCATGTTGTTAGTGACATCGAATGTTAGGCAAAAATCTAATGGGATAATTTTTCCAAGAAGGATCATGAGGATATAATCTGCCTTAGCTCTTTGAAGGCATTTAGCACCATCAAAATGAAGGGTCCTAGTATCTTCTTGTAAGTTGACATTAATTTCAAGAAGTTATTTGATAACTATTGTTGGTTTAGTAGTATTGGGGAAGGTAGCAGACTCATCAATATTACTTGTTTCTAGGTCAACAGTGAAATTATGAATGTAATCTTTAAGGGATATGTCTTGGTTGAGACCTTTAATGTATATAATATTATCATCAGGAACACTATCTTGAAGGTGGTTGTTAAATGCTACTGGAGCTATGACAAGTTTATCAATGATGATTTATTTTTTGATAACTTTTTGAGTAATAATTCAGATATCAAATTCCATGAGAAGGACCATCCACTTGCTAATTATGTCTCTAGGAAGAAAGGATTTGGAGAAGTGACGAATGGGATAGGAATGTATGATAACATAAGTGGTTTGATAAAGTATATAATCTCAAAGTTTTTTAGTGACAAAATATTGTTAAGGTGTGGAGCCTAAAAGCTTCACACATGAGAGCATTTAACATTTTCGGGTCTACACAGTCACCGGCGTCGGTCAGGGGTGACCGACGTCGATCAGGTGCAGTTGAAGAGATGCCGGCGTCGGCAGAGGATCGGCCGACGTCGGTCACAGGCAAGCAGCAGGAACCGGCGTCAGTTACCTGTGCGTCCTGAATGCTATTTCCGAGGACAAAATCGAGTGTTTGCATGATGAGTTTAAGCCTTAGTCTTAAGTTCGCGTTTCTATTATTAGCAAGATTGTTTTTAGAGCCCTTGTTCAAGAGGCTTAACTGTTGGTTGTAAGTGCATGCTCAAGTTTCCTAATTCTATATGTAGAATTAGATCTTCTTAGCTTAGTGTGATTATTGTAGTAGTTCATTGTATGTGAATGTTGAAGAACAGTATAGAGTTGTATCAATCCAGGTTGTTGGAATTGATTGTACTTGAGAGAGATAGCTCTTAAGGGATAGAGATCTAGAGAGAGATCTTGTGCATCTGAGAGAGGTGTGGAAGAAAGAAGTTTCTTCAATTGTATTCCTTTTGTAAAGAGTTTTAATACAAGTTTTTAGGGTGGTTTCTTGTATCTCTTGTTCTTTGTTATTATCTAATTCTAGTTATTTATCTATCTGATTTAATTTCGCGGTTTTTTGCTTGCATAAGTGTAATCATATTGTTGGTTGATCCCCAACAAATATATGGCAAGGCAATTGTGTTTGACTTTTGTGTAATGTTTTTCATGATCAATGAGGGCTCGAATGATATAGTAGATGACATATTCCATTCTAGTAGCATCTTGTTGGGTAAGCATTACCCCAATTAATATGGGTGTGGAAGAGGTATATTGGATCAAAGGTCGATCATTTGAAGGGGGATAAAGAGTAGGTGTGTAAAATAATGATTTTTTCATATTATCAAATGATTTTTGATAAGGATCCATCCATTCTAGGGCATTACCTTTACCTTAAGAAAAAAATTGAAGGAATAGATACAGTAAGCCATTGTGGAAATGAAGCATCTAATTGCCCCAAGTTTACCAAGGTAACTGTGAATGTTCAGGATGGATTGAGGGATAGGCATGTTAATGATAGCATTAATCTTGGCAATGTCAACATCTATGCCATGAAGAGAGACTAAAAATCTTAATAGTTTACTGAATGTGACATCGAAAATAAATTTATAAGGATTTAGTCTAACTTTTTAAGCTAAATGAGTGTTTATAGTATCTTTGAGAAGTTTCTCTTCTAGAGATGGTTTCTTAGGTTTTATGACAAGATCTTTGTGAGATGGTTTGCGATGATAGTTGACCTTAGCTACATTAATATATTGAGAATTGTTGTAATATTGGTCACATTCGACATCAATGGCACAAACATCCTTGGTATTTTTTTTGATTAGTAGATGTGGGAATAGATTTTTGGTTATTAGAAGAAGTTATGGGAGCTTATCATTTTTGAGTAGTGTTGTACTCTTGATGATGATGTTGGATCATGGCTTCATGATTGAAGGAATCACCAAGCTTGTAGGAGACAAAAAAATTTGTAATCCCTCGGCAAGTTTCATGGGAATGACCAATGTCGGTGTGGAACCAACAAAATTGATTAGGGTCATACCATTTTTTAGGAATAAAAGTGGAAATTAATGTAGAAATAATTTCACATAATCATAATAATAAAAGATATGAGCAGAAATAAAAATGCACAACAAGAAGATAAGATTTAATGTGGTTACCCAATGTGGGCTACATCCACCAAGAAATATTTGCTCAGATTTTATTACAAGCCACAAGATTGAAATCCACTCTCAGATCAATTTTCTCATAATTACAATGCACAAAATATTGTTTAGAGTTGCACTCTACAAACTCTCCTAAATTTTCACTTGAATTCACACACTCTGTTCTTCCTTCTCAAACTCATATCTTCATATGTATTACCTAGTGAATGTCCATCTATACATAATACATCAACATAGCAGTTTTAAAAAATAATGGGTACCAAAACCATGGGCCAAGTCAACCCAAAATGATTCCCCATTAAGGGGGCCCAGCCCCGAACACCAACGAGAATACATAAAGATTGTATAGTACATTTTCAATGTATAATATTTAAAATACATTATGATTTAGAAATAGGCTCAACAAGATAACACCATTTAGGAAGATTATTAGGATAAGTGAAGGGTTTAGAGGGTGATAACAATTATTTCATTTGTTACACAGTTAGTGGTGTGTGAGAAGATGGGGTATTGTTGGCTTTGGCAACTCCTAGTTTGGTTTGAGGGGTATTGCTAGTACTGGCATTAGTAGAAGTTTGAAAGATCCTTTAAGAAATTTGACATTAGGTTTGAATTTTTTCATGCATAAGTCTTGACATTTAGCTTGGTCAAGAGCTTTGTTAAGGTTTGAGGAGAAAAAACGTGAACCTTATATTAAAGTGAAGGAGTTAAACCAATTATAAAGAGTTTGAACAAATTATCATCAATCATTTTATGGTTAGCCTTATGCCCCATATTTTTCCATCATTTGATAAAATCATGAGGTGATTTGATGGGATATTGCTTAGCATTGATGAAATGGCTAAGGCAGTTTTTATTAAGGTCATTTTGTTAAAACTCTTTGACTAGAGGACTAATTAAATCTTCAAGTTGCTAAATTAGATGTTGGGCAAGTTGGTTGTACCATTCTAATACATCGCCAGTGAAGGTCTTAACTACAAGTTTATTCATGGTGAAATTATTAGTTTGGATCCACTCTTTATAGAGATTGCCAAATGTTATAAGAAAGGATGTAGGGTGTTTAGTCCCATCATACTTGATAGTTGGAGAGCTATTACCGATATCAATGGACATGATAAAAGGATCTAAAGGCTCATTTTGAATGTTTTGAAGCATTTTTTTATTCATGATAGGTTGAGGAATAACATTTCATGAGGCACCTCTAAGAGGTGTAGGAATAAAATTTGGATTAGCTTGAAGATTTAGAACTAGAGGTTGATTAACCATATTGATCAAAAGATGTTGTAATTGCATCATATGAGAGGTGTTATAAATTTGCATCATGTTCATTTGTTGTGTGAATTGTGCAATGAGTTGAGTCATATCATTTGGTAGGTTGGTGTTTTTAGGACTCCCTGAATTGGTATTAGGGGGAGTGTTATTGGAAGGTGGATTACCAGTGGGATTGTTGGATAGACTTGTGTTGATTGCTCCCACATTATGTTGAAAATATTGAAGATGAGAATTATCTTGATAGGTACAAAAAATATTGGATCCACCTACTTCATCTTGAGTTATGATTTTAACCATGTTACAATCCTAGATGAGGGAAGGGAAGAGGTACTCCAAGAGTGAGGGTTCTTTTGGGAGGTAAATAAAGGGAGAAAAGAATACCCCATATAATGTCTAAATGGATTTAAGTTATCCAAGAAGATTATAATGAGGGATTTCATGATGTTTTGAGGAAATGAACAAAATTTTAAGCAAGAAGAGAGAAATTAGTGATAGAAAACTAAGTCAGTTAAATAGAGAGCAATGGCAATAATTAGATGCAAAGTTGACTGGGTCGACTATGTACTACTAAAAAAGTGGCTAAGAAGAGTACATGGTTGACTAGGTTGACTTAGTACTACAACTTGACTGGCAGAAAGGGATACAAAGTCATATAGGTTGACTATTACTAACAAGGTAGGAAACTAAGCTAATAAGGATACAAGGTCAACCAAGTCAACTTAGTACTATAACTTGACTGGCAAAAAGGGATACAGAGTCATTTAGGTTAACTTTACAGATAGGAGAAAACATAGTCTATAAGAGGCTATATTGGACAAAATGATAATGTGCTAAAATAAGGAGAAATTTTGGAATAATTGAAGCAAGAAATGGAAGCAAACACATAAACAATTGGATCAATGTGAGTGATCCAATTGGGGCACAAAGCAAAAAACCTTGTACTAACACTAGCCAATGCAAGTTTTTGCAATATAACACACAATGATTAGAGAGAAAACAATTAATTGAAAAGTAACTGCTAACTAAGTGGTCATCTTATGTGTTATTAGATTTTTATGAAGTGTTATTTTAAGTGTGATAGGGAAGTTGGATGAAAAAAGGGAACTAGAAAGCAATATATGGATGGTTTCATGATGCTTAGGCTAAAAAGGATCTATGTTGGTAATGGTATTGGCTTGGTATTTGGGGCCCCCTCACTTCATAATCCCATAGTGATAATGGTGTTGGGTGCTTTGCCAATATGTATGATTAACCATGTGTTTATACTTAGTCATAAAACCAAGTCTGCTTCCCCCTTGGTGATGAAATCCAAGTAGGTAGGCCTTGGGAAGATAAATATTAAATGTGTTTTGAATATTGTGTGATTTGGTAGTGTGTGCAAAAATATAAAATAGTGTAACTAAATGGTAATTTGAAAAACCACCTAATTAGAGTATGTGAGCTACTCTAAGCATACAAATAGCTAAAAATGAAAGTGTGAATTAATTACTAGTAAATAGTTGTTAATTTTAAAATTAAGAATGGTACAAAGTCAGTTTAGATGACACAATATGAAAATAATATAGAACAAAGTCGATTGGGTTGCTACTATTTTGTGGAAGCAAGAGTCTTTAAGAACAGAGTTAGCTAGATTGACTCAATCTTTTAAACAGAAGATAGGCTACAAAACTAAGTTGACCAGGTTGACATATTTTATTGTAGGGTTGAGTTTTTAAAGACTATAAACTTGTACAAAACAAAATTGTAATGAAATACTGAATTGACAAAGAGAGAAAAAGAGGAACCTTGGTGGGTTGGAAGATGATTAGGATTGATTTTTTTTGTTGAAGTGCCTTGAATGCTACTTTTAAATTCTACAAACTAAGTTGACTAGTTCGATCCAATTCTGAAAAAATCTATGTTTAAGAAAGATAAGATGACCAAGTCAACCTATTTGACCTAGTTTATTGATCTAGATGCTGAATGAAAGACTAGGTCAACCTGTTTAACCTAGTTTGTTGGTCTGGATGTTGATTAAAAGGCTAGGTTAACTTGTTTGACCTAGTTTATTAATCTAGATGCTGATTGAGATACTAAGTCAACCTTTCGTTCTAGTTTATTATTTGGGACTAAAGAAGAGTATTATGTCAACTTGTATGATCTAGTAACCTATATATGATGAAGACTTGAACAAAAAGAATAGAGTCATTTTGGTATGACTGTGTGTTAAACCTATGCACAAGAAGTTAGAACTATACCAGCTGGTTTGATACAATATCACAAATATGGAAAAATAGTGAAATGATAGAACTGAAAGTGTGAAATAAAAATTACAAGGGTTAGATTTATGCAATGTTTGCCAGAATGTATGTAATGGGAAATGCATTAGATCTACAATTCAATCTTATCTCAGAGAAAATAAATCCTACTTACACTTCTAATTGGGGATATATTAGATAATCAAGGTCAAGACCAATATGGATCTGGTAGACCTAACCAAGGGATATCTTATCACAATAATATCACTATGAAGGGTTTCAAAGCCTTCAATCAATCAAAAATATGTAATAACCCTAACTAGGTCCTATGTTTTCATATTCACTAAACTAATAACAAGTAAAGGAAAAATCTAATCTAGTGCTCACCAAAGCTTATGGCACAAATTTGGGTTAGTAAATATAAAAGTAAACATGCATAAGAGAATCCTATTGAAGATATGTATAGGTAAAACCCTAATGCATGAAGAGAATAATATATTAAAAACCCATTACTTATGCTACTTTTATCTACTAAATAGAGGAGCAAAGTTAGAGATACTTACCTTGAAGATGAACCCATCGAGATTTAATATTTCCCTTGGCCAAAGGTGCTACATAAGAGTTTGTTATGGTGTTTAAGGATCACTAAGAAAGGCCAAAGCATCCAAGACTTCTCCACAAGATAATATTATTCTCCAAAGTAGAAACCCTAAGCTAAGACCCCTAAAGTAGAATGGCAGAAGAACAAATTGTAAAGAAGCGTAAATGAATAAGTAACTCTTGTTGTCTCTCTAAGAATCACAAAATGGATGTGTTTATATAATCAGATCTAACCTTAAACCCTTCTAAAATTTTAGGCCGACAAGGTTGACCTGATCAACCTAGTATTATAATTGACAATAACAAACTATGTCATAGACTACGTTGGCCAAGGCTTGACCTAGTCCCTAATAAGATTTGTTAATAAGAATGCAAGGTCAATGTGGCCGATTATGTCATATAAATTATCAAAAAGGGGTTTATGTTAGGGAAAGGGCTAATGAAGGTGAAAAATGACTAGAAGAGGGTACAAAATAGGAGGCAAAGCATAGGCGAATGGTTTTAGGAGTTGGTCGGTGTAGATGGAAATTTGAGCTAAATGGATTAAACTATGCAATTTAAATCACTCAAAATACCAAACTACCTATCTAATATCTAGAGCCATTATAATTAAATGCAATAGATGAATTCACACTTCAAATTAACATTATAATCCTAAATATAAATTCTCCAAACCATGATTAAACAAAACATGAAGACAAAAGGATTGGATTGATTACCTTAGACTCATAAATTTGACATGATGTTGTTTGATCAAGGATGTTGATGATGGATGTTTAGACATGATGTTTGATGGATAATTTCTCTTGTTAGCTCCATTGGAAGATTGAGTTGTTTAAATAGGAGGGAAAGATCAATGGATGAGATTCAAAGTTGGACGAGGGAGATCAAGGATGGAGAATTAAAAGTATTTTAAAATTCTTTGGAAGCCTCTAGATTTGGAAGCTTGTAGAGAGGAGGGATGAGAATAGAGAAGGTTCTAGATTTTGAGGTTTGTAAAATACTTCTTAAGTGTTAGTGACGATTAGATAGGGATTAGGTGGGTGATTAGGGACTAGGTGTCTAAGAGAGCCTAGGAATAGGCTAGTGTAGGTGGGTAGGTGGGTCATGGGAATTTAAAATTATCAAATAATATATAAGTGGGATTAAGATGGGATAATGGAGAATTAGGAGAATTAATGAAGAAGTGAGATAGAATAAGGTTAGTGAATGAAGAATAATTAAGGGGGATATTATAAAAATGATTAGGAAGGGGATAAATTAGCAGGATTACAGGGGATAAATTAGATAAGTGGAATTAATATCGAATAGTGATTATTAGTGACGTTAAATGAAGCGAGTGAATTTAGGTGCATATATCTTGCCCCTCTTTGAAAGGTCATTATGAGTGAAGTGAAGTGGAAGGAGTAACGTTCTTTCAAATAACCATTTCATAGATGAATGTTTGTAGATGATGTTAGTAGATATGATGCCCCCTCTAGGGGAAATACAGGGAACAATGAGATAGATGGTCACTCAAAAGAAGAAATTATGGGTGGGATGTGATGAAATAGACAATGGGATGGGATGGTAGATGTTGAAGAAGATGGGGTCGACATTATCATGAGTTACAAATTAATGAGGGCCCTAACAAAGACATATGCATAGGGAGAAGAGCTGATGGTGTCACGATTGTCAATACATTACAAGGGGGAATCAAATGTAACATGATGATGATAAGATTAAAAAGGGACACAAGGTTTAGATGTATCCCAAGAAAGGATGCATGTAAGGGAGAGCTATAGGCCAAGGATTTGATGATGATTTGATAAGATTAATGATGGGTGTATCTCAAAGCTAAATCAATCAATATGATGTAGGTGAGAATAGAGAAGGAATGATATGATTGAGTGACGAAAAGATAGGACTGCATTGCATCAAATAAATGAGTCATAATGTGATTAATAGTGATGATTCCCCTAGCAAGCACATATGCAAGGCAATGATAATTAATAAAATGACCAATCAGTGATTGATGAAATAAAATATGGATATTGTTATTTTATCGAGCCCAATCAATAGGTGTGGTTGATTGATGAAAAGATTAAGGATATAATTATAAATATGGTGATTGATCAATAGACCGATGGATTAATGATTGATATTATAGCTCAAGGATTTGATTGATGTAATATGTGAGGATGATGAGATATGTGATGATGGATGATGAGGAAAGTGGAGGTGCCTACATAGTTTGAAAAGACCTCAGGTCGATGTAGTTTTGATTTAGAGACAAACAATAGTTGGTGGATTATAAGCTAATGATGATTAATGATTAGAGGATAATGATGTAGGATGTGACTTAGATGATGAGATGAGGTTTATGAGAATAAAAGATTGGATGTTAGTTGAATGGGTCGAGAGGATTATATTAGCGATGGATGATGAGGGTATAGGTGATCAAGCCATCACAATTTTCATAAGGCTCATCATAGTCTAAGCAATCCCATAAATATGGCACTTGGTAGTATGCCTCATGATATAAGTATGAACAAAAGGACATTTTGCCAAAGTACATGGGAAAATAGCAAACTTTGCATCATTGAGGGCACTTATAGGCATTATTGTAGCCTTGGGTGACCTCATAACACCCTCGTTCATTTCCCAATAGACAAAAAGAAACATGATGCAATACATACTCAAAAAATAAAGACAATCAAATATTTACATAATAAAAGTCATACAAACAATCCAATCAAAACATACAAGTAACACATGCAAGTATTTATATGTAATACCATAATGTCTTATTTAATGTGATGGGATGAATGATTGGGTGATGTACTAGACTAGGATAACCATGATGTGATGGGGGATGATGATAAGGATTAGGATGTAGGTAAGGACAAGATTAGGATTTTGGATGATGATCATGATGGGTGTGTGATAAGGTCTTGAATACTGATTTGGTCTAGAAATCAAACCTAAAAGTGGTCAGAGGAGGATGTGGTAATTTTATATTGCAAGGGATGTGAAGATTAGGATGACCAAGGATTACCAAAAGACAAAACCTTGTAAGAGTCCAATATAGAAATAAGAGTAGGAAATTAAGGGATCAAATGCCTTTCACACTAAAAAATTAAGGATTGGATGGGTGATAGGTATGAAGAGGCAATGATAGGTAAGTGATGGGATAAAATACCTTCCATACTAGCAAAATAGTGTTTGGATGGGTGATAGTTATGGATAGGCATTGATAGAGAAGTAATGGGTACTAGACTAAATTATTTGAGAAGGTTGTGTATGGTGATAATACCTAGCCATAAGGAGGATGAAGAAATGGAAAGATGGGTGACCACTTTGATTTGGTCTTAAGATGAAATGTTTTATCCAAAGATGAGATTGGGAATGAAGGACAATCAATATGATGGATGCGACTAGGGGACTAAGCATAAGATAAGACACCATGGACTATTTTTGGCCTTTTCAAATTTTATAATTTTTAGGTTTTTTAGAATATGTCAATTTTTAGGGCTTTTTGGAATGTGTAGGTATACTATACAAATGGGGGTTACTAGAAAAGGGAAGACCAAGACTAGAAACCAAGATAAAGATGGATGAAGGGATTGGTGGATGGGATGATAAAAGGATGAGGGTGATGTTTAAAAGTTGATGAGGACTAAGGAAGAAGGGACTAGGGATTACTAATGACCACATCATGAAGGAACCAAATGGATATTGACCAGAGTGTTCATTAAAGGATATGTCAAGATGTTTTGAAAACATTTCTCAAGACACCTTCTGCTTCCTTACAGAGGTCAAGACAAGAAGGAAGGACATGATGCTGGGTGATGGGTAAGAATAAAGGACCAAGGGATATGACATGGATGGTATGGATGACAAGGGATGGGTGTGATGGCTAAAAGGATGGGTTCTACCCCCAGGTGTTGAGGTATAATGTAGATAATTGATTATTTTACCATGATGCTAGAAACTAATTTTCATCATGGTACTTGTCCAAGGCACTAGAAGATTGGTTTTAACCATTAGATGAATGATTTTTTTTTGAATTTTTTACTTTTTTGGGCATCCTGATTTGTTGGAAAAGGGCAAGATGTAGGATTGTTGACATTGGCTGAATTTTTAGGTAACACCCATTTTGGAGAAAGATGATGCTAGGATCATGTTATCATGGTTGGTTGTGGTCTATGCGACCTTTTATGATTCTTGATTGCAACCTTTCCAGATATCTAGACCAGGTGTCTTCATGGCCCTTAAGAGAGACAATGCTGCTTAAGAAGGTGATGAGAGGTATGGATTCAATTAGAGCTTGATTATGATGGATGATAGGATGGTATGATGGGTGATGGAGGATTAGGATGATAATAAATGATAGGATCATGATAAGATGGTGTGATGGGTGATGGAGGAGTAGGACTAACAATTGAATACATTATTGGAGATGTTAGACATTCAACATTTGATTAGTGCCAGGTGATAAAAGACTAAAAAAGATTCAAGATGCTTTGACTTTGGGGTTCATCTCTGATTTGATTGTTTGAAGGATTATGAACGATTTGGATACTACCTTTGACATTATTTTGATTTTTATACTAGTTTTGATTTTCACTGGCCCCTAGTGCTTGATTTTGGGCTTCACCAAGGTAGATTGATTTTTGATTTTTATGATACGCTAGTGCCTGACATTTGGATTCATAAGGGGAAGACATTTTTGGATTATCCCGATGATTTGATTCTTTTTTACTGTGATTTATGGGATCAAAGATGATTGGATTATGATTGCCCTTTTGAATATGGTCTTGGTCCTCCATATTTAGGGCACTTATTATATTGATTAAGGAAGGGCCCAATGATGTACGCTCTTGTTCATCCCTATGGAGGGAAGTGATCAAAAGATCATTGACAGGAAGAAAGGGGTCTATGATGGATGAAGGTGGTGGAGATGGTATGATGAGGTCAATGAGTGGTGATTGGGCAACATGGTATTCATAGGGGCTCTTAGGAGACCCAATTTTGACATTGTAGAAAATCTCTTCAAGATCAACAAAAAGATCACTGGGAGTAGCTATAGTATATGCATCCAAAGCAAGATCAGATTCATTTTGATAATCTTCTATAGATAAACATTGTCAGAACTTTGTTATGACTTCATCATCCTGACTGGGATCAAGAGATATGCTTGGTGATTGATTGCCATGCAAATTGGAGGTATCTTCAAAAGGGAAGGCATAATGATCATTTGCTACAATATTAATAAAGGATGATGTTTTTCATGAGGAATCAGATTCAGATACTAGTGTTGAGTATGATCCTAATGCAGAGAGGACTTATGTTAGCTCTGATGTATAATATGCAATGCTTCGAGTAGAAGCTTCATTGTTTGTAGTTGACCTCTCAACATGGGGTTTATGATGTGATGGATGAAGGGGAGATGAGGGATGAATGATGAATTCGATAATGGTAGGCCCATGGAAGTACCCATGAGAAATAAGAGGACTAGGCTCATGGGGAATAGACATATCTTTGATAGAGGATTTGTCGACGATGGGTGGGTCATGGAAGATGGGTATGATGTCTTGACCTTGGATTTATCATGATTTTGATTAGGAATGTAATCTTGGCATTCCTCTTCTTATTCACCTAGGGTTATAAATTCATCTGACTCGTCCTTAATTACTATGCCACCACAGTTGATGAGATCTTGGAAATAATCTTAGAAAGGTTAGCATCGATTAATGGTATGCCCCCATGTTTAATTATAGACATAGTATTGATTAGATTTTTACCAAGAGGGATTAGGATTATTGGGATCAATATTTTGGATAGGTGGATACACCATCATGTTTGTGGTGACTAGTTGTTTGAAAAGGGCTTCAAAGGACATAGGAAGGGAAGTATAAAGACCCACTTCTCTTTATGACTTATATGTGGAAGCATTGGATTTTAGATTAGATGATTGTTGAAGTGACTGTGTGGATAGATTAATAGTAGATGAGGTGGCCAAGATTGGATTCCCTTTGCTAGTGTAATAAGGAGTAGACAATGGGTTATGACTAGTGGATGGAGGATTTTTACGAGATTCACATGAAGGGGCTTGAACAGGAGGTGCAATGAGTTGAATGGGTTCAATACCTTTAGGAAGTGAAACACTCATCATAATAAATCATGAGATGATCTCATATTTGTGGGTAGATATGTATTTGTCAATGAAGGTGGGGTCTAGCATCACGGTGATAAATGAAGAGTGATGGCTAATAAAGAAGGCTAATGTGGAGGTAGACAAACTAGGTTCGATGACCAAGCTAGTATGACAAGTGATTATGAGGATGAATGGATTAAAGGCTAGGATCAGATTTCAGACTGACAGTGTAATAAGTGCTAAAGACCTATCAATATTGTCTAGTTTTTAGGCTAGCAAAAGGGTTGAGGATTTGATGGGTGCCTATATTAAAACTAGCAAGAGGAAGATGTGATGGGTGATAGTTATGAATAGGCAAGGTGATTATACTAGAGATGATTAGATTGATGATTGATGGGTTTGATAGATTGAGACTGACAAGGTGATAAGATGCTAGCAAAATACCGACTAGGGTATGAGATCTGACCAATAGGATGGGAGATAGTGGATTAGGATAATAGGATGATATATATAAATAATAGAAGGACTAAATCAAGCCTTGGATCAATTTTATCAAGAGGGGATGGGATATGACTATGTGATAGATGTGATAAGGATAAGGGGATAAAGATAATGGACAAATATATGTAGGTAATGATGAAATGTTAAAAGGGTAAAATGAATGAGATGGGGATGGTTTAGACCCATATTTGACCTAAAGAGCTAACTAGGATAATATTGGATGAGATTAGATTAGATGGGTGATGAAGGCAAGGTCAAAATAAAGGATAGGTTATAGATAGGGTGGACTTGATGGGGATGATGAGATGTGATGAGGTAGGATGAATGATCAGTGATACTTGGATAGGATGTGACTAGAAAGATGTATAAGAGAATAAATTATATTCAAGGGGATAATTAGATATAGGATGTATAAGACAAGATATATATGGTAGGGATATGACTAATGAAGTGTGAGTATGACTAGCCTAGGATAGGATGAAGACAAGATGGGGGATGGGATAAGGATACAAGAGGATGATATATACAAAAGGATGATTATAGGATAAAGATATAAAAGGTGATATTTAGGTAAAGATATACAAGATGATATGTGCAATGACCTAGATAGGTATGTATAGGTTTAGGTGAAGGCTGACTTAGCTCATAAGCAACACGAGTCTAGCACAACACACACCAAATCAAACAAGCCATAAAGCCTATGATTAGTAAAATGATGGGAATGTAACTCAATGCCTACACCATCAAATAGCTTCATGAGTGAGGCTATAGGTCAGTAACCTATTACAAAATCAATCGAACCCTCTCAACCCTATTTGTACATAATGGCTACTTAGGAGCTGATACTGATTCCAATAGTAGTATGATTGTTATAGTTGAAAGGTCCCTATACTAGGATTGCACAAGGTTTCTAGGTGCATCCTTGATATAAGTGAAGGTACAGTGGGGCCCAAGTCTATATAGGATACTATCTAATTACCTTATATCTTGGATCTTAAATGCCCCCACTTCATGCAACTATTTATAAGTAATTTCACTTTGGCATCAAATGATAGCTTTCATGATATTTAGACTCCACCAGAGCACAAAGTTTGGTCAAGTGCATGGTGGTGAAATCCACATCACCGATCCTTAGAAAATAAGAAAGGGAAGGGGTTTATAGGTGGTTTTTGATCTTCTAGGACTCACTATAAGGAAATGAGGAGAGCATACACCACTGTAGCCCTCAGGATATAAACATGCAGATAAAAAGGAGATTAATTAACTGATTAAGATTAAGTGTGAGATATTTACAAGAAGCAAGAATATACAAAAGAGATATATACATGATAAAATGATAAAAATGATATAAACAAGACAAAAATGATAAAAATAATTTTAAAATGCCAAAATGAGTCGTGACAGGCATCTTACAATCAAAGGTTAGTGGTTTGATTTGGCACTCAAAAAGTAAACTGCAAGACAAGGATTTGTATTTTAACTGATAATCTTGAGGGGTAACCTGCAAGATAAAATGTTAGACCAAAATATGCCCTATAAAATATGATGTTAGTTAGACAAAATATACACTAGATTTACCCCTAAAAGAAACAAAATGTTATAGGCCTTAAAAAAAACACCCTAAAAAAAATCATGATTTGGATTTATAACTCATTTGGGTTAGTGGGCCATGATGTGGGGGTGACACCCCCCAACAGGGTCAAGGGGTAGAGCACCTTGTAGGGTCTGTGGGCAACACCCTAAATGCACTCCTTATCATGTTACAAGGTGGGGTCGAGGGGTAGAGCCCCTAATGTGAAAGGCAATTTGCGCCTTGTGAGAGGCTTGAAATGATTCAAAATTCATCGAAAATGACTCAAAAAATGCACTAAAAAAGGACAAAATCAAATATAAAATTCAATGCCAAATCACAACTACATAGTGTAAAACCATAACTACTAGTGCAATATCACAATTATACGAGCTATAATTTTGTAGATGATAATTAACTATGATGGTTAGACTATAAAATCATGATAGTTTAGACAAAATCGTGACTTGACAGAGTAAAGTCACAACTGGCAAAGAATCACGATTAGTAGTTTTGTGATAAACTATAAAACCTTAAGATCCTGATATTTGATCAAAATAGATGGTTAAGCAGATTGCCTAGATTGTTTAGGTTCCTAAAAATGCCTATTTACAGATGATTATGATAGGTTCAAAGGCTGATTTATATATATCAAGATTTTATAAATAGATATTTAAGATGTTTAAAAAGGACCAAATTGTTGGGGGATCAAACCAACAATAGATTACACTTGTGAAAGCAATAAACGTGGAATTAAATCAGATTGACAAGTAATTAGAATGATAATAGCAAGAACAAGAGATACGAGAAAACACCCTGAAAACTTGTATTAACAAACTCTTTACAAAAGGAATACAATTGAAGAAAGCTTCTTTCTTCCACACCTCTCCTAGGTGTATAGATCTCTCAATAGATCTCTATTCCTCAAGAGCTCTCTCTCTCAAGAACAATCAACTCCAACAAGCCTGGATTGATTCAATTCTGTACTGTTCTTCTCACACAATGAACTCCAATAATTCACCCAACTACAATAAAAACTACAAAACTACTACAAAGCTAAGAAGATCTAATTCTACATATAGAATTAGGAGACTTGAGCATGTACATCCAACAAGCAGTTAAGCCACTTGAACAAGGGCTCTAAAAATAGTAACGCCAATAATAGAGACGCGAGCTTGAGTTTACAACTCAAACTTATCATGCAAACACTCGCTTCTGTCCACGAAAATAGCTTTCTGGACATGCAGGTAACCGACGTCGGTTCCTGCTGCTTGTCTGTGACCACCATCGGCCGACCCTATGCTGACGTCGGCGTCTCTGCAAATGCCTGTGACTGACGTCGGTCGCTCCTGACCGACGTCGGTGTCTGTGTAGACTCAAACCTGATAATGAATGCTCCTTGGTGAAGTTTTTAGCTCCACACCCTAACACAAATTTTGTGATTAATCTAAAGATCAAGAAGTGTTTTATAATTAGATTTTTACCTTGGATCTACCTTACAAATCTAAGTATGAACAACATATAGAATAGGATTCAAAATTTTAAAATTTGTCAAAATGACAAAATCGCTAGTTTAGAAGCAGTACCATGACTTCACAGAGCAAGATCACGATTCCCAAAATTTTATGATCTATGGTTTTAGAGAAGATAGGGGAAAGGGGTAAAGGCTTGGTTTAGTTAAGCCTATAGATGATCCTCTGGCCTTCCCTCTTTCTTGCTGACTCTAATAATCACATAACAAACTATACATAGATAAAATCTAGCCGAGGGGTTAGCAAAATTCTTCATTAAAAAGCCTGAATGATGTAAACATAATGCAAAAAAGAGGGTTATATGAGGATTAAATGATTTTATGATCTCTGCAAGACATAAAAGAGTCAGAATAAAACCATGTAGATCAAAAGATAATGGTTAGCTATTGGGCTTTTTATCAAAACTACAAAACTGCAAGTCAATAGGATAAAACTACTACTTATAGGGCAAAACCATGATTCATGAAGTCACGATTTTATGATGAACCTAGAAATAGATTGTTAATGGTTTAGGCAAAATCATTACTTGTTAGACAAAATCATGACTCTAATAACAAAGTCATAATTCATGATTAGTGATATTGTCAAAAGGCAAAATCTTGCACAGTTAGAGGAGATAGATAGCATTTAAATTAAATGGTTAGCATAAAATCATAACATACGGGGAAAAAACGCTACTATAAATAAGGTCACAAAAAACTAGTGCAATATAACATATTTCATCTGTTCATGGAAAATTTCAAAAATTCAAGATTTTTTTCTTGATCCAGCCAGACTTGCAAGCTAGGAAAACACCACTAACAAGCCAAAATTGTTAAATTGGGAGTGATGCTCCCACTGTGGTTGCCAAAATGTACATGGAAATTCAAGCTAAATGGATTAATCTATGCAATTTATATCACTCAAAATACCAAACTACCTAAGTAAGATCTAGATCAATTAGAATTAAATGTAATAGATGAATTCACAATTCAAATTAGCATTATAATCCTAAAGCTAAATGCTCCAAACCATGATTAAATGAAATATCCAGACAAAAGGATTTGATTGATTACCTTAGACTCAAAAATTTGACATGATGTTGTTTGAGCAAGGATGTTGATGATGGATGCTTGGACATGAAGTTTGATAGATAATTTCTCTTATTAGCTCCAATGGAGTATTGAGTTGTTTAGATAGAAGGAGGGAAAGATCAATGGATGAGATTGAATGTTGGATGAGGGAGATCAAGGGTGGAGAATTAAAAGGAATTTAAAATTCCTTGGAAGCCTCTAGATTTGGAGGATTCTAGAGAGGAGGGGTGAGAATAGAGAGGGTTCTAGATTTAGAGGTTTCTAAAATCCTTCTTAGGGGTTAGTGATGATTAGATAGGGGATTATATAGGGATTAGGTGGGTGATTAAGGACTAGGGGTGTAGGAGAGCCTAAGAATAGGCTAGTGTAGATGGGTAGGTGGGTCATGCAAATTTAAAATCTCCAAATAATAGATAAGTGGGATTAAGATGGGATAATGGAGATTTAGGAGAATTAATGAATAAGTGGGATATAATAAGGTTAGTGAATGAAGAATAATGAAGGGCGATATTAGATAAATGATTAGGAAGGGGATAAATTAATGAGATTAAAGATGATAAATTAGATAAGCAAAATTAGTGTCTACTAATAGTGATATTAGTGATGTTAAATAAAGAAAATGAATTTAGGTGCATACAATTTGATTGATAACAAGTGGCAGTAAGGGATAAAAATCATGAGAAATACCAATGGTCTACCCACCCCTTTCCCAGTGCACCCCTTAGGGCATTTACTCAAAGAGATTGAAACTCAATAGGTTCCTGCAAGATACAAAGCATCATTAATTGATAAACTTTAAAAATACTATGTGTATACAAAGTGTCTTTACATCATGCCTCTTACATTGCTTTAATAGATAGGTTGGGCTTATGTTTGTATTTGTGTGATGAAAGAGGTGTCTATGTGGAGGTTGATTTCGAAGACATTTTTCATAAAATGACAGGGGATAGGGATGTTCTTGGAGCTCTTTTCGGTGAGCTACACAATGATATGACTTTCTTGTATCAATTATTTGAAGATATTCACATCCGTTACACAAATGAATGTCTTCAGAAAATATCATTGGGGCATGAACAAAATTAAATATGAGAAATCAGTATGGATGCGTTTGACATGCTTGATTTAGAAGATGTGTTGATAGATAATTTTTTTGATACTTGGTCCCATTTTCCATTGGTCGACATCATTTTAGACATGCATCCATTCTCATTTAATCCTTGTATAATGTTCATGTTTCTTGTAGTCATATTATTCTCCATTGTCTTCCTTGACTCAATGTAATATTGAATGGATGTCATGATTTTTTTTGTATATATGTTGCACTTTGTCAAAAAACAACAAACTTTATACATTTTTTTAAACAAACATTATTTTGAATGTTTATTTGATGTTTATATGTTGTTAAGATGCTCTTTTGATTATCGTAACATTATGTATTTATTATAATTGTAATGATATTTTTATTCTATTACCATTGCCGATCACCTAAAGTTTGGAGCTTCAAAACTAGCTAAGAGCTTGATTTGTTTACAATATTTAAATGTACTCATGACATTCCTAATGTTTTTACCTACACCAATTGTAAAATAGATTTATAGAAACATTATCAATTTTAGTTCTCTTTGTAGGCTAGAATAAATGGCAAATTGGTGGAAAGAAATTATGAAGCTTGCATTGCAAAAGCTAGGTGAGGATCCATTTGATTGGAGCAGTACCAAGTGGGAGAATTTTCTTTACATGAATAATGAAGACTTATGGGTTGCCTAGGTTGATTCTAATAAAGTTGATGACTTCGTAAAAGGAGAATTAAGAAGTAAGTTGTTTCCTACAAATTTTCATGTTTCACATCGCAAGAGAAAATCATATGTTCCTAGAAAGCATAGCCAGATTAATTCCACTTGTGAATACGTTATGTAAGTGACCTCATAATATAGATTATAAGCAAATGTAAATGTTCTTTTATTACATTAATGTACAAGTTTTTTCCACTTTGCATAACTGTTCATTTTTTCACCACAATCATGCAAATACTGGTGTTTATATGGGCCCGATGATTTTCAAAAATTGATGCCATGCCAAAAGACAAGTCTATAATGCCCAAGTCCAAAAAGGGTAGCTGGTTGGGTCAAAGCCATATAAGATGTGACTATCAGTGTCATTTTAGCACATTACATATGGTTGTTAGAACTAATCATTTACTTCTCATATACAATCATGTAGAACACACAAGTAATGAATGCAACTACTACCATGGCCAACAATATGAATAGTTCAAGGGAAAGAAATGTTTTTTGCTCCTTACATCAGCCACAAACTTAATGAATGGGTTCATAGGCTACTATTGTTAGGAATGTTATTGATGCTATCCACCTCAAATAGTAGGATATGGTGCATGACAAAATTGTATTGTTTAATGGTGAAACACATCAAGATGATTTCCTAAGCAAGGATGACATATACAATAGAGAATGATTAATCAAGGAGGAAAAATACGTGTACGATCCTGATGATGCAAAAAGTGTTTAGGAGTGGGCATTAGAAAACCCTGAAAAGTGTAGCTTATTGGTGGTGGATTCAACATTTGGGATGAATGTAATGAAGGTATGTTTCTAATGTTTGTAATAGTAATTGATAATAAACATATTTTGTAACATCTAATCTCATTTGAGTTTTGTAATTTTTATACATTTCTAATTGTACACATTGTTGGCATTTGATTTCAAACATGAAGATGTGCCTATTGCATGGGTCATTATGTCATGGTCATGTACTATATACATATGCCAATGGATGTAAATTATTCTTTAAAGAGTGAATTTGAAAGAAATTAAATGGATAATTAATACCTTCATTATGGACAATGCCAGTGTGGAGATAAAAGCTATTAAGTGTGTCTTAATTATTCCTACATGCATCATGGAGTTCATATTTAGATGATCATATACACCATTCACACCTTATACCATTAAATCTTACAAAAATATTGTGTTATGTAGGGAGACATTCAATTGTGAGGCCTACTTGTGCAGTTGACATGTTCGTCGTGCATGGTTGAAGAATTTTATGGTAAAGGTGAAAGATGATCATGTAAGACGTGTGTTATTTGATCAGTTGGGGTACATAATTCATATTTGTGTTGAAGAAGACATGGAAAAATGGGAGTCCATAAATTTTTTAGAAAGGTATTACTCATCTCAGGGCACTTTTGTTGAGTACTGTGAACAACACTAGGTAGATAGGGTTGGAATGTGATTTCTATGTTGTCGTACACTTATACATGTTAGGAAATAAATAAATACAACCATATAATCTTACCATTCCCATTTGAAACATCATTTATTAAGCACAATACAAACTTATGCACATTACAGGGTGGATTGGTTGGTTCACCAACTAACAGCTGTTGTATACATATAGTATTGGTGTTTACAATTATACAAGGACACTAGCTTTCAAATGAACTTCAAAGAAGAGAGACTTGAAAATATTTCATGGGTATAAGATTTGTAGATCCTAGATTGTCATGTAACCTTCCACAACAATGACCCCTGTATAACATGGGTGTAAAGTATGAAAGATGAGACATTGCATTATCACATCTTACTATAAGGCCATCCATGTCGATGTGTAAATGCCTATTTTCACTCTAAGGCTACACTTACAAGCATGTGATCAAGGTGGACTTAATGAGAAAGATGACAATTTAGGTAGTTGTAGAGGATGCAGGGCATGGTGTTAACGAGAGCATCAAGAACATTAATGTCAAGTACAATGTAAGTTTTCTTCCCCATATAATTTCTGCATTGACAAGTTTAAGATGATTATCATTTGTGTAATATAGTTTCATTACCTAGGTCATAGACAAACAAAGTTTGAATTGAAAATGAGGGAGAAGAAGGCATAGATGTCAGAGGTTTGAACCTTAGAATTGAAAGTGTATTAGGTATGGATATGAAAAGATCAAATTGTGCAATAGAAGGTGTCATAGTAAATATGGTGGATGACATTGTAAAATAGCCGAGGGAGGTTGATAGTGTAAGACATGTAACTACTCACACTCATTTATTTTTTATATTTTTTGACATTTGTAACTATATACTTTTCATTTTATGAATAGATCCTATCTACTACTAAAGTTGATGATGTTGATGCCTTGATATGTAGAGCATGAGAGATATTTGAGAAATGTTGTGTAATAGATAGAACCATCAAACCTATGGCATTCTTCAAAACCTATGATATATGTTTACCACAAGGTGCAGAGCAGGGTGATATCAAATGCACAACACCCAATGGATCATTCATTATAATAAGTTCACAATGGGCATGAAACCACCACTCATAGATAGAAAGACTTCATAGAAAATATGAATAGATAAAGACAACAGAGAATGTTGGAGGAGAAAACACTTTTTCCAAACCTCACTTGTAACAATCTCAAATGATAATTCTGGGATGACAATATTGATAGGGCAATGAAGTGATATAGGGGTAGACATAATACATATAATGCATCTTGATTACATCCCTTTGTAGGTTTCATTTATATCACAACAACAACAAATGCATGTACATTCAGTGACAATATATTATTGTTATATATTGTGATGTAATTGTATTTTTTTGATGCATCATCAATTATATTTTTCTATTATTCAGTACTCTTTGAGATATCTACAACTATGAAACTCTGCAACAATCCTACAAGTTTTCACATAAAAATGAATTACAATATATACAAGTATCCTTAGAAGCACATAATAAAAATATCAATAGTTAATTTTATTTGGTCATGATATGATGACATAAGTGTTCCTTTAATGTTCACTTCCAAAAAAATAGAAAGCCTGTATGTAATATTATTTTTAGAATTTTTTCCCTTTTGGCTTCTCTTCATTTTATCAGATGAGTGACATGAAATCGTGTCCTTTATGACTTTTTATAGGTCTCTAATAAATTTTATAATAGATCTTACTAGAAAGAGTGAACCTAAGAATGGTATACATATACTTCCTGCAATCCTAAATTACAACTCAATAATTAAAAGATACCACTAATTATAAATTAGATACATCTAGGAAACCACTTATTAGATCAATCTTATATTACCTTCAATCAAGGAAAAATAAATAACATATTTTCAAGGTGAATAGTTCACTTAGACTACACACATGAATTAATATATTGCATAAATTTACTATCTCTAAAAGGATTTTGTCAAAGAGATTTAAAGCTAATAATAGTGCATCAAATTATTAGCTTACTAATGACAATCACAAGATCAAAAATATAATCTAGTGTATTTAAGGCTCATAGTCATACTTATCCTCATTTATGTTTGACATAGACCAACTTGTAGGTCTCCTTCACTACTTCAATTTCTTTAACTCTAGCCAATATTTATTAATAACCTTATTAGATTTTACTCAAGCTCAAGTTGGATTAACTCTTTTTATGTTATAGTTCTATACACTCTCACACTTGAAATTAGGTATGTTCTCTATAACTCTTGCTTCAATGTTCTATCCTTTTTTGCATTATTCCTTTTTATATTGGTCTTACAAGACCAATGTATTCATTCTTAACTTATTCATTCCTTGATAAGTTCACAATTCTCACCTTTATATCTCATGTCTTATAATATTATTTATAACATTTAGATCCCTAATGTCTTTCATAAGTTACAAGCATTGAAAATGTCAACAACATCCAAATATTATTGTCTATAGACAATTTAAACTAAAAAAATCACTTTATTTCACCTGCTCATAATGTACTTAAACTTTCCTCAAAGTTTCTGATTGTGGCAATAACCCTTTTGGAAGGTACTTAAGTTTCTAACCTCTTTAAAACCATGTTTAAGGTCATCTATAGATCTTATTTGACATAGTCATTAATATCTATTTATTAACTAATTAAAAATCCTTTAATCCACTCTTATTAGTTTCCAAACATTTCTTACCACCTTTCTACCAATTTTAAAGTCTTTTCTATGGATAAATCCCCAAATATAACAATTTTAGTCTTAAATCCTAGGCACAACTCTGTGTAAAGTCGAGAGGCCTTAAAAAGGAATATATTCAATCTTAACACTGATCAAGGATCTATTAGGATTCAAAAAGAGTTATGACATATTTAATTTACTCTTTCTAGGGTTTATAATATATACCACAAGTTCTATCACCTTACAAGGTTTTGAAATTTCACCTATAGTCTTGATAGGGTTTTAAGAGGGTTTAAGCAAGAAATATAAACTTGCTTTTAGACCACTATAGATCAATTTTAAACCATCAACCACTTAGAATGCTTGAAACATGATATGAAGAAATTCCCCTATGAATTTTATAGGAATTGACTCCCTAATTTTTTGTTACAACCCTACCTCGAGATGCATTACGTTGTTGGCATGTTGACTTAGGAAGGTTATCTTAGCCCGATTAGAATTTTAATTGCTTATTGCAATTATTTATTCTATTTAGATGATATCATTATACTATCATGATTATTGATTATGATTTATTATTTTAGTAGATATAAATGCCTACTTCAGTTATGACATATTCTTTTATTCTATTCATATCAGATTTTATTACTAGATAATATATATTGCTTGAGTAGGTACTACTGATGTTCTATTTGGTGTTTGTAGAAATAGGTCAAGTGAGCTAGGTTCATTAGTGGATTTAATCCATTATGAAAATAAAAAGAAAGTTTTTGAGCAGTTGGATTAGTATCAATAGGTAAAATAACATATGGCAATTATAGCCATTGGTTACGTCGAGTCTTTCATTTGCAGTTACTTCATCTTTACTGTCTTTATTATTGTTGTGCATGTGATTACTTGTGTCATTATTTCATGCCTACCTTATGATTTGATTGGATTTAATAAGTCATTAGGCCATTATTTTTGGTCTTTGTTCATGTTGCATGTTCGGACTCCATTTTGTGAGTATATGGTCTCATTGACATTGTTGGTTTAGACTTTCACTTTCTCCTTATTAAATTTAATTGTTTGACCCTTGGACCTTAGCTGTGGCATTATAAATTTTATAGCAGGTTATTTTGGCATGGATAGACCATTACTTAGTTTATTTACTCCCTTAGACTTATGTTGAGTATTATTGTGTGGAGTACTTGGATTTTGTATAATGATGACTTGTTTGTTTGGTAGGCTTGTCTTAGCATCTTAGTAATTTGATGGAAAGTTTGAGTAGGTTCATTATGAAGCCTATGGAAAACATTTATGAGAGTGGTTATAATTTTTTTTTTTTGGTTTTGGCTCCCACTGCCATGAGCTACATTTTTTCACATGTTTGGGAAGGCACATGACATGAAGCTCCAAACCTAGGCCAAAACCCTAGGAAAAAAGCATGGTATAGGGTTGGGGAGTATTCTAAAATGAAGCTTTTATATATTGAGGCTGAAACATTCTGTCCTAACACACAGAGATGGGGAAGATCCAAGAATAACTTTGATTGAATCTTGAGTCCTCCATGGTGTAGGGGAAGATTGCGTTGGGCAGAAGAAAAAGAATCAATGAGTAACTCGGTCCTTTCCATCATGTGTTTTTTGTAAGTGACATTTTTGAATTCTTATGGATGATTCAAATTTTCTATGGTTTATGAAATTTTCATTGAATATAAATGAATCACATGGGTTCATGGTGAAGTCAAGAGACTTCACAATATACCCATGATGATATATATGTATATAAATTGATTATGCTTGATTGATGTTTTTGGGTTGAATTGACACTATTTTCCTATTGTGTTTAAGTCACCCCTGTTGGGTTGACTGTGTAATGATTTTTTTGGAATGGTTTTTATGGGAGAATAAATGTAGGGCTACACTCAACCTAGTTAAATTTAATCCCTAGTGAGTAGGGTATCATTGAATGCCATAGTATGAGTATTTGTAAACCTAAGTGGGGAAAGTAGAAGTTAGTGTTATGGTTTGGATTGTTATCAAAACATGGAAAATTTTTGTGAGTTTTCATTGTGTTGATGTAGTTGCATCGGTAAGTGCGTGCTGCTGACTAGTTTTGACCTAGATTGGGTATGATAAATCAACGTACTATTTTTCCCCTTTGTATTTTTGGGTGCCTTAATCAAAGCCCACAACTAAGTTGGTATAACATTTGTCTATGATTTTCAAGTTTGTATGATGATGCTGATTTCATATGAGTTATGGAGACCATTATAATGTTTAAAACTAATAGCTATACCCTTCATTGATATAATAGGTCTTAGATGATGCTCATTTCTTGGATTATATTTGTCTTGTGTCTGCCCCTTTTTGAGGTCCTATTGTAGGTGCTTATCCTCTTTACTACTAGGAAACCCCTGATAATGATTATAGACCAAGAGGTAATGGTGCGAACCCCACCCTCTACTCTTTTATTTTAAGTTTAATTAGGTTGTATGCTTGTAGACATGAAAATTATGTCACACACATGTGCATAACTCCCTATGTTCATACCCCTCTTAAGCCCATTTCAATAATAATAATTAGCCTCCTTAACCCATACTTTTACCCCTCACACATTTAATTAATAGAAAACTCTTAATTAAGTTAATTAAAAACCCCTTTTGCCACCTTACTTGGCCACCTCACCCTATGACTAATTCTCACCTGATGAGTCACCTAAAGCCTTGGTCTCCTCATCCTAGCTACCCAAGACTTATTCTCACTTCTAAACTAAATTCCTAATCAACTACCTCCTTCTTAACCTCTTATTTTTATAGTTTTGTAATAGGTGCGACACATTGAATGAAGAAGAACAAAAAATAGGCCAAAAGCAGTAATTTTTACCTATTTTAGGGCCACTGACATCGATCAACCCATGATCAGCGTTGGTGGGATCACTAACATTGGAAATATAAGCCAAACTCTAACCTAAAGTTCCAGTCAATATAAATAAAAAAATTCATTCTTACTTGCGTTCAAGCTCTCAGCATTCAACTTTTGACATCCAAGATTATTTCTATCTTGTGTAAGTCAATCATGATCAGAAACCAAGCTCTTGAAGACTAGCAACACCCACTTGTTCTCTCTGTTCAGGGCATCGGTTTGGATTAATTGATAGGAGACATCAATCTGGTACTCATCATTAAGTAACCACTACAACTAAGTACAATCACTTATTTTGTAGGTATTTAAAGCATTTACTTTGCTATCATTTCATATCTATTATTCATTGCTTTATTCTCTCCTGACTGAACCCCCATGAGGGAGTTACAAAGCTTCTTTGCTTGTTTCCCCTTAACCTGACACAACAAACCTCTGACCAGATCTACCCAAACCATACTCTTTTTCTCAGAACTCTCCCCAACCTCCCAGACCTGATCAAAACCATTTTCTAGACCTAGAAAAGCCTTCTGCAAGTTCCTAGACAATTATTACCCCTACCGACCTTGGCAGCCTAATCGACATCAGTCACTTTCACCATCGACCTCGAAAGTATAACCAATATCGATCAGTCCCCTATAGACATCAACAACTGTGCATTCCATAAATTTTCCAAAACCTACCTAAATAGCTTCCTAAACATAAATAGAATACACTATCAGCACCCTATCACTCTCTACTACACTTAGGTTGTGAATAATGGTAATATTATCTCTCTTTCACTCTCTTTCAATTATTTATTACTCTTTCATCTCTCAAAAGTGGAATGTCATCTCTAAAGAAGTTTTACACTTCTTTGAACAAACACATAGGTTGGAAGCCCACTCATTTATCTGCTAATAAACATCTTGTGGTAGTGCTTTCTTAAATGCATGTAGTCCTCCCCAGCCAAAGAGGAGTACTCACAATGTCTGGATATAACACACAAACCTAGGTAGGGGAGTGATCGAAGTGTAATACTTCCTTAGAGATGAAAGGGTAGGGGAGTGACCGATATCATTTATACTATTGAGGTCAATGGTGAAGGTAACTGGTGTTGATTAGGCTGTCAAGGTCAGTAGGGGCAATAATTTCCTAAGAGCTTACATAAGGCTTTTTCGGGTCTGGAAAATGGTTTTAATCAGCCCTGGAAGGTTAGGGAGATTTATGAGAGAGAGAGTATGGCTTGGGTAGATCTGGTTAGAGGTTTGGTGGGTCAGGTCAAGGGGAAACAAGTAAAGAATCTTTGTAACTCCCTCACAGGGGTTCGTTCAAGAGAGTATAAAGAAATGAATAGTATATATAAAATGGTAGAAAAGTAAATGTTTAAAATACCTACAAAATAAGTGATTATACTTAGATGTAGTGGTGACTGAATGATAAGTACTAGATTGATGGCTCTTATCAAGTGGTCCAAACTAATGCCCTAAACAGAGAGAACAAGCAGGTGTTGCTGGTCTTCAAGAGCTTGGTTCTTGGTCATCATTGTCTTACATAAGACAATAGTAAGCCTAGATGTTGAAAGCTAAATGCCAAGAGCTGGAATATAAGTAAGAATGAATTTTCTTGATTTCTACTAACCTAAACTTTAGGTTGGAGTTCGGATTATATTTATGATGTCGATCATAGGTTGACCGGTGTCGACGACCCTAGAATATGTAAAACTTACTATTTTTGGCCTATTTCTTGTTGTTCTTCATTCCAAGTGTGGTACCCATTACAAAATGGTAAAAATAAGAGGTTAAGAAGGAGGTAGTTGATTAAGAATTTATTTTGGATGTGAGAATAAGTCTTGGGTAGTTAGGATGAAGGGACCAAGTCTTGAGGTGACTCTTCAGGCGATAATTAGTCATAGGGTGAAGTGGCTAGGTAAAATGGAAAAAAGGGTTTTTAATTAAATTAATTATGTATTTTAAATTAATTAAATGTGTGAGGGGTAAAAGCATGGGTTAGGGAGGCTAGTTGTTATTATTGAAATAGGCTTAATGGGGGTTTCAACATAGGAAGTTACACACGTGTGTGTGATGTAATTTTGGTGTCTACATTTGCCCCTTTTTATATTTTAATTTGTACTAACAAGTTTGCAAGACAAAAATAGGAGTTAGATACTCCAAGTATTAAACACAGATAAGAAAAATAGAAAGGAATGATAAGTTTCTAAAATTTAGTGAAAACTTTCTATTTTCTTGATGTAATTTTGGTGTTTACATTACTTGATGAGTGTCGTTTCATAGCCATCAACCACCTCCAAATATATCAAGAGTATATCAAATGTGCTTATAACAAAAATCTCAAAGAGAAAGATTTTAATATTAGAGATCTTGTCTTAAAATAAATTCAACATGTGATGAACATGGATAAAAGCAAATGGGGTAAGTTTGCTCTTAATTGGCTTGGACCCTATATCATAACTCACAAGTTTGGTTTAGGAACTTATCACTTGTCTTCTCTCAAAGGAAGGCCAAAACTCGAGCTTTTAAATGCCTTACACCTCTGACCATTCTTTTATTAATTAAGCGCCACTTCACCTCATGTTTAACTTGAGCTCATCCCTTGAGCATTCCTATTACATTCATATCCCTTCTTCATCACCCTTACTCTTATACACTTAGTTAAATTACATAGTGGTATGGTGTTGTCCTCAATGTGGAAAACTCCCAAGCCTCTATAGTCTTGTCCATGACTAAAATCACAAAAAAATATATAAAAAAATGAAATATCTGTAGAGATCAAACTCTCAATCATGCACCTATAGTAGGCAATGCCCCACACCATGCCATCCCCTCGAGTCTATGCCATGCCCTTTCTCCACCATCTAAAACCAACCCTGAGGCTGACTAGGATCATGGTAGGTAACCCCAATGGTCATGTCACCATGATATGCTTGTATTTCCAAAAGTGTAGTAGATGGCTGGCACACAAACTGTATCACCATCACAGTCTCAAACCCCACAATTCTCTTTATAATTGTGCTAAAAATATTGGACCCTAGGTAAAAATAGTCTGCTACTCAACTATATTTGCAAGCACTCCTATCAATGCAATTGGAAATATTCCACCATCTACATCTGGTAATGCATACACTATGATCTTGATCATCATTAGGATGCTTAGTCGATATTGCTCCTCATAAGCCATACAGAGTGGCTCATACGTGAAACTCATCGAAGGTAGGTCACCTCACTAACATGTTAGCCATACAAGGCCACCATGTAGATGTCATGCTCCTCTGTCAAGCATGTGAAGAGCTCTTCACCCTAGAGTGGTAGCCATAAAATCCTATAAACATCCTCCTGAGTGACTGTTAACTCTTTGATCAATAGATGAGAGGTGTTGGTGGTGTGATCCCACCTCTCAATCAATGCTATCATAAGACTCACATCTTAGGTGACTCAAAAATATCATTGCACTCCTCCTAATCCCACCACTACCATGTGCTCCCACTTGTTTGAAGTGACATACCTCTTCATACATGCTAAGAGCCTCGATAGATGATCTCATAATGTTAGCTCCATCCTTGCCCACATCCATACACACAACTTAAGTCACATACCTTTTAATATACTCTATCACTACCTTTTTTCCCTTCTCTTTGGGAGAACTATATTGGTATAAGGCCTTAAAATAGGTTATGTAGGCATAACTTAGTCGACATGGGGTCTTTTGAGCTTATCTCGGCCATATACCCACCTAACTAACTACCCTACTCTTTTTTCTTTACCCTAGGCTTCACTGCCTCTTTTTCTCTACCCTAGGCTTTATTGCCTATTCTCTCTCTCTACCCTAGGCCTACCTACCTATCACAATTCTAGGCCTCACGGCCTATACCCTTGACCCTTGACACTATGTCATGTCTTTTACGTCTTAGGCCTCCTAGCTTATCTCAACCTACCTTTTTACCCATTTCCCCTAACACACATTTTAACTATACCTTAAATCTTTTTCCAAGGCTCTGTGAGAACTACATTGGCTTGAGGCCCTGAATCAGGCTATGTAGGTAGGACTTAGTCGACATGAGGTATTATGAGGCTAGCTTGGCCATTAGGTTAGTTGACTACTTCCACTAGGGATCCAAATTGACCCTTTTTTCTATTTTTTTTAGTTACTCACAATCACCAACATCGGCATTAATCCCAACATTTGTGCTTTGTAGGCTGACGTCAATAGACACCTTCTAACCTTGGTGCCTGTCGATCGATGTCAGTGATTGGTTTGGCCCTAGTACCGAATGACTCAAACCCAAGATTACCAGTTTAACCTAAACACCTACCCAAAAAATCCCCCAACTTATCCTAAAACTACCCTACCCTATTTCCTACCCCTCTATTAACATTTTCTATACCCCCACCTCTAAATTAGCCTAAAAACTACAAATACGCTAATCAAATTTCACAACAACTAGTAGAGACTCTTACGTCAACTCTGCATCTCCTCTTGGATGGCACATCTAGCTCTTCTGGTGGTGTGTCTCCCACTGGGTCCCCTCCTTGATCTACCATCTCAGTCACTCTATAAGCTCTATTTTTTCTCTCCAATTACAAAGTTGTAAATGAGCTTGGTCGATTGCCAAACCCCCTTTTGTCAGGTTTGGTCAGTCATCGACGTTGACATTCTTGACCTAATCCATTGACATTGGTGTTTATGCCTACCAACATCAATAACATTGTCCTATTTTGCCAATATCGACACTATTTATTATTGATATCAGCAATGTCATTGATGTCAGCACTATTGCCTCCACTATTTTCCACCAAAAAGTAACCCCAACTTTATAGACTTTCCCCATACTCTGGGGTAATTAGAGATCACATATATCTTCCCAACCATGACAAACGCCATTAGAGATCACTTAAATATTCAACCATGATGACTTTTCTAAGAGATCCTAAATATCTTCTCACTCATTGACCCTTTTACACCCACCTTACATTGTTTGTCTTGACCACTTATGTTATTTCACTATAATTGGCTATTGTTCACATGCGTGTATATTATGATCTCTAAATGATAATCGAGCTTGTCATGTCACCTTTAACCTTTTTGTGTTTCCCAAGACTTGGGATACATGGACCATTAAAGCTACAACTTTGATTATTTTGACCTATCAACTATCACTTACAAGCTGTGCTTTGGTTATTTCTATTCGAGTCTTCCTTAACCTTTCCTTTTCTTGACTTTGTCAACTATAATTCATAGTAGTATATGCATACGAAGTGATACTCAAGTCTCCACCACTCACCCAATTACCTTTTTATCAAACTGATACCTGATTCTAGTTTCTCCTCCATTAATTCCCATTTTGAGGGGGATATTTCATCCAATACTTGGAGCATATAACTCCTATTTTTGTCTTGAAAACTTGTTAGTACAAATTACAAGATAAAAAGGGGTCAATATAGACACCAAAATTACATCGTACACACGTGCATAACTTCCTATGTCAAAACCTCCCTTAAGCCTATTTTAATAATAACAATTAGCCTCCCTAACCCATGCTTTTACCCCTCACATATTTAATTAATTGAAAATACTTAATTAAGTTGATTAAAAACCCTTTTTTCTACCTTACCTACCCACCTCACCCTATGACTAATTCTCACCTGATGAGTCATCTTAATACTTGAGCCCCTCATCCTAACTACCCAAGACTTATTCTCACTTTCAATCTTAATTCCTAATGAATTACCTCTTTCTTAACCTCTTATTTTTACCATTTTGTAATGGGTGCCATACATGGCATGAAGAGCAATAAGAAACATGCAAAAAATAGTAAGTTTTACCTATTCTAGGGTTGTTGATGTCGGTCAACCCATGATTGACGTCACTAGGATCGATGACAACAAAAATATAAACCAAACTCCAACCTAAAGTTTAGGTCAGTAAAAATTAAGAAAATTCATTCTTACTTGCATTCAAGCTCTTCGCATTCAACTTTTGACATTTGAGCTTACTGTTATCTTATGTAAGTCAATCATGATCAAGAACCAAGCTCTTGAAAACCAACAACACCTATTTGTTGTCTCTATTTAGGGCATCAGTTCAGACTACTTGATAGGAGACATCAATCTGGTACTTATCATTTAGTCACCACTATAGCTAAGTACAATCACTCATTGTATAGGTATTTTAAGCATTTACTTTGCTACCATTTCATATCTATTATTCATTGCTTTAGACTCTCCAGACCGAACCCCTATGAGGGAGTTACAAAGCTTCTTTGCTTGTTTCCCCTTGACCTGACACACTAAACCTCTGACCAGATCTACCCAAACCATACTCTCTCTCGCTCATAACTCTCCCCAACCTCCTAGACCTGATCAAAACCATTTTCTAGACCTAAAAATGCCTTCTGCAAGCTCCTAGACAATTATTTCCCCTATCAACCTCTGTAGCCTAACCAACATCGATCACCTTCACCACTGACCTCATTAGTATAGCTGTTATCAGTGATTCCCCTACTAACATCAGTGACTGTGCATTCCCTAACCTTTCCAAAACTTACCCAAATAGCTTCCAAAACACAAATAGAATACGCTACTAGTACCCTATCTCTCTCTGCTACACTTAGGTTGTGAATAATGGTAATATTATCTCTCTTTCACTCTCTCTTTACCTCTCTTTCAATTATTTATTACTGTTTTGTCTCTCAAAAGTGGATTGTCATCTCTAAGGAAGTTTTACACTTCCTAGAAAAAGCGCATAGCTTGGCAACCCACTCATTTATCTGGTAATAAACATCTTATTGTAGTGCTTTCTTATTTGTAGGTAGTCCTCCCCAGCCAAAGAGGAATGTTCACAATGTCTGGATATAACGTGCAAACCAATTCAGGTTCATTATAATCACTTATCCATATCATTCCTTTCTATTTTCCTTTAGATTTGAAATAGACAAAATTTAGTGAAATAATGCTGTTGGTTTGGATTTTATTATTGACTAAGTTTAGCTTCTTGAATTTTCTTTGGACTAACTTTATAATTTCATTTTATGATGTAAATCCCGTCAATGATTTATTAATTTTAAATTCTTATGAGTTGTGGGGTGTTAGTTTGGCATTCAATTTGTGGATGCATTTGTTCACCTTGGGTATTGGTGAAATACACCTTCTTTATTCCATTAAATATTATCTTGAATATGAATCCCATTTGAATTTGATGAAATTAGATTACTCTGATCTTGAGTTATTTATTGGGTATGCTATTTTGTGTAAGATTAAGGTGGCATGAGAATTTTTGGGTAGCATAATCTAGCTTGACATTTCAATCATTGAGGCTCTGAATTCACGAACTCAAATTTATGTTTAAATCTACCTTCCTGAGTTTGAATATGGTAATAAAAGGCTAAGCATAACTCCTATGCTTCCTTTGATGGATGTTTCATTCTTGGTCTCATTTATAAATTTGGTGTTGTAAAGGCCATTATTCATGTTGATGTTGGTTAGTGTGTTGAACCTATTGTTGATTATCTTTTACTTTTTAAGTTACTTTATTGAATGATTAATTGTTGTGATGTGGACCATGGCTTGTGTCACCTGTATGCTCAAATTTCTTGGTAAAAATCAAATGCCTGATTCTACCATCTAGCTGATGGTTGGGGTTGTAAGGGCCACTGATGGTTGGGATCATCAAGTTGTACCTTGGGGTTTGGGCACCTTGTAGATGTAGGACTCATCTCTTATTGATATGGTTTTCCATATTTGTAACTGATTATTCCATCATATTCAATAAATATTATATTTACTAAAATTTATAAATGATTATAGAAGTTTTATTTAATGTAATTAATTCTTATGATTATGTTATGAGACCTGCATCATGGATTACAGTGATGTGGCATTATTATTTTAGCTCTTTGAAGTGATGCAAATGAATGGTAATCCATTCCTCATGCAAGGAAGCATCATGATGCACATGTATCAAACATATGTTGACTCTATCATGTAATTCTAATTTCTCATTCTTGTTTTATGGCTATAACATTGTACTCTTGTAGTTACATTGTGGGATTAATGATAGAGTTTTAAGCTTGTTAATTAATGATTTATGAATTTGATATGAACAATAATATTATGGATAGTTCTACTCCTTTTTTATTCATATTTAGGAATGTTGTGTTCTTACATGTTGGCTATGAAAGTGTACTATATTGTTGTTGTTACTCATATTTAAAATTTGGACACGAAGAGTATTTTACCTTGAAAGGCATTCATATGCTTAAACATGGGAACTCTTGATTATTTGGTAAACTTATACGGTTATATTTAAACTCATAAGGTAATATGATAGTAGTATGAATAAGGATGCATATTGGTCTTGAAGTGAAATTGATCATTGTTACCAATTTATGGATTCAGTTTGATTTCATTTGTCACCTATTTAAATCTCTCTTTATTTTAATAAGTACATGGAGTTAGACTTAATTGAATTTTTTTTCTTGATGAGTATTTATACTATGATGAAGGTTTGTTAAACATGGATACAAACAATCTTACTTCCATAACTACTGGTTATCAATTCATGGAATGCTTTGTAGGCTGAGTGAAGTTTGCAAATAGTGTATTTTTCTTGGTAAATCATTATTTGGGTTTGAGTTACAAATATAATATTGTTACCTTCTAGTTATGATGATATTTTGATATTTTTGTTAGGTTGTGGAGCTAAAAGCTTCACTAGGATGCAAATAGGAGGAGTTACAGAGGCTGCAGAGAGTTGCAGGGCAATCGACGTCGGTCTGATCAATCGACGTCAGTCAGATAGCAGTGTAGAAGCAACCGACGTTGGTTACAAGTCGGTCGACATTGGTCAAGAGGAGCTGACGTCGGCAACCTGTGTGTGAACATCCAGTTTGCATGCGGATTCCAGAGATTCTATTTTTGGACTGTTAGTTTGCATGTTAAAGGCTAGTTATAGTCTTGAGTTGCATGTCTAATTATTGTAAGCATGAGATCTATATAATAGACTCATGGGCTGTATTGTAAACTAGTGTTAGAGAGTAAGAGAGCAAAATTAGCTCCTTCAGAGAGAAGAGAGCAATGGTGTGTTCCTCCTAGTGCCACAATACCAAGTGTGGGTGCTGGTTTGGAGAATCAAAAGGGTTCTTCGTGTATGTATGATCTTGGTCAGTAGGTGTGCATGGCTTATTTTGGAGATCTACAATGGTGAGTAAGGTCTGGTGATTTGCAAGTGGCAGCAGAGAGCGGAAGATCTACTTGGAGTATGGTTGTGTGCATGGTGTACTGGCAGCGTTGTTTCTGATTGGTGGAGGTGAACAACAATTCTGTATTTGAGTTGTGTGTTGGGACCGAGAGAGAGAGAGGGAAGAAGTCCTTGAGGTGTGGCAATCCTTTGAGGTGGAAGAAGAAGTGGCATCTTCTTTATTTTATTTTCTTTTGAGTGATTATTAATACAATTGTGTATTGTCTCTCATACCCTGTGTTGTTTCATATTTCTAGTTACTTATCATTCTGGTTAAATTCCGTGTTTAGTTGCTAATACAAGAGGTAATCATATGTGCTCTAATTGAGGAGCAAGATCCTGACAGTTGATTCTTTATTTTTTCTTGATGAGTATTAATACTATGATGATGTTAAACATGGATACAAACAATCTTACTTCATAACTACTGGTTATCAATTCATGGAATGCTTTGTAGGCTGAGTGGAGTTTGCAAATAGTGTATTTTTCTTGGTAAATCATTATTCGGGTTTGAGTTACAAATATAATATTGTTACCTTCTAGTTATGATGATATTTTGATATTTTTTCATATGAAGTTGTCACAATATTGATTTGATGTTGCTTCTAGAAAACTTGCAACTAGTCATGCTAAACCTGATATGAGTTGCCTGAATAGCTTATGTTTTATCCATCTTTATGCCTTCTTGTATACTATTGAGAATAGAGAAAGTATACACAACTGTAGCTGCAACTATCCTAACATCTTGGGTTGACTTTAATTTTATTGTCCGATGATCATATCGACCCTTAATAGATATGTCATATGGCTGAAACTACTCTTGTAAATTCTTTACAACCTTGGATGTTTGAGTTTGATATGTAAATGAACTTTCAAGGATTGATAGATGGGTCTCTTTATTGGACTATTTTTTTGGACTTTTATACACAATTCAACCGATATTATCTCTTTAAAATGAGTCTAATCTAATGTTTATAATAATTTATTTAATATGCTTTCACCAGTATAGGAAAGTACTTGGTGTTATTTTATTTGGTACTTATGATACATCTATGGAATCATGGTGTTTGTTGTATCTTGATAGAGCTAGGAAAGTTTCCTGCAGGTGTATTAATCTATTGATGATTGCTTAATTGGTTCTAGTTTAGGTTAATGGTTATCAATACGCCTTGTTTATATGTATGCTGCCCTCTTTGCATTGATAGAGGGTCACCTATTCTAATGATTATGGTTTCAATTTAATATACATTCGAATGGTAAAATGTATTGAAATAAATAAATCCTATATTGTTGGAATGTGTTGTAGATTCCATTCAATAAAGTTTATGAATTGACTGATGTTTACCTTTCATTAGTAAACCATGGATATGTTGACTAGTTTGGACATTGGTATCTATGTTGTTATGTGCTTGAAGTTAAATTTTTTTAACTCATTTTTATGTACACTTATTTCTGAAGCAATTAAGTGTTGGGGGTTGATTTCACATAGGTTTTGACTATATTAATAAATCTTTCAAGTGTTATAAATGTATATATATTACAATTGTTCATATCTTGACTTCTGTATAAGGTTGAAGTGAAGTATTATCATTAACTAGTCTCCCTATTATGAGGGCATGGATTTGATTGTACTCCATTTGTATAATGTGATTATGAAGGCCCTTATAAAATGTGAAAGCTAATACATGTTTTTCCTCTTGACTTGTAATATGAATCACTTGAAACTAAGAGATGTAATCAGACTCATGGTTGGTAATGGTAAAGATTTTTCATAATAACTAATGATATCAATTACCTTTTAACTTATGAAATTACTAGTGTCCAAGATGAGCCCTAAAATCCTTGAGGGAGGTGCATGGTGCCATGACCATAAGTTTAAGATTTGATTTATGGAACCTTGAAAAGAAGGACCATTGAGTTTCTTGATCTGGTTAATTGATTTGGTATCGCGTGTTGGTTGGTTAGATTTCATAAATTTTTGATTAGTATGAATGATAATGATGGCCCTCGAGGGACATCTCTCATGTATGATACCTTAATGACTTGAAGGTTGAAATATTTTACCTAGAATGATCTTTTATGGCTACCCTTATATCATGCTTGGGTTTAACATCAAGTTAGAGTTAGGGTTGACTACCATAATACTCTTGGTTGTACATATGTAGTAGCTATAGATATGTTAGGGAGTAGCTATTATCTTCAGCTCTCAAATAGGACTCTATTAGATGCCCAAGATATTTGATTAGGGTTAACTGACCACTAAATGGTCCTATTGGTGGGAGTTACCAGTACATGTATAGAGTTCAAAGTCTATTAATGTGCTCACACACACTGATACACCCCAAACTATATACTCCTTAGCGAGGATGTACTCCATATAGAACTCTTCACTAGTGACTTAATCCTAGTTACATGTCTATTGTCAATTGATAGAGTGCTGGTTGTGTGCACCCTTGTGTGTAAATCCATTTAGATGTTATCTCCCATCATCAGGTTGTGTTTGGGCTTAGAATGAACTGCCACTTTGTAATCTAAAATGAAGTAATTCTCATTTTTTTTGGGTTGTTTCATTTGCATATTATTTAACATTTATTCATAAAGACTAGACAAGGGTTTTACACAGTCATTTAGAGACCCAAGAGCTTAAATAAATGGGTATAAGATGTTTTTAAGAGTTTCAAATCTTTATCACCTGGAATATACCTAATACACTTAGTTTCACCATTTTCAATCATTAATGCTTCACCATGCTTACAAAATTACATCAAACAACCAATTTTTCCTTTGACTATTATTGTTATACCCTATTTTAAACTTGAGAGGTCTTGAATGGGAGATACTGTTACTTTTTAAACTAGTAATTTAAGGATTATGTATCAAAAATAATATGTATAATTGTACTTTACCTTGTAAATGGTTCATTGTATCCCATATACTTGAAATCACATCCAACACTGTTGACTCAGACCTGCTTACAAAAGAAATTTTGTGTTTCTTCATACATAGTCATACTTTACATGAATTTAACCACATATTAGTTTTAGTCTAACATAAAAACACATGATTATAGTTATTATGAGTATAAGGGAATCTTTAACTAACAAGACAAACACTTTATTGATTGATCAAGACCTCAAAACCATACAGACTTACAAACCTATTACCACACCTTACTTGTGGACCTCATTTCTTATTTTTCATATGTAATACACTACTTCTTGCACATGTAAATTCCATTATTAGATAGTTCTATCTCATCCTTGTATAAACATAGGATTTTGGATTGGTATAAAACCTTAATTTTTCTCAACATCTTGTTCTTGATATAGTATATGCTTGATTAACTTCTAGATGGTGATAGGGTGTCTTCACACTTACATAATGGTAAAAGGATGTTTCCTATTGTTCCCCAAAAATGTCACTCATTTTTGGAACAACATATGAGCTATTTTGGTCCTGCACAGCCAAAAATAATCTCTTCCCTTCTTGAAATTTGTTTTGAGCTTTCAAATTCCTCATTTTCAAGCTTTTTCAGTAAGGGGAATAATAGGTTCAATAGGTTCAAAGGATTCTATAGACAAGTTCAATCAAAAGAACCAGTTTCCAACACTTGGTCATCTTCAGGATTGGGTTAGTGCCTTGGTTCAATCAAAAGTGTCCATCGGCAAGCATCTAAGTAAGGATTGAACCATTGAACCTTGAACCATTTTGGTTCAACGGGTTCAATGGGTTCAAAGGTTCAATGTCATCAGCAAGAGCTAGGCACATTTGTCAGAGGTTCAAAGTTTAACCATTTCAAAGGTTTCATAGCTCCGAGCACTTAACGAGTTTCAAAGGCTTGAACTATTGAACTGTTGAACCTTGAGCCATGTTGGTTCATCGGTTCAATGGGTTCAACGTTCAAAAGGTTCAATGTATTTGGTTTGAAAAGATATCAAAGGGACTTAGCCAAATAAAAGGAATGAACTGATTGAACCGTTGAACCACTTCAAAGTTCAATGGTTCACAAGTTCAAAGGTTCAAAGGTTGCCTCAGCTGAGTAAAGAAGCACACGTAAAATCAAGAGTCAGGTGGATGCTGCTAAGTGTCATCAGCTGAGCCCCATTATACTTTGTTTTAGAAGAGCAGTGGACCATGCTATGTGTCCCTTAAAGAGATCGGTGGAGGCTGACAAGTGTCATCATCCATGAGAGCCTAACTGAGCCCCAATCATTTCTATGGTGTTGCAAAAGCTTGAAAGTAGAAAGTGCCAAATGTCAGTGGTGGAATGTTTCAGTATGATGTGGTGGAAGATGCCACGTGTCCTTGAAGAAGCGGTGGAAGATGCCACGTGTCAAAGGATGGGGCACCCTCAAATGCAAAGACATAGAACCAAAGGGAGGTGACTTCCTTCAGATAAATTTAGATAAATTATCTGAATGAAATAAAGGGACCAACAACGCGCTGAAGAAATTGAAGCCCGAAGGCCACTTGGAAGGTCTCGAAGGGTAGATACCCTTGCGGGGGGACACTCCACACACATGAAATGAACCTTTTTTAAGACCCCAAAGGGCATGTTCCCTTTAAAAAAGGTCAAAGCATCAAAGCATAGCAAAATTTGCCAAGTGTCACATACCGAGACATAGTTTCAAATGAAGCTTCAAAGTGTGGAACTCACCACGTGTCCTGTCCCAGTGCAGCGGAAGCTGCCACGTGTTTGGATCCACACCCCCAACCTCTAACAATTTTAAAGCTTATTTTGATAAGATTATTTCAAATTTATGAATTCTACCACATGTCCTCACCCACGTCACAATAGAATGACAGGCCCGGGAATGTCAAATTTAGAATGACTCGGTAGCCATTAACCTTCAATATAAGAAAGACCCGCGAATGCTAAATTGCTTGTAATTAAGTGTCTGTTGATTTTTGTGGACTCAAAAGGTGAATTCGGATGCATCCAAAGAGCCTAAGGCCAGGACAAAGAGAAGGAAGAGACAAAAAGGGAAACTCAGCAAGATTTATTTCCAGTAGGTGAAGCAGTTCATCGGGTAGATATTTGGGGCCTGCAAACATTGAAAGTGCAACCTGTTTGTCCCCTTTGAGATAAAGGTAGAATAGATAGTTACGTAGCTAAGCAGGAGATGAAATGAGTGATTCAAGCTTGGGAGGAGGTACTAGAGATGAATCAACATGCCACAGTTAAGGCAGCTGCCCTACTCCAGCATGGCCCTTCCTGATAGAATAAAAAATGCATCCAAGGCATTGATTGTGCAGCATGGGTCGCTCCATGGGAAAAAGTGCCAAGTAGCTCCTGGCCTCTATATAATGTAATCTCTCATTCGATGAAAAGGAGATATTTTAGACCACAAAAGCAAATCTTTGCCCAAATTGAAAGGTGAATACTAAGTCTTTGAACTCAGATTGTATTTTATATTATTTTATCCAAATGAGAAAGCAAGTGATTCACAGACTTTGTGCTGTATAGCTTGTATCATTTTAGGAGATTGTTCTTATGTCTATCTTCTAAATGTCTTATTATTTATTTAATTTAACAAGCAGAACTAGTGGAAGTGATAAGGAAGGTGTCCTGAAACCAGTTACTTTTAGACTTTGTGCTGACATAATTGTTTTCAGAGTGTGTTTATTTTCTGTTTCTGTGTAAAGGACCTTGGGATGACTTTGTGCCCCCATTGTTCTTCATACCTCACTCTTGGGTAGTCAAGGTGGAGACTTTGAGCTACACCTTAGATTGTTGGTTGTTCTACATTCTATTATTAGTCACTTATTACCAGAAAGATTCCTGTTGCCTACAAGAACAAGTATTTTTGAAAGAAGAGAAGTGCCTTCTATTGCTTCACCAAGATTTCCACTATCCAGGAAGGGATCTAGCTCTTGGTTGAATGTTACTTCTAAAAGAAGAGAAGCACCTTCACCAATCACCCAAGATTTCTCCTTTGAGTTGTGAGCATCATCTCTGAAAAAAAAGAGATGGATGGTTTGTTCTACCCCTATGTGTTACTTTCTGCTTATTTATATAGTATATAGCCTCCGTATATTTAATAGGAAACCTCCCCTTGATGAGAGGAGAGATTTGTCCCCTATTGATGTAGTTAACCTGCACACTTGGATGACCAATCTCCCTATGTTGTGGTGATAGGACCTATTTTGCTCAATCAGACAACTGTCTGACAAAATATTCACCCAACAATTTTTGGTGACTCTGCTAGAGATGAACGTGCAGTTTGAAGCCTCAAGTTTCAGATTGAAGCAGTCCCTACCCTTATACATTACATACTCTGATGACTCTATTCCATGTCTTACCCATTATCATTATAACCTTACCATCTTCCTCCATCTCCATTATATTATTTGGTCTACAAAACCAGAGCCGCTAGGAAGAGTGCACAGTTTAAAGGCTCAAGCTTCAAGCTGAAGCAGATTCTACTCTTTTCCATTTTTTTCCTACAATCTGGCAACTCCACACTATACCAAAAGCCAGAAATCTCAAGGTGTTGTTGACCTTACTTTTGAGTTGGTGTGACAGAGTAATTTTGATTTATTTCCTCAACAGTCTCACCTTCAATGAACTGGGAGTTTTTCTCCTAGCCCTACCAGGGCACCAACACAAGGTAGAGCTTCTTTTTCTATTGCTAGTAGAGCTTTACCTACCCATTCTCCACCTAGATTTGTGATCCCACTTTTACGTAATCAAATCATGTCTCAAGGCCCCTGGGGTAACTCATTTGGCCCACTCAATTTGACTCCACCTTCGCATGAACTTCCACGCAGCTCAAGAAATAACTTCCCCAAATTCTTTGGAGATGGGAGAGTTCACCCTGATGAACACATTATATCCTTCAACATAGCCTGTGGTGTGATAGGGGTGGAATTTAAAGACGTGGTAGTCAAGCTTTTTGTGGAAACCCTACAAGGTGCTGCTACAGAGTGGTTCTACCATCTGCAAGCTGGATTAGTGACTGACTGGGACACACTTAAAGCCAAGTTCAAAGCAAGGTTCAAGCCTATAGAAGATGCACATGCCTTGCTAGCCCAGCTCACACAGATGAAGAAGGAGCCCCATGAACCTATGAGGGACTTCATTTCTAGGTTTGACAAGCTGAGGCACAGGATTCCCATGATCACCCAGCTGACACCTCAGAATCTCAAGTGTTTCTTCATCAACTCACATCTGCCTGAAGTGAGTTTCTTGCTAAGATGGGCTAGACACATAGACCTTGTTGCTACTCAGGACTTGGCTATTGAGCTAGATGATGACCTTATCTTGGTAGGAAAAATAAGGAGAGATCTTAACAGAGGTAAATCCTCTTCATCTTCTGAGTATCCATGTACAGGCACCATGGATCAGATGGTGCAAAAGCTAGCAAATGAACTGCTAGCCTTGAAAAGGTAAATGGCCCTAAGTATGTCTGCTCCTCCTAATCAGGATATGCCAAGGAGGGAATTTCAAAATCAGCCATATCAAGGCAATGCCACCAGGAATCAAGGGCAACCAAATTGTCTTCCTCCCCCACAAAGGAACCTTGCCCTTGAAGTGCCTCCAACCAACTCAGCAGTTGGATATCTGGAAACAAAACATGATTTCTCTTTCCAACCTAATTTTGAGCAAGAAAATGATGTTGATCTCTTCATGAAGGATCAAGAAGAATCAACTAGTGAATCCCACATTAGTTTCCTAAATTACCAAGATGAACCCAGAAGTGAAGGTGAAGTAGTTGAAGGATCATATGCAGTATTAACTTGGTCTGAGAATCAGTCAGCCCAACAAGCTGACAAAGAAAAGATAGAGGAGCAACCCCAACCAACAATTTCAATTGCTAAGCAGAGAACCCCTCTTCCTTTCTAGTCAAAGGACCCGGTGATTGCCAAAAAAGTAAGTACATCAAACATTTTTGGACCTTCTACTTCAAATTCACAGATCCTCCCCCTCCCAAAAACCAAAAGGATGAACTCCCATCCCCTCTTCCAAGTACATTTTAGTCATCTGATATAATTGATCATGTCAAAAAATCCAAAATTCAAATAACTAAATTTGAATTCCTGCAAGCCAATCCTGAACAGTTAAACATTGGTGGAGAACTAAGTATGGACTTATCTGAGGCAAAATTTGTGGTCACCCAAATGTCAACCCCTACAACTCAAATTCTATTTGAGCCGTCAGGCAGGGGTAATTACTTCTTGACCACAGATGATGCTCATGTCGTAGTTGATGAAAGTCCTATAGCTGGCAATCCAAGATTTGATCCAAACAAGACATCAAAAGAATTGGTAGGGTGCAGTACAAATCAAGAAGGATCTTTCATCTCCAATGAAGAGAAATCTGATAGAAGATCAACTTTTGATGATGTTTGGATCCTAGAATCTGATGGCAGCAATTCTTTGACTAATGCTGGAGCTGGGACTATGTTGATATCTCCTCAAGGAGATATTTTTTCTTCATGCAAGTTGCAATTCAGCAACACCAACAACACAACTGGATGTGAATCTCTATTGCTTAGATTGAAGACTACTTAGGATGAAGATATCAAACTCTTTCACACCAAAGGAGATGCTGAGATGATGGTTTGTC
Organism: Torreya grandis; assembly: GCA_037957365.1. Classification (NCBI taxonomy): domain Eukaryota; kingdom Viridiplantae; phylum Streptophyta; class Pinopsida; order Cupressales; family Taxaceae; genus Torreya; species Torreya grandis. The sequence goes on along the minus strand of JARHVA010000298.1, from coordinate 2,148,537 downwards.
AAGAGTTTGATGCTGACAATCAAAGCATGTGCTAGACTGGACCAACAGAACAACAAGCTATGGTGGTGGACCATATTGTTGTACTCTAAAGTCAGCAAAAAGAACTCTTCACCAAGAGAGCAAGGAGTTATGGTTTTTAGTTTGAAGACCACATCCTGCCATGGGGCAAAAAGAAGAAAGAGCCAAGAGGAAGACACAAAAAATTGGTTTCTTGGTGGAGAGTTCCATTCACCCGTCACCATTTTTGGGGACAAAATGGTTTCCTACTAGTTTATCAGGATGAAACATCATTTTCATTGTCTCACAATGGGTAGCGTCTGAATCACTTAAATGATTGAAGTATCATATAAGTTCACCTATACATATGTACATTTGTATAGTCTTTGGTTCTATTTTGTGCTTTTCATTTTTGTTTTCATTTTTTGGAACCTTTTTTTTTGAGTAGCATGACTCCATAGCCCAATGTCATACTTCAAGGCACAAGAGATTTTGGTTTCTACTCACCTCAACTGTTCCAATTTTTCATATGAAGGAAGTTCCCCAACTGGAGCCAGCTATTGTTTTCCAAAAATGTCACTCATTTTTGGAACAACATATGAGCTATTTTGGTCCTGCACAGCCAAAAATAATCTCTTCCCTTCTTGAAATTTGTTCTGAGCTTTCAAATTCCTCATTTTTCAAGCTTTTTTAGTAAGGGTAATAGCAGGTTCAATAGGTTCAAAGGCTTTTGCAGATGATTTCAATCAAAAGAACCAGTTTCCAACACTTGGTCATCTTTAGGATTGGGTTAGCACCTTGGTTCAATCAAAAGTGTCCATCGATAAGCATCTAAGCAAGGATTGAACCATTGAACCATTAAACCTTGAACCATTTTGGTTCAACGGGTTCAATGGGTTCAAAGGTTCAACGCCATCAATAAGAGCTAGGCTCATTTGTCAGAGGTTCAAATTTCAACCATTTTAAAGATTCTGTGGCTCCAAGCACTTAACGAGTTTCAAAGGCTTGAATCATTGAACCATTAAACCTCTAACCATTTTGGTTCATCGATTCAATAGGTTCAACGTTCAAAAGGTTCAATGAGTTTAGTTCAAAAAGATATTGAAGGGACTTAGCCAAATAAAAGGAATGAACTGATTGAATCGTTGAACCTTGAACTGCTTCAAAGTTTAATGGTTCATAGGTTCAAAGGTTTAAAGGCTGCCTCAGTTAAGGAAAGAAGCGTGTGCAAAAGCAAGAGTCAGGTGGATGCTGCTAAGTGTCATTGGCTGAGCCCCATTATACTTTATTTTGGAAGAGTAGTGTATCGTGCCACATGTCACTTAAAGAGATCGGCGAGAGGCTGACAAGTGTCATCGTCTGTGAGAGCCTAACTGAGCCCCAAACATTTCTATGGTGTTGCGAAAGCTCGAGAGTGGAAAGCACCAAGTGTCAGCAGTGGAATGTTTTAATATGATGTGGTGAAAGATGCCACGTGTCCCTGAAGAAGCAGCAAAAGAAGCCACATGTCAAAGGATGGGGCACCCTTAAATGCAAAGACATAGAACTAAAGGGAGGTGACTTCCTTTAGACAAATTGTCTGAAGAAATTCCTTCAGACATTTTGTCTAAAGGAAATAAAGGGACCAACAGCCTGTCAAAGAAATTGAAGCCCAAAGGCCTCCTAGAAGGTCTCGAAGGGCAGATACCTTGCAGGGTGACACTCGACACACATGAAATGAACCTTTTTCAAGACCTCAAAGGGCATGTTCCCTTTGGAAAAGGTTGAAACATCAAAGCATAGTGGAAGATGCCAAGTGTCACATATCAAGACACAATTTCAAATGAAGCTTCAAAGTGCAAAACTCGCCACGTGTCCCATCCCAGTGTAGTGGAAACTACCACGTGTCTGCATCCACACCCCTAGCCTCTAACAATTTTAAAGCTTATTCTGATAAGCTTACTTCAAAGTCACAAATGCAACCACATGTCCTCACCTGCATCACAACAGAATGATAGGTCTATGAACGTCAAAATCAGACCGACTGGCTAGCCGTTAACCTTCAATAGAGGAAAGACCCACAAATGCCAAATTGGCTACAATTAAGTGTCTATTGATTTTTGCAGACTCAAAAGGTGAACCCAGATGCATCCAAAGAGCCTAAGGCTGGGATAAAGAGAAGGAAGAGACAAAGAGGGAAACTCAGTAGGAGTTATTTCTAGTAGGTGAAGGCATTTGCTAGGTAGATATTTGGGGCCTACAAACATTGAAAGCGTAACCTATTTGTCACCTTTGAGATAAAGGTAGAATAGACAGTTGTGCGGCTAAGCAAGAGATTAAATGAGTGATTCAGGCTCGAGAGGAGGCACTAGAGATGAATCAACATGCCACAGTTAAGGTAGCTGCCCTGCTCCAGCATGGCCCTTCTTAATAGAATAAAAAATGCATCTAAGGCATTAATTGCGCAGCATGGGTTGCTCCATGGGAAAAAGTGCCATGTATCTCCTGGCCTCTATATAATTTAATCTCTCATTCAATGCAAAGGAGATATTTTGGACCACATAAGCAAAACTCTACCCAAATTGAAAGGCAAATACTGAGACTTTGAGCTCAGATTGTATTTCATATTATTTTATCTAAATGAGAAAGTAAGTGATTTGTAGACTTTGTGCTATATAGCTTGTATCATTTTAGGAGATTGTTCTTGTGCCTATCTATTGAATGTGTTCTTGTTTATTTAATTTAACAAGCAAAGCTAGTGGAAGTGATAAGGAAGGTGTCCTGAAACCAGTTACTTTCAGACTTTGTGTTGACATATTTTTTTTTTAGTGTGTGTTTATTTTTTGTTTCTGTGTAAAGGACCTTGGGATGACTTTGTGCCCCCATTGTTCTTCGTACCTCACTCTTGGGTAGTCAAGGTGGAGACTTTGATCTACACCTTAGATTGTTGGTTGTTCTGCATTTTGTTATCAGTCACTTGTTACCAGAAAGATTCTTGTTGCCTGTAAGAACAAGCATTTCTGAAAGAAGAGAAGTGCCTTCTATTGCTTCACTAAGATTTCCACTATCTAGGAAGGGATTTGGCTCTTGGTTGAATGTTACTTCTAAAAGAAGAGAAGCACCTTCACCAATCACCCATGATTTCTCCTTTGAGCTGTGAGCATCATCTCTAAAAAAAGAGAAATAGATGGTTTGTTCTACCCCTGTGTGTTACTTTCTACTTATTTATATAGTATATAGCCTCCGTATATTTAATAGGGAACCTCCCCTTGATGAGAGGAGATATTTTTCCCCTGTTGATGTAGTAAACCTGCACACCTGGATGACCAATCTCCCTATGCTGTGGTGATAGGACCTAGTTTGCTCAATCAGATAGCTGACTGACAAAATATTCACCCAACATTTCCAACATAGTAATAAGCCTTTAGTACCATTTACAAAGGATTTATTCCATTTATAACTCAAATGGGATAGTTCATGACATGATTTGGAGTAGATTTTCCCCCCATGCCTAAAACTGAACCAAATTTGGAGGGAAAGGGTCATTTTTAAAAAAATAAATTAAAAAGGGTGTATGCCTTTTGAAAACCTACATCCTCATAATGAATTCATTTTCCTATTTTATTTTTGAACCATAAAGGTCATGCATGCTTTTCAAAACTTCACGGATTTGTCTCCATTCTCACAAAATTTTATTATTCATTTTGCTTTTTATAAACTTCAAACTATTTTTTATTGTTGGAACTATGTAAATTCTACATTTGCTTCATCTTAATTGCTACAAATTCTTAAAATTTATTCTATAATTGACTCCTTTTAGTAAGTATAAATAATGAGGTCATGAAGTCATCATAAAATACCAATTAAAGAACTAACAAATGAGGAAATTGAAAAGAAGAGAGAAAAGAAAGAAAAAGACAAGCATATAAGAGAATATCCATAAGAGATTCTAAGCAAGGTAAGGTAATTCATTCACACCAGGTAATATTTCAAATGAAAATAACATAACCAATTTTATGGAGTTTAATTTAGATGTCTTCAAATGAGATAAGATAACTCAATCAATCCTTTTTGAATTATGAAATTGAAATGTAGAGCATGTAAGTAAAGAATTTATAATGAGTGATGAAACATATGAAGAAATACAATATAATGAAAGATCCATCCATAATGATGTTTTTGAGCATGATTATAATCAACATCAATTAATGACCCCAATTCACGTCTCCCTTAATGAAGAGCAATTCACTTCACCTGTAGAGTCTAATGTACCAAGATAACCATGTAATATCCCTTGTATGGTTGAAGTGGTAACACCACACAATTTAATACAAAATATAGCTCCTAAACTCACACCTCCAAGGATAATACGATGAACACCAAGGTATTTGGTTGAAATAGATGAGAAAATAATAGAACATATGGAAGGTAAAATGTCAAAAAGAACAGTTCAATGCCATGCTCAATGTGTGTGGGACTATGCATTCAAGAAAAGCAATGTCAACTAATTATTGAATTAATGAAAATGCAAAAAATGTGCCATGTGATGCATAATTTAGGATTAAGGACAAACAATATGGATGGAAGAAATAATACAATAGTAAAGAATCTATTTAATAAATTTAAGGCAATAGGTAATAAAAGTTGAAAAAAGATAGTAATGTGGCAAGACGAGTAATAATGGATCTGTAGTGAGTAAGCAATCATCTAAAGCTTGAATTATTAATGAAATAAGTAAATCTTTGAGCTTGCATAGAAAAAAATCTAATAATTGTCATAAAAAAAAAAGACTAAAGCTTGATGACCCTTTACTCATGGATTGTTAGGTGTTTAATGGTAGACTCCCATGAAAAGATAAGGTATTAGTTGAATGAACAAGACATTTTATTTATTTATTTAGTACGAGAACACAAGGGTCTCATCTAATATAAAAGATGTTAAATGAAGAAAAAGTTCAAAAAATTGTGAGCCACATGGAAAATATTTCTTGGACATGACCCAAACATAATTTTATAGAAAGTTTATTTAAAAATTTAATGGCCAATTATTAATTAGCCAAATGTAATTTGAGGTGTGAAATCTTTTTTATGTTAAAATCATCCATGTACGTACCACATGTTGTTGTCAGGTACATGTTGAATTCGCTATGCATTTTGATATTTTTTGTCATATATTATGAAGAGATTATGTAAGAATATATGGTGTCTTCCTCACCTAAAGCATCAAGAGAACTAATACAAAATATTTTATGTCAAGGACTTGAGGGACATTTTTTTTGACAAACAATGTTTAGATGGAACATGTAATAGATGTGGTGGTTTGTTAAAATTGACTAGTTGTATACATGAAAAAATTTCACATGGATTTGGAAAGTAACTAGCTGATTATAAGAAGCACAAATCTATAAAGTATGTGTTAAAATATGGAAAATAATCATCAATATGTGAGTTGGTTATGCCCATAGATTTTGTATCTGATTTATGTTTGAATTCAAGAATAATATTATCTACCAATTTGTAAGACATACACATAAATCGAAATGGTTAGATAATCAATTCAAGCTATTGAAGGACAAATTCCCAATTGGAACCATTGTTTCAATTGTGGATTTTATTGAGAACTACATACTACAACCATATATTGAGGTTCAATCCCAATACTATAATTTAATTCAAGTTGAAAATTTCAGGCATATTATATTCAGACATGCACCTGATAGCATAGATGACAACAAAAAGATTTTGAAGTAGTACCACTTTTATATGATTGATGAAAGATTGAATTCTCCAAAGTTTGTCGAATGTTGTTTTGAGATATTTTATAGGAATATGAATGCAAGAGAAATCACGTTTGATACACACTACATTTGGTCAGACAATTATGCAAGATAATTTAAGAATTCTTGAATGTTTTATTGGATAAACATAATACATAATAAGAATGGGGTTTAACATTTTTAGAGATTATTTGAGGCTAGGCATGACAAAGGGGAACATGATGGTGTAAGTCCATGTGTGAAAAAATCACTTAAAAAAGACCAGGGAAAGCACGAGGATGGTGCTAATTTGATTAATGTTACAAGTATTGTGACTTGGTGTAATGAAAAAAATTGTCATAGATCAAATAAATATTCTCATGTGCGAAGATTATTTTGGTTAATGGAGGAAAAAGATAAGGCAATGCATGAATATTGTGGTATAGCACTTTGATATTCAAAGCTCAAATTCTACTTCATGGACTATTTATACTAGGGATATATCACTCTTTTGTTCAAGTTGTATGGAATTTTATTGGCATGAATGTGAATCAAAATAATACATTGATGAATGTTATTGTAGACCCATAACACATACAAAGAGTATCCATTCACTCCAAAAATTGACGGATCATGAAATAACATCATTGGTTGACTTTGACCACATCTTAGATCTTGTGCAACTAGGTACAATTTATTTATAATTTAATTGTAGCCTTAGTTTTATTAGTGATATCTTTATTTTTTTATATATATGCTTACAAATAAATTATACTTTAAATTCAGGGCATGTTTTTGTAGTTATTGGACATGAAGGTAATGATGAGAGAACATACTACTAGTGTCATTATGTAGAGGCAAAAAAATTAACCATAAACGTCATGGATGGAGAATACCTAGTTTTTCCCACTGGATTTGTAGTGGTTATAGGAACTTGGATTCGTAGGTCATGCTTTATTATTCAATTTGGTTATCACTACAAATATTCAAATGATCAAATATCATGGAAATGCTAACAATAAAAGTTTATGGAAAGTTCGTGAATTCGAGCATGAAGTGATTCTTGAAACAATTAAAAATAGAGATGATCCTGAAGGTACGTTAGATTAACTTACTAAGGTTAGCATGAAAAATTCATCTTGTATTTCAAATTAATATAGTTTACATATTTGATTTATTGTATTTTAATTTTGATGTATTTTATCATTAAGTATTTATTTCTATTAAAATTTTTTACTAAATTTTTTAATGTAGGTTAGTGACACTGGATGAGCTTCCAAATTCACATGGTTGTAACTATGAGTAGATAATATTATACTCTTGAAATAAAGAAAATCAAAAAAATAATACATTCCTCTTTGTGAACCAATCATTACTCATCTAATTCAAAAAAGACAATAGATAAACTTCTTGTATTCCTTTTGATGTTATCTAGCTCATGTAGTAGGTTTCAAACTCTTATCTAAGTCTACTTCTTTAAAAAATGAATAAATATTAATTCTATCCTTAAAACATCCATCGAAATGTGTCTGCGAAGATGGATCATTGATTGGAATAACAAGCTAGAAGATATGCCCAATAGTGACAAGCTTTTGGCCCTTTAAGAGAGATTTAGCTATGAGAGGAAACTCATTACCATGCATCACCCATGTTGAGTTAGAGATAATCCTACTGGGGTTGCTTATAAGACTTGTTTATGCAAATGTGGGAGCTGATAGTTCTAATTTATCCTTCACAATTATCTTGCAATGCATGATGAAAGTTTGCTCAGTTTACACACTCAAGCACAAGGAGATTCTCTGAAGGGATGCATTCAGTCAACTACAAATTTTGATCCTAGGGCTTGATCAAGAATAAATAAGGGCCATTATAGCCTTAAATTTTTTATCTAGATGTGTCCACAAAAATGGTTCATTGATTGGGCTAATGATCCAGAAGATATATCCCCCATTGACAAGTTTTTGGCCTTTTAAGAGAGATTTGGCTGCGAGAGAATTTTTTTTACCATCTCTCACCCATGTTGAGTGAGAGAGAATGCTCTTGGGGTTTCTTATAGGACTCACATATTTAAGTTTGGGATTTGATGGTTTGTCTCTATCCCTCATAGTTATCTTGCACTACGTGATTGAAGTTCGCTTAGTTTGTACACTCAAAGACAAGGAGATTCTCATAAGGGATGCATCCGATCAACTAAAAATTTCACTCTTGGGGCTTGAATAAGATTGAATAAAGGATTTTATAGCCTTAAAATGCCCATCTAGACATGATTGTAAATACAATCTGTTTATTAGGATAATGAGCTAGAATATATGCCCCTTACTGACAAGCTTTTGGCCATTTAAGAGAGATTTGTTTACGACATAAAGCTCATTGTCGTGTCTTTCTTGTGTCAAGTTAGAGAGAATCCTCCTGGGGTTGATTATGGGACTTTTCCATGTAAGTGTGGGAGCTAACAATTTATATCTATCCCTTGTGGTTCTCATGCAATATGTGATGGAATCTCGATCAATTTGCACACTTAGAGAGGAAGATATTCTCTTAAGGGATGCATCCGATCAACTGCAACTTTCACTCCTAGGGATTGATTGAGAATAGACAAGGGTCTTCTAGCCTTACAATTCCCATCTGGATGTGTCTATAAATATGATTCATTTATTGGGATAACAAGCCATAAGATACACCCCCCACTAATAAGATGTTGGCCCTTTAAGAAAGATTTAGTTACAAGAGAAAACTTATTGCCATGTCTCACCCATATCGAGTGAGAGAGAATCCTCCTAGGGTTTATTATAATACATGTCCATGCAAGTGTGGGAGTTGATGATTCATATCGAGCACTCATTATTCTCCTACATTGTGTGACCAAAGTTCACTCAGTTTGCACATTCAAGAATGATGAGGTTATGTTAAGGGATGCATCCGGTCAACTGCAACTTTCACTCTCAAGGCTTAACCAAGACTAGACAAGGGTTGTTATAGCCTTAAAACATCCATTCGAATATGTCTACAAGTTTTTGGCCTTTTAAGAGAGATTTGGCTATGAGAGAAAAATCATTGTCATGTCTCACCCATGTCAAGTGAGAGAGAATCCTCTTAGGGTTACTTATAAGAATCATCCATGCAAGTGTGTGAGATAATTTTTTTCTCTATCTCTCATGATTATCTTGCACCATGTGACTGAAGTTCACTTAGTTTGCACACTTAGGGATAAAGAGATTCTCTTAAGGGATGCATCCGATCAAATGTAGCTTTCAATCCTATGGATTGATCAAGATTGGAAAATGGTTGTTATAGCCTTAAAATTTCCATTTAGATGTGTCTATAAAGATTATTTATTAATTTAATTAATGATCCAGAAGATATGCCCCCCCGCTACCAAGTTTTTATCCCTTTAAGAGAATTTGGCTACGAAAGAAAGCTCATTTTTATGTCTCACCCATGTCGAATGAGAGAGAATACTCATAGGGTTTCTTAGAACAATTATTTTTACAAGATTGAGAGTTGATGGTTTATCTCTATCCCTCATGGTTCTCTTACACTATGCGACTGAAGTTCACTCAGTTTGTACACTCAAGGATGAGGAGATTTTATTGAGGGATGCATCTGGTCAATTGTAACTTTAGATCCTAGCACTTGATCGATACTATAAAAGGGATGTTATAGCATTTAAAATCCATTTAGATGTGTCCATAGAGATGATTCATTGATTGGGCTAATGAGTCAGAAGATATGCCCCTACTTACAAGCTTTTGGACCTTTAAGAGAGATTTGGTTGCAAGAGAAAGCTCATTGTCATGTTTCACCCATGTTGAGTGAGGGAGAATCCTTATAGGTTACTTAGAGGATTCATCCATGCAAGTTTAGGAGTTGATAATTCATTTATATCTCTCATGGTTCTCTTGCACCACATGACCGATGTTCGCTCAGTTTGCACACTTAGGGATGAGGATATTCTCTTAAGGGATGCATCTAGTCAACTATAAATTTTACTCCCAGGGATTGAATAAGATAAAAAATTGGCCATTATAACCTTAAAATGTCCATCTAATTTTTTTCATGAAGATGGTTCATTAATTAGGCTAACGATCCAAAATATATGCCCCCCATTGACAAGTTTTTGGCCCTTTAAGAGAGATTAAACTATGAGAGAAAACTTATTGACATGTCTCACCCCTATCAAGTGAGAAATAATACTCTTGGGGTTGAATATAAAACTTATCCATTCAAGTGTGGGAGCTGATAGTTTGTCCCTATCTCTCATGGTTATCCTGCATTACATGATTGAATTCACTTAGTTTGCATACTTATATATGAGGAGATTCTCTTAAGGGATGCATTTGATCAATTACAACTTTCACTCCTAGGGATTGACCAAGACTAGACAAGGGAAATTTTAACCCTAAAATACCCATCTAGATGTGTTTGAAAAGACAATTTATCTATTGGGTTAATGAGGCAAAATATATGCCCCCTCTAACAAGCTTTTGGCCCTTTAAGAGAGATTTAGATGTGAGAGAAAACTCTTTACCATGTCTTAATTATGTCAATTTAGAGAGAATACTCATGGGGTTGCTTAGGGGACTCATTTGTGAAAGTGTGGGAGCTAATGGTTCATCTCCATCCCTCATGGTTCTCCTACTGTGAGTGATAGAAGTTTGCTCAGTTTGCACACTCAGGGATGAGGAGATTCCCTTAAGGGATGCATCCAGTCAACTATAACTTTCAATCATAAGGCTTGATTGAGACTAGATATGGGTTGTTCTAGCCTTAAAATTCCCATCTAGACATGTTTGTGAAGATGATTTGATGATTGGGCTAATGATCCAGAAGATATGCCCTCCACTGACAAGCTTTTGGCCCTTTAAATGAGATTTGGTTGTGAGAGAAAACTCACTACCATGTCTCATCTATGTCAATTTAGAGAGAATCCTCATGTAGTTGATTAGGGGAATCATTTATGTAAGTGTGGGAGTTGATGGTCTATCTCTAGACCTCAAGGTTATTTTGTAATGCATGATGGAAGTTCACTCAATTTGCACACTTAAGGATGAGGAAATACTCTTAAGGGATGCATCCAGTCAACTAAAACTTTCACTCTTGGGGCTTGACTGAGATTGGACAATAGTTGTTCTAAACTTAAAACATCCATGCAGATGTGTCGAAGTAGATGGTTTATTGATTGGGCTAATAGGCCAAAATATATGCCCCCACTAATAATCTTTTGGTGCTTTAAGAGAGATTTGGCTATGAGAGAAAACACTTTTTCATGTCTTGCATATGTTGAGTTAAAGAGAATAATCGTAGGGTTACTTAAAGGAATCATTCATTCAAGTGTGGGAGCTGATAATTTATCTTTAGCCCTCACTATTCTTCTATAACATGCGATGAAAGTTCATTCAATTTTCACACTCAGGGACAAGGAGAATCTCTTAAGGGATGCATCTGATCAACTATAAATTTTGATCTTGGGGGCAAACCAAGACTAGATAAAGATCATTCTAGCCTTAAAATTTCCATCCATACATGTCAGTATAGAAAATTCATCAATTGGGATAATAAGTTAGAAGATACACCCCCACTGGTCAATTTTTAGTTCATTCTGATAGATTTGGATGTGCGATAAAATTCATTGTCATGTCTCATTAATGTTAAGTTATAAATAATATTCCTAGGGTTGATTAAAGGACTCATTCATGCAAGTGTGAGAGCTGAAAACTTGTGTCTATCCTTCATGGTTGTCCTATAATGTGTGATTGAAGTTGGTTCAATTTGCATAGTCAGGGACAAGGAGAATCTCTTAAGGTATGCATCTGGTCAACTGCAACTTTCACTCTGATGGCTTGAATGAGACCAAAAAATAGATTTTCTAGCCTTAAAATGACCATCTAGATGTGTCCATGTAGATGATTCATTGATTGGGCTAGTGAGCCAAAAAAAAGCTCCCCACTGGCTAACTTTTGGTCCATTTTGAGAGATTTAGCTATGAGAGAAAAATCATTGTTATGTCATTGCCCATGTCAAGTTACAAAGAATACTCTTGGGTTTGCTTAGAGGACTAGTCCATGTAAGTGTGGGAGATAATAACTCATCTCTAACCCTCATAGTTCTCTTGTAGTGTGTGACTTAAGTTGGCTCAATTTGTATACTTAGGAATGAGATAAATCTATTTCGGGATGTGTCCGTTCAACTCCTAAATTCACTCTCAAGGCTTAACCAAGACTAAACAACAACCATTCTAGACTTAACATCTGGATGTGTCCACATAGATTATTTATGGATTGGAATAACGAGCCACAAGAAAAGCCCACTACTGGCCAAATTTTGGTCTATATTGAGAGATTTAGCTATGAGAGAAAACTCATTATTGTGTCTCACTCATGTCAAGTTATATAGAATCCTCTTGGGGTTGTTTGGAGGAATCATCCATGAAAGTGTGGGATTTGATGACTTATCTCTAGCCCTCATGGTTCTCTTGCACAATGAGACCAAATTTGGCTCAGTTTGGACACTTAGGGATAAGGATAATCTCTTATGAGATGCATCTTATCAAATGTAACTTTTGACCTTAGGGCTTGATAAAGATTTGATAATGGCTGTTCTCACCTCAAAATGCCCATCCATATGTGTTTGTGTAGATGATTCATCAATTATACTAACAAGCCACAATATATGCCATCCATTGACCAAATTTTGGTGTGTTTTGAGAGATTTGACTATAAGAGAAAAATCATTACCGTGTCTTTCCCATGTCAAGTTATAGAGAATATTCTTGTGTTTGCTTAGAGGACTCATCTATGCAAGTGTGGGAGCTGATGGCTTGTCTCTAGCCCTCATGATTATCTTGCATTGCACAATTGAATTTGGCTTAGTTTTCACACTTAGAGAAAAGGAAAATCTCTTAAGAGATGTGTCTAGTCAACGATAACTTTTGGTCTCAGGGCTTGATTGAGATCTAATAATGGTCATTATAGCCTCAAAATTCCCATTCATACATGTATGCATAAATGATTCATCAGCTTTTCTATCAAGCCACAAGATATGCCCCCCACTAACTAAATTTTGGTGTGTTCTGAGAGATTTAGCTGTGAGAGAAAACTCATTGTTATGTCTCACCCTGATGAGTTATAGTGAATCGTCTAGGGTTTCTTAAAGGACTTGTCCATGCAAGTGTGAAAACTGACAACTCATCTACAGCTCTCATAGTTCTCCAACACTACATGACCAAAGTTGCTTCAGTTTACACACTCAAGGATGAGGAGAATATATTAAGGGATATGTCTGGTCAACTACAAATTTCACTTCTAAGGATTTCCTAAGAATAAACAATAATTATTATAACCTTAATGCCCATCTAGACATGTCCACATAGATGATTCATGAATTGGGTAAACGAGCCATAAGATATTCCCCAATTGACCATCTTTTGGTTTGTTTTGAGAGATTTAACTACGAGAGAAAACTCATATTCATGTCTCATCTATGTCAAGTTATATAGTCCTCCTAAGGTTGCTTGGAAAACTCATCCATGAAAAGTGTAGGAGATGACAACTCATCTCTATCCCTTACGGTTCTCTTGTAATATGAGATCAAAGTTTGCTGAGTTTGCACACTTAGGGATGAGGAGAATATCTTAAGGGATGCATCCAGTCAACTACAAATCTTTCTCTTGGAGCTTGATCAAGACAAGAAAACAACCATTATAGCCTTAAAATTCTCATTTAGATGTGTCCACATAAATTATTTGTCAATTGAGTTAACAATAATGAGACTGGTTCAGATCTACATATAATTAACACTAAAATAATGGAGAGAAAGAACATAGAAATAATAATATATTTCTCACACTATAAATATTACTTGTATTATATATTCAATTGGGTGTTTAAAAATATATAGGAATGTTTTTCCTATAAATAGGGTGAACCATATCACCAAAAATATTTCCCATAATATCTCCTCACACCCTATTCTTAGTCGCAAACTTATAATCGTAATATTGTTATAACATATAACAATATATCTAACCAAATAATTTATTTTAAAAACTAATCTATATTCGTAATATTGTTGTAACAATATGTTGATGTCTGAATATGTAGCACAGGTGCTCAGAGTATTGAAGAATACTTTTCATTTTAAAATTCTAGGAATTCAGTGCATGAGTTGTAGGTCATGATAATCCTATTATCTATTGATGGAATATAGGCAAAGCAAGTGGGCTGTTTCACAATATTTATATTAATTTGGAGGTTGGGAGCCACCGTGGCCAAGTAGTTAATCTATATAAAATATGAAATATTGTATGCTAAGAATGGTGAATTCTAATCAAGAAATAATCTAAATACTAATCTAACATGGATATTTACAATGAAAATTAAGCTAGAGTGATTTGGTTAAAAAGGAGCAAAAGGAAGGGTAAGTCAGAAAAAAGATGTTGATCTTCATTCCAAACATCATGACAAAGTTCAAATATCATCTAGGCATGCACTTAACCAATGTATGACATGAATTAATATAAGTTCAAATACTATCACACATTAGGCAAACATCTAAGGAATGTGAATATAATGCAAATAAGAACTAAGTTCACTTTAAAGATTTACCCTTGTAGGCAAACAACATTAGCACAAATGCAAGAAGAGTAAGAAAATGAAATGAACCTAAGAACTTTCAATAAACCTAGCATTGGCACAAGTTAACAGTTCTACATTCAAATGTACACACCAAGAATTCATAAGAACCATTCAAATCTAGAAATCAAAACAAATAAGTGAGAGAGAAGCCATGATAAAAAATAACACAAACAAATTTGGATAAAATTTGTAGAATTCCTTGCTTATATTAATTGCTCAAAGTTTGCAAAGTAATTTTGGCTCTCAAAACTCTCCCTTTTTTACAATTGACAATATTTATTTTCTAAGATGCAATGGAGCATGTTGGTTAGTCATATCCAATTACAAAAGTATAGGTGTTGGGACAACTATCCTTTTCACATAAGTTCTAGAATACACTAGACTTTATCCAATGGACTAATCTATAGGCAATGTGTTTTAGAAACCACACTTACCTTTACAAACAAAATATTCCACTTTCAAAATGGATAATGTTTAGCTATAGGAAGAATATTATTAATTCACTAATCTTTGGGACCCTTGTGGGATTAACTTGTGTGTAATTGAAAACTCTCTCTTCTATAATTGAAGTTAGATAGAGCTCCACATCCTTCCTTGAAACACCCTTTCAAGCTGTTATGGTTGTGGATTTGTTCAAATTACTCACTAATGGCATGTAGTTCGATTCTAGATCAAATTAACCCTACATAGATGACCATTTAGCTTCTCTAGTTTGATTATGGTGAAAACATGATCGAACTAGGGTTTTTTAAAGTTTTTATAGTTCTGTAATGGTGACAGTTGTCTAGATTTGTAGGATATTGATCACTTAGGTACCAATTTAGATAGCTTTTTTAGACCTTTATATTTCCTGAGACTACATGTTCTTCCACTTGGCACATTATACTAATGTGGCTCTTATGTGGCATCATTGTGGCACCTATGTGGTATTTTTGTGGCATTTTTCTCATTCATATTTGAAAAATGATTGTTGCCCTTTTAAAATTTCCTAGTTGATTTCACACCATTGGATCCTCTTTCACAGATCAACGTAGACTGTTGATCTTGATCCAATAACTTGAATGCTATTGGATGCTCATTGTATTCCTCATGATTGTGACACTTATCACTTCTGTATTCATCTTTAATTTTTATGCATCTCACACCATCCGATCATCCTTTCCCAATTAAACATGCTTCATTAGATCTTCTTGCTTGATTGTACCTTCTATTTTATGAACCATTGATCTATTTGTGTACACTCGTCCATGGATCATTAATCTTAAAAAGATGCTCAATCTTTAATTCATGGCCCACAACTATGACAAGTGTCATCTCTATGTTAGTCTTGACTTTTCAACATTCATCTTGTATTCTTAGATCATCCTTGTCTAGGCAATCATGCTCTATTGGATGATGATCCACTAGGTGAAATGCCATTAGCTATTGAGTGTTTTTTGGTTGATATTGTGACACTTGTCACCTTCTCACTTATCTTGGGGCTCTATTGAAGCTTTGACTCGATATGCATTATTGGATCAATTTGGGTCAAGCAAACACATGTCATTGATCTTAGAAAGATGCTTGAACTTTAGCTTAGGGATTTAGCTTTGTATTTAATATTTTACCATTGGATCTTGATCATTCTTGTAAATGCAGATCATTGATCTTGTAAATGAAAATAACATTTAAGTCAATACTTTGAGAAAATAAAAAACTTAGCATAATGTTTTGGACTATAGTTTTATTAAATGTTAATAAACATAAGCAAGATTTTAGACAAAAACATTTTAAGCTAAGTTTTGAGACATAATAAAAGGGACACCACAGATAATAGAAGACATAACATATAGTCTTAAGACAAGGCCTTTAGGCTAAGTCTAAAGACATAACAAAAGGTCCTGATGGTTAATTAGACCACGTAAAAATAAAGGGACCAAGTGGGGCTAGGGAAATAAAGAGACCAAACATAAAAATTTTAGACCAAGGTTTGGTCATGTTAATGAACATGATTAATCCTTAGGTTAAAAATAGAACTAAGTATACAGTATAATAAAAGGGACCCCATATTTAATTAGATCATGCTAAGACAAAATGGAACAAAGGGAGCTCAAGATGTGTACAACTTAGGATAAAGATTTTAGACTAAGGTCTTGGTCATGTTAATAAACATGACTAGGATCATAGGATAAAATATAAACTAAGTCAATTTAAAGTGATCCCATGAAAAAGTTACTACCAAATTTGGATTCAATTCAAAAGGCATGAGCTAGGGTTTTGGAGTTAGGGTTTTAAGCTGATCAGACATGAATTCAACTTGATTTTTAATAAACCACATGTTAGTAAAATATCAACTCATTATTAAATATAAAACTCAGCCATTGCTCGTTTCAAATGGACTCTATGAAACCTACAGCTTGAAACATAAAAATCCAATGTTAATAACTTTAGGCAAGATTTAATCAGAATTATGAGCAAATTTGACAACCAAATTAGGTGTGGATGATCTTCAAATAAAGATAATGTGAAAAAATACTAATGATACTTTGATAAGATGAATTTTCACTTTTAGAGTACAAAATTTGCACAATTTAAAATAAAGGTCTCCATTTTTTAAGAATGGGGGTATGTTGACCTCAATAAATGGGGACTTCTGGGGGAAAAATAATAATATGTTAGAATTTAGAGGCTTTGGTTGAGACTAATATTTAAAGTACTTATTCCATGTAATTAGGCACCATTATTAAGATCAGTTCATGGTTATAACAAATCTTGCACATGAAAAATTAGGATCAAACATTAATATATAGCCATGTTGTTGTGTGCTTTGATTCCACTTACTAATTTCCATAGGATTTAGAGAACATCTTTTGAGTTTATAGATTTAACCGTTAACATTGACTTTAAACATGTTTAAATATTCATTAAGAACCATGCTTTAGCTTAGGAAAGGCTTGGGCATTGCTCTACTTTTAGATAAGAATCTATAGCCCTGATAGAGATGCTTTTGATTTCACTCAAGACCTCACTCCACTGCCAGCCAGGCATCCATAGCCCTGATGGAGATCACTAGAATCACCATTGCTTAGAAAGCTCCTGAATTTTGCAAAAAGGTTCTTATTTTTTGTATTTTTCAAGTCATTTTGGCATTATAGCAAAGGTTGAGAAAAAGGTTAGCTAGGTTTTGGGATTTGGTCATGTGTTTTATCTTTAGACAATCATCCTTGGATGTAAACTTTGTCCTCAGTAATTAATATTTTTTAAGTGCAAGCATGACTATAACCCAATAATCTAGTCTTTCATCCTACATGTACAATCCTTCTTAAAACCAAGCTTAGATCAGAACAAGGTTTATAATTTCATGGCAGAATTGACCTATTCATCATTGTTTACAATTTTTTTTTGAACTATAACATTAAGCTCATATTTCAACAATTCATGATCAACCAATGCTAAGAGAACACACCAACATTCCTAAACTATGAAGTTTATTTTGAGAAATCAAATGAGTCTTGAGTTGAGGATTATCTAAAAGGATTTATTAGAATCAAGGAATGAATTAGAGAAAAAAACACACCAAATAAAAATTAGACAAACAAAAAGCCAAGACATAAGCAAACAAATATATACAAACAAGGGATAGGATCAAATATATACAAACAAGGGATAGGAAGGAAAGAACAAAAATAAACTAATCTAGCCTACCTACATTAAATTTAACTAGTATTATAGTCATTCCATGAAGACTCTAGGTGGCACATTAGAGAAGTAATGCTTGAGGTATTACCCATTAGTGGGCAGTGTGAACTCTGCTCCCTGTAAGTCTTTCATCTTGAAGGTGTTCTCTCCAAGTATCTCGGCTATCTAGTAGGGACTTATCCATAAAGGTGTGAATATTCCAAGTTTACCCTTAAGTTGAGATGCCTTGTCCCAAAGAATAACTAAGTCTCCTTGCTTGAACACCTTTATTTTTGAATGTTTATCAAACCACCTATTGACTGTGGTTTGGTGTCTACTAAAGTCTGCAAAAACATCTTCTCTCACATCTTCCATCTTTATGATATCCAACAACCTTGAATTTGCAAATTCTTGGTCCTCCTCCATGTACTCTTGCATAAAATTATAGGTTGGTAGCCTGAGTGTGATGGGGAAGATGGGTTCTTGACCATAAACCAACAAGAATGGTGATGTTTTGAGAGATTCTTTGATTCTAGTTCTATCAACCCAAAGGGCATACTTAAATAACTTGTGTCATTTTCTAAGTTTATCAATTGTAGACTTATTTATAGCCTTCATCAAGTTCTTAATTGTTGATTTAGATACTCCATTACCTTGAGGATAATGGTTTGATGAGAAATTGAGAATGATGCTATAATGATATGCCCATTATGTCATCTCTATGAATATAAAATCAGATCCATTATCATAGACCAGAGATACAAGTGTCCCAAAATTGGTGCATATGTTTTATTCTAAAATTTTGATCACCTCTTTAGTCCCACACTATTTATCTTCCAATGCTTCAGTCCATCTGGTGCATTAGTAAGTAGCAATCATGACATACTTGTGACCATTAGAGGAATTGGGGTTAATGGCTCCCACAAAATCCAACCCCCATTAGGCAAAGGGTTTATCAATCATTACTGGTCTTAATGGCATGGTTGCCTTAGGCTCTTTGGTGTTGTTGAAGACTTGGCATAAGTGGCACTCTCTCACATGCTTGTGAACATATTTGAAAATTGAAGGCAAGTAGTAACCAACCCTTAATATTTTGTGTGTTGTAGTCCTTCCAAATAGATGTCCACTTCCCAATTTTTCATGGAAGGTGTTCATGATCTTAACTACCTCACTCTTGGAGACACATCTCAAGTAAATACCTTCAAATTTATTCATATACAACACTCTATATTTGATTATAAAGTGAGTTGCATTGAGCCTTAGAGCTCTTCTTTGTTCTCTACTTAACCCTACAGGACAATAACCATTGATTAGTAAGTGAACAATGGGATCATACCAATCATCAGGTCTGAAACTTTGATGCTCTACCTACATAAAACTTAACTTGGGATCAGTATTGGTAATCAATTGAATTAAACCCTAACACCTTACCAATTTGGAAGTCTTCATCTTAATGTCATATTTTTGGAGCATAAACATCCACTTACCTCTCCTTTCTTTTAGTTTATTTTGACTTAGCATGAGCTTGGTGGCAGGGTCTGGTAGAATGGCATGCACCTTATTCCTAAGGATATAATGCCTAAAAGTTTTCACTACCTTGACCAAAGCACATGCTTGTTTGTAAATCAAAGATTAGTTTAAATAAACCTTTTTAAGGTTAGTAATCATAAAATCTATTAGACTATCACATACATCTATCTTTTGAGTTAGAATTGTAGCTATTGTATGATTTGAAGTAAGGGAGTAAAGATAAAAATATTTAGTGAAGTCTAGACTTATAAGTATAGGGGATTATCTAATTGCCTCTTTGATGTCTTTGAAGTCCTTCTTTGTCTACTCATTCCAAGTGATATTAGCCTCTTTCTTCAACATGTCATTTAAAGGTTTCACTATTTATACAAAACTAAAAATTAATTTTCTTAAAAAAATTATTTTACCAAAGAATGACTTCCATTCCTTCCTACTATTAGAGGGTTCTATATTAGATATTGCATTTACTCTATCAGGGTCTATAAAGATTCCCTCCTTAGTTATAACATGTCCTAATAGTTTTCCTTCAGTAACACATAAAATACTTTTCTTTGGGTTGAGAAAATTGTCATACCTTCTGCATCTTTCAAATACCTATTGTAGGTGCATAATATGATCCTCCCTATTTTTAGAAAGATAGTCAGGTCATCCATGTATATGATGATGCACTTATCTATAAGACTCTGGAAAGCTTGATCCATAGCCCTTTAAAAGGTAGTTCCTGCATTTATTAATCTAAAGGGCATACTTTTGTAGGCAATGGTGCCCCACTTATTAGTAAAATCAATCTTCATCCTATCCTTTTAGTTCACCAGCACTTGGTTATACCCTAAAAAACCATCAAGAAAGGACATCATGGTAGAACTAGAAACAATTTGAATCACTTGGTCAAGAGAAGGTAGGGGGTAATTATCTTTCTCAGATGCTCTATTTAGATTTTTAAAATCAATTCATAGTTTGATTTCACCATTTTTCTTTCTGACTGGGACTAAATTAGCAACCCAAGTGGAATGCCTAATGGGAAACACAATATTGACATCTAAGGGCTTCTTGACCTCTTTATATATTAGTGGTTTGAAGATCAGGTTGATAGGTATTTGCTTTTGTTTGAAAGATTTGAAATTTTGTTTTAAAGGTATGGTATGAGTTATGACCTTTGGATCAAAGATCTTTAGGTCATCATAGGACCATGATATGATATATTTATATTTGGTTAGCATTTTTTTTATTATTTTAGGCTCAATAATTGTATAGGTTGTACCAATATTAACCAGTTGAGGTTAGCCTTGAACTCCATGATCAATTGCATTATAATCCTTCCCAATTACTTTGGGAATCTTGGTAGCCTCAGCTAATCTGTCATAATCAAAAAGTCTCTCTAAGGCTATCATGCCTTTGGGGATCTTATTATTATTCAACTGAATGACCTTGTCATCAAGTTTACATTCAATTTTTCATCATTAAGGAGACTGGCTTCATCAATAATGTGACCCTCAAACACTATTAAACTAGTCATTAAGTTTATGATCTACTGATCATCACTGAATACTTGCAAGTGGTTTATATTATCAAACACTAAGGGATATGGGATTAGTTCAATTATAAGGCTTTGTAACTTGGAAATTTGATTGGGCATAAGTTGGTTGTATTTGAATCAAGTTCATTAGAAACCTTGTTTTCTTCCCTAGGGATTGACACAATATTGAAAGCATCAAAACATTCAATTAAGTCCCACACTCTAAATTTATACTATATTGAGATAGGAAAACTTGCATTATTATTTAATCTTTACCTAATTAACCACTAATTTAGAATTATGAAAACTAATAGTTCCTTGGTGTTATTTTTGATTGAAAATTATAATCCAAGAATAAGTGTTTCATACTCAGCGAAATTATTGGTGCATGGGAATTGGAGTTTGTAAGAGGCATTGTATTCCTTCTCGATGGGATTAATTAAGACCATTCATACTCTAAAACCTAATTTACATCTAGCACCATCAAAATAAAACTTCCATAATAAATACATAGAATGAGAAGTTTTAGAGTTATATACCTTTGTGGTGTCAAGAGTGTAAACACCAAGATTTGAGTTAACCATGTTTACTCTCTCATTGGTTGCATTATACTTAGTGATCATATGCTTCATTTTAGGTTCCCTTTCAACCTTGTTTTAATTTGGAAATCCTTTCCAAGGTAACCACATATGTGAACAATCTATTGACATATACTCATTCAAGCTCTTAGTCTAGTCTCAGCTTAACATCCCATAAGCATCAAGGACATCCACTACTTGGATATCATTGAATTGTTGGATCCTTGGATTTGAGGCAATATGCATGTGAACATTCAATAATTCACTAATCAAGCTTCATTTTAGGTTCCATTTATATCCTTTTCTAATTTGGAACTCCTTTCCAAGGTAACCACATATGTGAATAATCTATTGACATATACTCATTCAAGCTCTTACTCTAGTCTCTACTCAACAACATCCCATGAGCATCAAGGATATCCACTACATGGATATCAATGAATTTTTGAATCCTTGGATTTGAGGCAATATGCATGTGAACATTCAATATGCATGTGAACATTCAATAATATAGACATAGAATGAGAAGTTTTAGAGTTATATACCTTTGTGGTGTCAAGAGTGTAAACACCAAGATCTGAGTTAACCATGTTTACCCTCTCATTGGTTGAATTATACTCAGTGATGATATGCTTCATTTTATGTTTCCTTTCTATCATGTTCTAATTTGGAACTTCTTTCCAAGGTAACCACATATGTGATCAATCTATTGACATATACTCATTCAAGCTCTTAGTCTAGTCTCTGCTCAAAAACATTCCATAAGCATCAGGGATATCCACTACTTGGATATGAATGAATTATTGGATCCTTGGATTTGAGGCAATATGCATGTAAACATTCAATAATTCACAAATCACGTTGACTCTTTATTTATCTAATTAAGTCACAAATCTATCATATTTAATGGGAGTCAAACCTAATTGTTCACAAATACCCTTAAGCATAATATTTGTAAGTACACCAGAATCTAACAAACAATTATGTAGACTCTTATCAAAGATCTTGACTATAAGAAGGAAATGAGGAACATTTGCCTTAATTTTGTGTATTAAAACATTAAAATGTGTAGACTTTTGAGACTTACCAAGCTTCTTAAACAAATACTCCATTAATAAATTCCTTTGTTCTATAATCTGAGTTAACTCATTTAAATTAATGTTATTTTTGATCCTTTTCAAGTCCTCTACTATATTATATCCAGTCCTATTAGAATAATTAGATGAATCAACATTAAGTTTAGAGGTGCTTCCCTTAGGAGGTTAAGGATTGTTATCTGATGTAGTATCAAGAGTGTCAAAATAGTTTGGTGGAGTTGAGGTAGTCAAAGGTTATCTCTACTCCCTATTCCTTAGAGGGTAGGTCTTCTTTAGATATTGCTGAAAAGCATAGATCTCTTTAGAAATATCTTCAGGCTCATTCTCTTCTTGGAATGGGATCTCAAAAGTCTCCACCATGAGAGTTAAAGCAACAAACATGGATGACCTTAAAGAACTCAAGGTACCTACACCATTATATTTATTAGGGACAACTTCAAAAGTTTCTAACTCTTCTTGAAAAGCTTCAAAATCATTGCAAAATTCTAGACAATCTAATTCACCATGTTTTGAAGTACAATGAACTCTACAATAATCAAACAAAGCTACATCACCAAGATTTATATCAGACACATTTTTATTAGAGGATGACTCATTGTTATGGCTATTGCTATTATTATTTTGAAATATGTTGGAAGGCCTATTGAACCTTTGGAAAGAGAAATTACTATTAGAGCCCTATCTAGTATTGCTTACTTACTTTTGTAGCTAAATGAAATCAGTGCTTAGCTTTTAAACCATCTTAAGGATATAATCACTCTCATTTTTGGGTGCCTCAGAATTATGCACTTGAGTATTACTATTGGTTGTAGGCATCAAATATCTCTAGTCTTGGGGATGGAATCCATTAGCAGAATTGTTCAAGAATCTTAGGTTTTGGCCAAGATGTGCATGGCTCAAAGGGAATTGGTTTAGAAATGGACACTGATTTAAGGCATGAATATTTTTATTAGAATTGGGAATGACATTCAAAATAGGTAAATGTGGATTAACATTAGGAATGGATTATGCCAATTATTCTTGTGGCTACATTTGATCATTAATGATTTCAACTTCAGCATAAGCTAAATCTAATGTAATCATGGGTCCAATAGCTCTCTTTATAAACATAGAAGTCATGAGATCCAAGGAAACTTTATATATCTCTAAGGCTAAAGCCTCATCAGGTCTGTAAGGAGTTATGGCTCTTTTAACATTTTATGGAATCTAGCATTGAAGGCTCTTATGGGCTCATTTGAGTCTCTTTTAACTGTGGTAAACTATTGATATAGAATGCAGGGACTAATGATTTTACCAAATTGATCAATAAAGATTCTATTAAAATCATCCCAACTAACTATGTATTTCTCTATAAGGTTAATAAACCATTCATATGAAGCATCTTTGAATGTAAATTGAAAAAATCTACATCCTACATCTTCATTGATTACATTCAAAAGTCTTAAAGTAGCAGTGGAACTTTTAATGTGTTTTTCAGTAGCTATAACACCATTAGGACTAAATGTTGGCAAATAATTTCTAGGATTAAGAGGAAGGTCATGTACCACACTTGGCACATTTATTGAAGAACCATCTAGCCAATCCATACCTTGCTAGGGGTTGAATACAGGAGCACCTTGAATTGGTGAAGTTGGTTGAGAATTTAAAAGTCTATGCTTACCTTTATCTCACCTAGATCTCCTTTGAACTTCTAATGAAAGAAGGGGAATCCTTGTCTCTGAACATGATCTGGTCCTTATCCTTGGCAATTCTAGTTTGAGAGCTTTAAACCCTATTTAAAATATGATGTGTAAGTCTTATCCTTAAAAATAATGATGATCAGGCTTGCACACTAAGCAAAATTTGTACAAATATGTATGAATAATGTTAAAGTACACCAATCTTTAACTAGGTTAACTCAAGGATGTATCCAAACATGTAAGTATGATTTATATTTACACATTTGAGCTCAAATAAACTCAAATTAGCAAACGATCTATCAATATTTGAACACAACTATTACAAACCTCAAACCAGTTGAATTGATAAAGCTTAAGCTATCTTTACCATAATTAAGCATATACCTTCAAATAATGTTGATATTTGTCTAAAGGAAGAACAATGATTTGTCTCAGACCATAAATATCAATGGTCTTTACACAATTGGTCAAGGATTGACATAATTGTGCAAAGTTACACCAATCTTTGAACACAATTCACAAGAATGTGCAAAGATACTTCAAATCTACAAAGATCTAACTAAGCCCTCCTTATAGGACCAATGAAGACCCTCCTATTTGTGCCTGAATATGTATCATAGGTGCCTAGAGTGTTTAATAACACTTCTCATGTTAAAATTTTAGGAATTTAGTGCATGAGTTGCAGGTTGTGATAATCCTATTATCTATTGATGAAATAGAGGTAAAGCAAGTGGACTGTTTCACAATATTTATATTAATTTAGTGGCTGGGAGCTACCATGACCAAATAGTTGATCTATGCAAAATATGAAGTAATCTGTGATAAGAATGGTGAATTGTCATTAATAGCTAATCTAAAGACTAATCTAATATGTATATTTACAATGAAAATTAAGCTAGAATGATTTGGTTAAAAAGGAGCAAAAAAAAGGGTAGGGCAGAAAAGAGATATTGTTGATCTTCATTACAAACATCATGAAAATTTTCAAATATCATCGAAGAAAGAACTTAACCAATGTATGACATGAAGTATCTGTTGTCACTTGAACTTGCACCTAATGAATATATAGGACAAGCTTCTCCTCATTCAAGTGAGATAATGGAACCACCTCAGGGCTATGGATATCCCTATTGAGAGGTGGATCTCTACATTAGGGGATAGATCCCATTGATGCATCGCTAAATCTCATATCCTACTACTAACACTTTGGGGATGAAAAGGGATAGGGATAACATGAAAGTAAACCTAGTCTATAGGAGGTGATACACTAAAATATTTGCTCTACTCATACCCTTATCATGCACTTGAAACTAAGGACAAGTTGCATATACACTTCATCCAAATGTCAATCTTCCCTCTCACATAAATTCTTCAACATGGGGTCTTGGAGATAGCATAGGCTAGGAGGAACTATAAAATAGGCATTCTACGACACTCTATTGAGTAGCCTACTCACTACACTTGCAATCCACTTTGACACTTCTTGCTGACATGCAAGAGAGAGATCACAAATACACAAGGTAATAAGGAGAGAAACATGTGAAGGTAAATGAAACTTACACTTGTACAATACCAAAAATAATAATGTACACTTAGTTAAATATTTTAATGAGGTAAAACACTTGTCTTTATCTATTCAAGGCAAAAATTTGGTAGGGCTTCACCATACCCAGGCAAAGAGGTACTAGTTGGAGACCTGAGAATGAATTGATGTGTGATTTGAGGGATTATAATTTGAATTATGAGGAAGGTTTTATGACCTAAAAATATTTAAGAGGAGGTCCAAAAATATACAACAAGGCTTGGACCTAGACCTATAGAACTATCTCAGTCCTCAACAGGTAGGGTCTTGACCTTAATGATAAAAGATACATGGATGCAAGGAATGGAAATTAGCCCTAAAAAATGGTAAGATGAAAACTCATATGATTTTTTGAACACTAAGTAAAGTTTTTATTATACCTTTAAATCCAAACCAAGCTCATAATAGCCTACAACCAGGCTAAAATAGTGATTCCTCTCCTAAGCAGTCAAAGACCCAACTAGGTTTCAAGAAGCATGAGGAAGGGTTTAAGGGGAAAATAGGATAGATATAGCTTGGATACATCATGGGAGGAATAAATGATCCATAACATGACCCAATAAATATAAAATCAATCCTCAAAACCTTCAAACTCAATCCACACTCATATGCTTGCATATAATGTGCACTCCAAAAGTCTACTTGAGAATTTTGTGAGGTTTGAAGGTCAAAACTTGGAATTAGATGATAAAATTTGATAAAATAACCCTTAGGAGTTAGGGAAAAACTTAAAATTATTGTTTTTGAATAAGAGGAAGGGGAACATTCCCCTATTTTATCTCAAACTAGGGGTAATTTGCTCATGCATAAGGAGGCAATTTGAAGGAAAAATGGTGAGATGGATGGACCAGAGGTTAGGAAAGATAAAATTATGATTGGATAAAATGGAGGGGACATAGTAGGACTTAAAAAACCTTGATATATGGTCTAGAAACAAACAATATGCTCTAACAATTGAGGGTTTGCAATCATCAGGGTAAGGAAAGGAATGGGCTTATTTCCAAATAGGAGGTCATTTTTAGTTTGGGACTTAAGAAAAAATTATAATGACTTGTGTCACCTTAATGGAGGTGAAAATTAAGTGTAAAAGTAATCCTTTGAAAGTTCATTTTGAGTCTCAAGTGGCAAGCATACCTATTAGCAAGGTATAAACCTAATGCCAAACAGGGGTAGGTTTTCATCTTTAGCTCTTAGCTAGATTTTAAAGTGATTGGAACAGGTGTTTGGGATGTATTAAGAGGTATTAAAACCTTTAGTTTTCATAAAAAGTTCCCAAGAATCCACTTTCAGTTTAAGAAGCATTCAAAGCTTGCTAATTGTGAAAAATTGACTCAAATGGTCACCTTCAAGTGGTTAGAACTTTCGTATACCTTTACATGGGACCTAGATATGTCTAGGGATGATAGAGAGGGTCATTAAGAAGGCAAAAGTGACATTTGGAGAGGATTCCAATGTATATTATTTATGAACAAATGTTAAGACTAGAAACCACTCAAAACTCTCTCAAACCTTATTCTAAGACTTGATGGTAGAAACCAAGATGAAAGTGCCTTCATATGGATGAATTTGACCATGAGTCTAAAAAGGATGTTCTTTCCAACTTCATGATGGTCACAACCATGGAATTTGATTGTATGGAATTCTATAAAATAGGGAAAAATAGGGATTATTTTGACTATTTTTTGTGTTTTGTAGGCTTGGTAAGGTTTCAAGACACCAAATCACTTTTAGAGGGAATATTAGGACTTTTTATAAGTCTTCATGGTCATTTTATCAAGTTTATAAGTCCCTAAGTGTGCCTACTAGCTCTTTATTTTTAGCTAGTCTAGTGAGCTAGTTAAGGAAGACCTGGAGAAAATGGTGAATCTTTATTTGGAAAGCCTTTTAAGGCTTGTTTCTTGAAATTTATGCCATTGAAACTTATAACACATGAATTTAATCTTATTTATGGATCATATTTTAGGGTTGAAGATTTTTTAAGTGCCAAGTGTGAGAGGTGAAGGGAAAAGGGCTATTTTGAGACTACCAAGGATGATTATGCATGGACAAATGATCATAAGTGGTTTAGGACCTCAAAAATTCATGTGTGGACCTACTTGTAACCCTAATAATTATAAAAATCATTAGACCTAGTCAGTTATAGTTCTAGGGTAGTTTTGGAAGGCCAATCATGTGGGACAATTTTCTATGCATGTAAAAGGAGTTTCCTAACCATTTTGTAGGTCTTGAATGATCTTAGATGATATTTGTAACTCTTTAAATGGAATGTCTCACCCAATCCATCTCTCTCATCAATTTTTAACTAATTTGAGCAAGTTGACACATGTCCAAGTGACTCTTGGACTCCCCTTCTCTCTATCTTCTCATTTCTTCTATAAATTTTGGCCTTTTGGCATTTTATTGGATCTCTCTGCCTAGGTATGGATAAGCCATACGAAATTTGTGCCTTGAATTAATAAATATAAGTAATTTTACCTCATTTTAATAATTCAATAAGTGTACATGATAGTGTTTAGTCTTGTGCAAGTGTGATGTCTATTTACCTTCACATGTTACTCCTATTAGTACATAGTTTGTTATGATCTGTTTATTGTAGGTCAACAAGAAGTGTGAAGTGAGGTTGTAGGTATAGTGAATATCTCATTCAATAGAGTGTCTTACAATTTCTATTGCCTAAGTCTTCCTAACCTATGCTGTCTTCTAGACCCCATGTTGAAGCATTGATGTGTGTGAGAGAGTTGATATTGAGTGAAGTGTATATGTAACTTAATCTTGGTTCCAAGTGAATGTCAAAGGTATGAGTAGAGAAAATTGTTTGGTGTATCACCCCATATAATAGGTCTAATTTCATGTTACCTTTATCCCCTTTAATCCCCAAATTTAGTAGTAGAATTTGAGCTTTATTGATATATCAAGGGGAGCTAGCTCCTAATCTAGAGATCCACCTCATAATAGGGATACCCATAGCCTTGAAGTGGTTCCATTGTCTCACTTGAATGAGGAGAAGCTTGTCCCATCTCCTCATTGGGTGCAAGTTCAAGTGACAACAATAGCATAAGTTAAAATCCTATTACACATTAGGCAAATATCTAAGGAATGTGAAAGTAATGCAAATAAGAACCAAGTTCACTTTGAAGATTTACCCCTACAGGCAAACAACATTAGCCCAAATGTGAGAAGAGTAAGGAAATGAAATGAACATAAGAAATTTCAATTAACCTAGCATTGATACAAGTTAATAGCTCTGCATTTAAATGTACACACCAAGAATTCATAAAAACCATTCAAATATGAAAATCAAAATAAACAAGTGAGAGAGAAGCCATGATAATAAATGACACAAGAAAATTTGGATAAACTTTGTAGAATTCCTTGCTTATATTAATTGCTAAAAGTTTACCAAGTAATTTTGGCTCTCAGAACTCCCCTACTTTTACAATTGATAATGCTCCTTTTATAGGATATAAGGAATCATGTTGGTTAGTCCTATCCAATTACAAATGTACAGGTGTTGGAATAGTTGTCCTTTCCACAAATGATCTAGAATACACTAGATTTTCTGCAATGGATTGATCTATAAGCAATGTGTTTTACAAATCACACTTGCCTTTAAAAACTAAATATTCCACTT
This sequence comes from Torreya grandis, assembly GCA_037957365.1. NCBI lineage: Eukaryota > Viridiplantae > Streptophyta > Pinopsida > Cupressales > Taxaceae > Torreya > Torreya grandis. The sequence goes on along the minus strand of JARHVA010000298.1, from coordinate 2,118,903 downwards.
TCAAAATGGACAATATTTAGCTGCAAGAAGAATATTCTTAATTCACTAATCTTTGGGACCCTTGTGGCATCAACTTGTGTGTCTTTGAAAACTCTCTCTTATGTATCTAAAGTCGGATAGAGCTCCACATCATTCATTAAAACACCCTTTCAAGTTGACATGGCTGTGGATTTATGCAAATTGATCACTAATCATTTGTTATTTGATTCTAGATCAAATAATCCCTACACAGATGACCATTTAGCTTCTTTAGTTTGATTATGGTGAATACAAGGCCAAACTAGGGTTTTTGAAGGTTTTTACAGTGCTCTAATGGTGACAGTTGTCTAGATTTGCATGAGCTTCATCACTTAGGTCCCAATTTATATCACCTATTTAGACCTTTGTATTTTGTAGGACTATGTGGTCTTTCACTTGACACATTATACTGATGTGGCTCTGATGTGGCATTACTATGGTACCTATGTGATTTTTTCATGGCATTTTTCTCATTCATATTTGAAAAATGATTATTGCCCTTTTAAAAATTCTTGCTTGATTTCACACCATTTGGTCATATTTCATAGATCAACATGGACTATTGATATTGATCCAATAAGTTGAATGCCATTAGCTAGTCACTGTATTCCCTACAGTTATGACATTTGTCACTTCCATATTTATCTTGAATTTTTAATGTACATCTCACACCGTCTGGTCATCCTTGCTCGATCAAACATGCTTTGTTGGATCTTCCTTCTTGATTGTACCTTTTTATCCATAGATCATTGATCTGATTTTGTATGATCATCTACAAACTATTGATATTGAAAAGATGCTCAAGATTTATTTCATGGCCTATAGCTATGCCAAGTATCATCTCCATGTTAGTCTTGACTTTTCAATGTTCATCTTGCACCATTGGATCATCCTTTTCTGGGTAACCATGTTCCTGTTGGATCATGATTTACCAAGTGAAATGCTATTGGTTGTTGAGTTTTCTTTGGTTAATATTGTGACACTTATCACCTTTTCACTTATTTGTGGGATCCATTGAAGCTTTAAATCAATATGCATCATTGGATCAATGTAGTCTGAGTAAATGTGTGCCATTGATCTTTAGAAGATCCTCAAACTTTAGCTTAGGGATATAGCTTTGTGTTCAATCTCACACCATTGGATCTTGATCGTTTGAGTAAATGTAGATCATTGATCTTATAAATGAAAACAACATTTAAGTCAATGATTTGGGAAAATAAAAGACTTAGCATAATGTTTTGGACTATAGTTTTATTTCATGTTAATAAACATGGGTAAGAATTTAGACAAAAACATTTTAACCTAAGTTTTTAGACATAATAAAAGGGACCTCATGGATAATCTGTTAAGCACGGGATATACTAAGAGGGGGGTGAATCAATATATCATATATCTTATAAATCTTTTACTTAATTAAACTTCACTTAACCATGCATTCAAGATATGCAATCAAACTAAAATAATATGTACCACACAAGAGAGAGAGAGACTCCAATTTTTTATGTGGAAACCCAAAATGGTAAAAACCATGGAGAACTATCTCAAGTATATGAAAGAGCACCAACTCAAATTACAAATTTTACAAGAACCAACTTGCAGGAGTACTAACCCATTTGCTGAGCACCAACACAATAACTATTCATGAGTACCAACCTACAGGAGCACCAACCTCTTGTAAATATTTGTGAGCACCAATCCACAAGAGCACCAACCCCTCTTGTGTATAAAACACAACTATCTCTCAATGTTGCTTTCTCAACAAATGATAGAACTCTATAATATCTCTTTCTATTCTCTCCTCTTTTCTTATATAAAACAATTACAAGCCATGCACTCTGTTGCATATTACAAATATCTTCCCAAGAATTTATTTATAGTTTTTTAAATGACCTTTGGCATTCACCCTTTGTGACTCTTCATTCCTCATGGAAAATGATGCCAAACTTGCATGACCCTTCAAATCCTTGTATTTGAAAAGTCACATGGTGACCCTTCATGATAAAATGCATCGTTTTCCCTTTTGTCTTTATCTTGGTGACCTTTCAAATACTTTAAGGTGACTCTTCATGGAAAAATGCACCATACCCTCTTTTATCTTTACTTGGTGACTCTTAGAGTTCAAGATGACTCTTCTTGGGAAAATGTGTCCCCTTCCTCTTTTGTCTTTACCCTGTGACTCTTTGACTTCTCCATGCGCCCTCTTTTGACTTTTATGCAATGAAAAATATAATAATTAATATTAAATAAATATCAACATATTTTAGCCAAAATATGAACATTTAAAACACCTTTAGACAATAAATGCTATCGGGCCTTTATCACCAATGCTAGACCTTTGACATCAATGATAATATTTCCAACATAATCAAGGACATAACATATAGTCTTAGGACAAGGCCTTTAGGCTAAGTCTAAAGACATAAAAAAATGTCTTGGTGGTTAGTTAGACCATGTAGAAACAAAGGGACCAAAGGGGCTTATGGAAATAAAGAGACCAAACGTAAAATGTTTATACTAAGGTTTGGTCATGGCAATGAACATGACTAAACCTTAGGATAAAAATAGAGCTAAGTGTATGGTATAATAAAAGAGACCCCACATTTAGTTAGATCATGCTAAGACAAAATGAAAAAAAAACAGCTCAAGATGTGAAAAACTTAGGATAAATATTTTAGACTAAGGTCTTGGTCATGTTAATAAACATGACTAGGATCTTAGGATAAAATATAAACTAAGTCAATTTAAAGTGTTCCCACGAAAAAGTTCCCACCAAATTTGAATTCAATTCAAAGGGCATAAGCTAGGGTTTTGGATTTAGGGTTTTAAGTTGATTAGACATGAATTCAACTTGATTTTCAATAGACCAAAGGTTAGTTAAAAATCAACTCATTATTAAATATAAAACCTAACCATCGCTTGTTCCAAATGGACTCCATTAGACCTAAAGCCTGAAACATAAAGATCTAATGTTAGCAACTTTAGGCAATATAAAATCAAAATTATGAGCAAATATGCCAACCAAATTAGGTGTGGATGATCTTCGAATAAAGATGATGTGCAAACATGCTAATGATACTCTAATCAGATTAATTTTCAATTTTAGGGTACAAAATTTGCACAATTTAACATAAGGGTCCCCATTTTTTAGGAATGGGGGTATGTCGACCTCAACAAAATATTATTACAACCAAATATATACACATGATAAATAATGTTCATACTAATATTTCCTAACATTTTCCCCCTTAGTATGAACATGGGGAGAAACACCATCCTCTATCTAAGCAACATACACATGTCTTGACCTTCCTATGTGCTACTTCCTTGCACTTTGATTATGGGAACTAATCAACCAAAGAATGGGAACACTATTAACTAATCATGGGAACCTCATCCAAGGTGGAAACATGTTTCAACCACCAACTATGCAAAGGGAACTACATCAACCAAATTTGGGAACATCAATTGAACTAATCAAAAAGTAGTGGGAACACTCCTACCAACTACTTTTATCAAGAACATCTCATACTTTAGTACTTATGGTCTGGATCTCCTGTACTATCACACTTTTAGGGGATCACATTTGGAAATTACATGAACATGTATACATTTATATTCTTATTTCACACAAAATGAAAATATAAAATATATATGCCCAACTATAACAAAAACACCCCTTCATTAGTGGCTAATGAGAGGCATAGAAAGCCTCCATCCTCCAGTGTCCTCCAACCTCCAATAGATGAATATGCTTACTCAATCGATGAATTATTTAAGACTAAATGCATATTGTTTTGAAAGGAATAGAGTCCCCCCTACAAGATTGACATATTTGACATTTTACTCAGGACGTCACGTACAAGTGAGAATGCATCCTTGTACAAATAGTTGATTTTGATTTCAACAATATGATGACACATAATTAATGACTCACTAAAAATACTTTGACTCTTTGAGAATAAATGACACAATTTTAAAACCAACTCAAAGGTTATTTTGACACTTTGGATTTTTTGATATGACTCTTTCGATAATGACTTTTACAGACATTGATAAGAACTCATCAATTTTTAATATAGCATAAGGCTATTATTAAAATATTTTATCAACTAACTTATCTCATAATACTTAAATAAAGAAACAATACCTAATTTTAATATACGCCTATATAAGACTCACAAAAAAACAATACACCTTATAGCTTAATAACTTAAAAGAGACTTCAAGCTTTTTATACTCTTAAATATAAAATTTTAATTTTATTAAAAAATAACCTAAGCTATGATCAATTGACTTAATTATATACTAAAAACAAATATAAACTATTGAATATTTAAAACAAAAAATGACCAATGCTTTGACCAACAAGCTTGATATAGGATGTTTGAATGTTGACGTAGGACCCATAAACTCTATTTATTGCATGACGACTGAACCTGATAGATTTTGAACTATGTGGTATTATCCACATGAAGATCTGCCTAGAGATAACAAAATAATTGTTGATGTAGTCATTTCTGCCAAGTGTGAAGGTAGGATGACCAAATTCATTGGAAGATGGATAGGATTTGCATAGCTTTCCTCTACAAGGATGAATACATGGATATTTACAGTCTTTTGAATTGAATCACGAGATGTATGGTGAGCAAAATAGACTTTTCAATATAGAGCAAAAGCTATAGAGTATGATGGTGGGACAATACGTATCCACTAGTTGTCATAGAAATTTATAAGATCAAATTGTTATACATTGTACTGAGACATCAAATGATCAATCACAAAATAAACATTGGCATATAAAGCACACAACATGACAAAATTACACTCACATTAGTGGATCTGCAAGCTTGATAAATCCTCATGATAATAATAAATCACACCTCCCTTTGCCTTAATCTTGTTTCTCCTCCTTTTGTAAACACAAAAGATTAGAGAGTCAAATGTGAAGATCTTCTAGAGAAGATAAAAAGACAGTCAACCTTTTATGAATTATCAAGGACTATTTAATACTTTTAGCAATGTAGTATACATCTAAGGATGTAATCATATTTTTAGAATATAAAGGATTTAATGTGTCGATCTCTTTTGGTCCAGACATTTCCACCTATTGATAATTTTCTTAGACACTAATTATAATGAGATTTAGTTAACAAAAAATCATCAGTCAAGAAATGGGAAAATAATAGCTATCCCTCACAATTTCTCACAAGTCCATCCTTGACATATTTTAAAAGTTCATTATGGGCACATAATTGATATGGGTCTGATACCAAATAATGAGACTAGTTCAGATATGCATACAATTAACATAGAAATAATGGAGAGAAAGAACACATAAATAATTATATATTTCTCACATTATAAATATTTCCTATATTACATATTCAATGGGTATTTACAAATATATAGGAATGTCTTTCCTATAAAGAGGGTGAACCATATCACTACAAATCTATCCCATAATATATCCTCGCACCCTATTCTTAATCAAAAACCTATAACTGTAATATTGTTGTAACATACAAAAATATATTTATCAAAATAATATATTCTAAAAACTAATCTATATTCGTAATATTATTGTAACAATATTATGATAACCAAATATATACTCATAATAACTAATGCTCATACTAATATGTCTATTTTGAGAGATTTGTCTGCAAGAAAAAACTCATTATCGTGTCTCACCTATGTCAAGTTATAGAGAATCCTCATAGCCTTACTAATAGGAATTTTCCATGCAAGTGTGAGAGCTGATGACTCATCTCTAGCCCTCGGGATTCTCTTACATTATGTGACCAAAGTTGGTGCAATTTGCACACTCAAGGACAAGGAGAATATCTTAAGGGATGCATTTGGTCAACTACAAATTATGATCTTGGGGATTGACCAAGAGTGTAAAATGGTTTTTCTAGCCTTAAAACTCTCATATGATCATGTTCACATAGACTATTCATTTATTAGGCTAACGAGTCATAAGATATGCCCCCATTGACCAACTTTTGGTCTGTTCCGAGAGATTTGGTTGCAAGAAAAAACTTGTTGTCTTATCTCACCTATGTTGAGTTATAGATAATCCTTCTTGGGTTACTTATCAAAATTGTTTATACAAGTGTGGAAGCTAACAGTTCATCTTTATCCCTTATGGTTCTCTTGCATCAAATGACTGAAGTTGGCTCAATTTGCACACTTAGGGATGAGGATATTCTCTTAAGGGATGCATCCAATCAACTATAAATTTTAATTCTATGGCTTGAACAAGACTATATAATGGTTTTTATAACCTTAAAATTTTAATTTGAATGTGTTTTCATTGATGATTCATCAATTGGGATAATGAGCCACAAGATATGCCCCCACTGACCAACTTTTGTTCTGTTCTAAGAGATTTAACTACAAGAGAAAACTCATTGTTGTGTCTCACCTATGTTGAGTTATAAAGAATCCTCTTAGGGTTACTTAAAGTACTAATCCATGCAAGTGTGGTATTTAATGGCTTATCTCTATCCATCATGCTTATCCTAAGATGCATGATCAAATTTAGGTCAGTTTGCTCATCTCTAGTCCAAAACAGAGGTCTGTGTACTATTAAAATGCAATCTAATTAAAATTAAAGATGTATCATTATATAAATAATGTGTGTCCATGTTTTTATTATATTCATGAAAGATATTCAATGCAAATTACAATGATTTTGTCCTTAATTTGAAGTCTTTGTGCTTAAAATTCTTCTATACCCTATTTCTTTGCGTGTCAACAGCCCGTGTAGTCAATTATAATACATGTGAAACTTTGCATGATCTTGATTTAAGGTTTTGAGAAGTTGAGTAAGGTATTTAATACCATGGGATAGGTGTTAAAAGGGTTAGATAGATTTTAGGTTTTATGAACAATCCTTAACTAGCTCTGAGGTCTCTATAAGCCTGTGAAACCTATAATAGGGTTTTCTTCACAAAAAGGTCCATAAATTTAGATTAAACCATAGAGAAGCTATACAAATTTGAATTAGGTTTTTAGAAGGTGTTTTCAAATTAATACACATGTTTCAAAGTTTAAAGAGGCCATGTGGAGAGAGAAATCAATGACTATGTTATGTGTTCCTATAGGTTCTCATTGAGAGAGATTGGAAAAGATAAGCTTTGATTGGTAACCCTGTTGTTTGGTTCCAAAAATTATTGAGAATATTTATCATTGTTTTGATTTTGTTATAAATTCATTGAGAAGGTGATCCAACCAATTTGGTAATTTAATTGAGACAAGTCCTTTCTATGAAGGTAGATTTGGCTTATAAAAGGCTTAAGACCAAAAATGAGACATTTGGATTGTTTTTGTATTGTATGGAGGTTTTCCAATGTGGTATGACATTTGTACACACTTGTGGAAGATATATAAAACTGTTTAATGCTTGTATTGAGCCAAAACTAGTCAAGAGATTGAATTAAGCCCACACAGGTCTAGAAGAGCAAAATTATCTTGATACTATCTCTTTTAAGAAATAGCTAGACTAAAGATTGGTTTCTTATTAATATGAGTAACATATAACTATTTAAAGATCATTTAAAGGGATATTAAGAATATATAAGAGCTAAAATATTTATTCATGTTTAAGATCTGCATTAAGAAACACCACTGGTTGGAGCTAAAACATGAATAAATGTTTAAGATCTAACCATTAGTGTTTCCAATTGGTTTTTTAGACTTGTGTAAAGACATTTATGAGTTATATGATTGATTTTAAGTCTTTCACAGGACTTGTGAGTTTTTAAATCTAGGAGAGAGTGGTTTTTTGTCAAAAGTGTCTTAGTCAATATTCAAAGTAATAATTCTGCTAGAAGTTGCAGACTTCTTAGAGAAGATTGGAGTGAAGTTGATCTTTTTGGCATCACTTGAGGAGAGAGGTGACTCTCTTGGACTCTAATATTTCTCTCTAGACTTTAGCATGACCTTAAACTCTTTAGATGGTTTTACCAACTCCTCTATACTTATTCTCACTTCTCTTTGATGTTCCCCAACTCATATCTCATCATCTAGAACTTTTCATATCAGTTTCATATCCTTTTAGAAAATTTTGCTTCATAGGTTTATATTTAGGCCTATACTCAATTCACTTGACAATGACTCATAATATGGGTTTAGTGACTTTAATTTACACCATTTAGGCTTCTCGCATAACCTATTGTACTTCCTTTTGAAGCTCAGACACTTTGAAACATGGATGTAGGGTTCCATTCACTCCTTGTGGACTCATAAATTTTCATTTTCTAAAATTACATAATTTTGTCATAATACATAGTCCTTAATATTTGATCTTTTGGAACTCACCAATCTTGAAATCATTATCCAAATGCTTGAAACTTTCTTTTATACCTTAATACAAGTTTCTAGAGAATGAAATGTTGTTTCACATAATAATACTTATTATACCTTCATACCCTCATATAATATGTTATTGCACATAATAATATCCCTCCCTTATAGAAAAAAATTACTCATACTACCCATGCATATTTTAAATAAACTAATGAATTTGATATGCAAATCTAGATTGATATGTACTGAAATGTAAATGAAATAAGTATATAGTAAATATCACATGTAAATGAAAAATATACAAAATGATGAAGCACCTAACTTAGAGAAAAGTGAAAATTTTTTAGCCCCATATGAAGTAATAATGATCACTAACCAATCATATGTGTAAACATTAAATGATCAAAATATAAAATATGCATAGGTAAAGGAAGCTTATTTGGTGAATAGTATATATGTGTATATGCAAAGTTCTGTGTCATAATGACATAAACAATATGACATATATCAAGAAAAAATGTAGACCATAACATGAGATAAGTCTTGAAATTGAAAACATATTCTTAAATAAGAAGTTGGTATTTTTTATATAGGAGATATTCTCATTGATCTTGTAAAGACCAATAGGGTTAAAAAGATCAGACATCCTAAGAAGATTGGAATATAACTTAAGACCAACCTAAATGGAATAGAGCTATTGATGTTGTAGAGATGACATACCTAAGCATGTAGGAGTTGATGTAGACCTATAATAAGTAGTTATGAATAAAACCTCCTTGAAGGATCCTACTAAAGGATTAATAGAACAAGAATTGGCCATTAAGAATGTGATGACATTGATTAGGTGACATGAACAAGTAAAAGTGTGAGTAAATAGGAGTATAGTCCTAGACATAATCACATAAGGATTAAAGTGTCGATGATTTCTATCAATATCTCAAGGTTCATGCCTTTAGGAATGGTCACAAGCCCTTTACAACATAATTTGAATTTTCAAACATAGTATTTTGGAGGGAAACTCTTTACAATGATAAATTGACCTTTTTCAAGACAAATGAAGCATTCCAAGGCTTCTTATTGATCATCTAAACCTCCTAGACGTCTTAAAAACTATGATCAACTACAACTTATAATATTTACATCCATGAAATTGATCACAAGTCCACTTACATCACAAATCCAAATTGATATGTGATGAAATGTAAATGAAAAAAGTAAATAGTAAATATCAATGTAAATCTAAAATATGCATAATGATGAAGCACCTAACTTAGAGAAAAATGTGGATTTTTTAAAGGTCCATATGAAGTAATAATGATCACTAAACAATAACAGGTGTAAAAATTAAATGATCAATATAGAAAATATGCATAGGTAAAGGAAGCTTTTTTGTCGAATAATATATATGTGTGTATGCAAAGTTCTATGTCATAAATAAACATAAAAAATAGGACATATATCAAGAAAAAATGTAGATCATAACATGTATATATATAAAATGCACCATATAGTCATACAATGTGGGCCATATCGACATACAAAATTGATTGTGTCTACAACTAGACCCCTATCACAACAACTAGCTCTCTTGCTCCTCATTACCTCAAAATAAATTATGCTTTGTTATCATAAATATAGAACCAGGGGTGTTGGATGCCTCAATATGAGGAGAGACTCTCCTCTTATCATGTGAGTTATCAAAAATTTGATCCAAAGCCTCTAAAAATTGTCATGTTTGCACAACATATGAAATATAAAATTTAATGCATTAAAATTATGTATTAAAAATGATAAATTTTTTAGGAACATTTTTTTTCAAAATGATCCTAGACTCATCGAATTCCATCGAAATGGATGTCTAGGGATGTGAAATTGCATTTACAAACTCCATATGCACCTATGATGGAGAATCCTAAGGAGCATACATATACTATGAGATCTAGATGTGCATACAAATATGTAAATGTGACATAGAATATCATTTCTTGAAGCTAAAAATAATTTTACTATGTGTTCTCACCAGTCTCCATTATTGAATCATGACCTTTTATGGAGATAATGGACTTTAAATGTAATTGCAACATCAGACAAACCTTCTTGGCATTCATGCGGGGTGCCCATAACATCCCTTATCATTTATAAAACTAATAAATGAATAACGTGTGAAACCAATAAGCATGATAAAAAATATATGACTATAATATATATCCTAAAACATAGATTTTTGTTCAAGGGATAATAAATATACATGAATAAATATGTAATTTGAAAGTTTCCAAACTTGAGTATAGGGTACACAAGTGTCAATTATGGCCTCTACAATAAAGTCAAAGCTTATTGAGCTACCCAAAATATCGATAATCATATATACAAGCAAAAAATAAAAAGCTTAGCCATATAAATTAGTCACTTAAGTAAACACATACTATAAAATAAACTTAATATTATTTTGAAAACATAAACAAACTATAATTAAAATTAAACTTGTGTATCAAATACATATGGTGAAGTAAATACTCCTGCACAATAGGCTGACGTGTCTTGAGAGGAGTTGGTGAAGCTACTACAACTAACATAGTGTCTAGCATGCTACTGTCATGCATTGTGGAAGCATCTAAAGGAGATGTATGCTCTAACATGCTAGCTCCTAAGGTCTTAAAGCAACTATAGAAGGATTACACTCAGGCATCCTAGTTTCTTAAGGTACTGAAAGAACTGTAGATGGAATATAATGATAAGTAATAATGTCCTGAGATGCTGAAGCAACTATATATGACATAAACTATTGGGTAATAGTGTGTTGCATAAATATAGGTATAGTCTCTATAGAGATAGTCTGTGTATGTCACACCTAAAGAAGAGGTCCTATACACTTTCTCCCACATGATGTACAATGATTCACATAAACTGTGGCATAAGTAGAAAGAGGAGGGACACTAACACCAATACCAATAACACCAAAATAACTATCACCACAACTACTATCACTAATACCAATACCATGAACACCACTAGCACCATTACCACTAACACTAATACCACTATTAGATGTCTCGTCACCTGTAGGTTGAGCAAAAGTCTTTAATGCATGCATACCATGGTCAATCATAACCTGTGTTAAACTCATAATCACCTCAAGGGTGTCCATATATATGGTATGATTTAAAATTTTAAGGATAAAATCATGTGTTATTATCCTTCTATTTCTCTAAACTTGGTTAGGAAGGTTTTGGTCTCACCTGACACTAGGTCTTCACCCACCTCCCCTACCTTGAGAGGCCTTCATGTCAAAATAATTTGGAATTTCTAGTAGCACAAAATCATAATATAGTTTTCTCAAAAAGTATAATGTAACCTCATTATTGTTAAATGGAGGCTCCTCAAACACCATCCACCACCTATCCCAAAAGTTATCTTTTATCCCCTCATGAACACACCAATCAATACTAATATGTTTGTAATTTGTCGGTGGTGGTTGGTTGGTTCTAGGCTTATCAAACAAAACACACACATCTTCTTTTGTTATTTTTCTCTTAACATATTCATATGATAATTTATCATAATAAAACTATTTTAGGACCTCTCTTCGATACAACATTGCATCAAGTTGTGAAGTTACATTTCTCACTTCATTAAAAATAGTCTCTAGTGTAATCACAAGAGAACTGTGTGTACTATCAGTTGAGGAGTGACACAAACCATAGATGATTATTTATAATTATTGACATTTTTCATTGTATTTTTCATACAATTACACTTCTTATTATGCAAAATCAAGTTGTTTAGGGCCTTGTTCTACATTTTCTTCACGTAATGGGTTCATTCAATTATGTATCTAGAATTATATAAATACATGTTTTTTTACGAAATACAAGAGAATATAATGCAAATATAATTTCAAAACCTGAAGTTCATAAATAAATATAAAAATAAATGTAAAAATTAAAATTTAAAAACCAACATACCTGATATAACAACCAAAATGTTGAAATCCATTGGTAGGATGCAGATCTGAACCATGCATGTGGACTATGAGCAAATGGAGAGAAGGGAAATGAAAAAAATTCATCTAAACCTATATAAAAGCATCATGGGTTTTATAAAATAGAGAATAAATTGAAAAATAACAAAGGGTGTACACTCTTTAGGCTTGTGCTTATGAAATTTAAAAAAAAGGGTGTATGCCCTTATTCAAAGAGTATACAACCTTTGAAAAAACAAGTTGAAAAGTTGTGGGATGTCACATTTTTTCCCCCAAATTTGTGCACCAACCCTTTATAGGTCTTCTTATTTTTTTATCCAAACAGTAAACAATCTTCTATGTAGACATTATAGGCAAAATCTAGGTCTAGTGACTGAAAATTGAGAATATGATGGAGGCAATTTGCTTGAAGACTTTAGTTGGATTGTTGCATTCTTATTACAGTAATAAATTTACTTCTAGATGAATTTCTCATAATTTACACTTTAAAATTTGTGAAGAAACCCAAAATACACCTAGTAGTAGGTCTTCACTAAAAATTACATAAGACTCAATTTAAGAAGGACTTGAATGGGTTTATAACACTCAATTACACTTAAAATATCCTAAGAACTCTTCCATAGGATTCAATTTCTTTGAAACTCCAAGAAAATGAAGAAAACCCACCTGACTGGGCCTTTTTTAGGCTTCAATTAGATCCAAAAAAACATGGTCACATGTATATCCGTTTGTACATTTGTAGAAATCATGAAACCTAAAAAATGTAATAGAGGATGTTCAATTCTACCAACTTACCAAATTTTAGTAATTTACACCAGTTAAAACATGTTTTATAGATGTTTTCCTAATGAAATCCTAGATCAGGGTTTTACCAATTCTATATAGGCTCAAGAGTCTTAAAAATTCAATATTTAGAGCTTGGAGTGGTTTCAAATCTTGAAACTAGTTGGGAAATCACATTTAAGCCTCCATATATCTTCTCCACTGATCATACTTGCATAAAGAATCCTTTTTATCAATGAAAAGACCTCTATCTTGTGGACTATGTATGCAAAATAGGGGTTTTGAGAGGGTTTAAGAGACTAAATAGAAAATTGGCATCATATACGCATCAATAAGTATTAAAACACACAACTATACATAAAATAGACCTATTGCACATTAGAAATCCACTAAAAATTTGCTTCATTCATTCAATCTCATCTCTTGAAAGAGTAAAAAATTGCTACCTCTCTCCCACTTCAACAACTATAATTTGGTGGGTTTTGGATCCTTTTACGGTTTTGTGTGTCTCTTAGATTGTTGGGTTGAAGGTTAAGATGAGATTCTATAGGTTATAAGATTAAAAATACCAAATCAATATTCAAAGCTTAGAAATAAAATAGACTTGGATAAAACATCTCTATAATCAAACTCACCATGAAGCATTTGACACTACCCATAAAACAACAACATGGGCATTGATAGAAATGCTGATATAGACTTGTTCATAGAGGATTGTTCTCTATTGACATAGATTAGCTTAAGAAAAATATAAGGTATTTATTGAATAAAGGTATTTGTGGAGTAGAGTAGTGTATCACACACACATCATGATTATTATTTGATGTTATTTGTGTGGAGAGGGCTTATTTCATGAAACAAATTGTAAATAAATGTGAGGATGATTAAAATATTTAATTGATGCAGAGAAGGTTAAGACAAGGGAGGGAAGAAAACAAGCCATATTCTCATGATCACATCTTTCTCTTTTGATGGTGTTGGTTCTATAAGGACTGTTTTTCTAATTCATTTTTATTTAGTTGAAATTCATGTTTAATTTAAATAAAAATACCCATAACATTTGGCTATGTTGATTACTATATGCAAAATAATTAACTAAACTTTATCAAAATTTTGGAAATTATTGTTAAACACTTTTTTAATTACTTGGAAGGTGTCATACATATTACAGATTTAACATGATAGTGTAACAAAAATATGGTGCAATTTATGGAAATCAAAGAAGAATTATACAATCACATTTGGAAAAAAATGTCTATCCTAGAGGATCTAAGTTTGTCACGTGATACAATGAGCCAGAACTTATGTGTGGTGGTCACTGCCATAAATTAGAGGGGGTTGGGATACACTAAAAATTTCACATAACATGATGGTTTTTGATGATGTAATGTTCTTCTACATTACAACAAGGGATATCTAGGGTACCACATTCCATTTGTGAGTTATGAGTTTCTGACACTGATAGAGAGGCATGATACTAATTTATTCATACAGTGGTCATTTGAATGGCTAGAGTAGGATGTGGTTTTCCATGATCTTTGGAATACTCTTGGCACCATCTCAACATACTTAAGGCCCTTCCTAGAAAAATTCTTTTTGATGAAGGTGTCAAATGATCTAGATGTGTGTGTACACCCAGATGAAGTACAAAATGTGTTCATTGGAGCAAACTCCCATTTCAAAGTACATTTCAAACTATATAATGTTCAAAATAACCATTATGATGCATCGAGACTTTGTCCAACCCAATCATTCATAGTCTTTTGGAAGAGGTACACAGTCTCCCATGACACTAATTTTCCTCTCTTTTAATTGGGCCAAAGGATATCAAGAATGGAACCTTTGTAATTATTCACATCCCTGCAAGATGATGTCAATAAAGGAAACTACAATCCATCAGATGATAGTGTCACTTTGGAAAGTTAATATTCGATGAACATGGCATGTGAGGATTTTTTTTGGCATCTTGGTTCACCATTCCATTTATTTCTGGTTCAAGGAACTTATGTTTTGTACTTACATATGTACAACATGATTTATAATTTATAGTATTGTAAACAATCATGTTTAAAAATGTTTAGTCTATGGATAAAGAAAGTACATTTTGGTTTGTCTTTTAATTGAAGTTTGGACGGGTATATTATGTGAATTAATGCTTGTGTACTTGTGAAAACACCATTTATTCTATAATGGTTTAGATACATGCTATAAATATAGAAATAAAATTGTCTTTGAGAGCCCAAGAAGGATAGTTGATTATATCTCATGATTTGCTCATATTATGAAGTATATTTGTTGATTTTATCTCAAGAGCATACATTATAATATATACAAGCTCAATGTAAGATTATAGTTATACATGTTAAAATTTCCAATGTTGATATCTTATGGGTCAAGTATATGAAATGGTTTTGGGAAAATTATAGAGCTAGTAAGCAAGGATACACCTCTTTCAAGGCAAGTATACAGATGTTGTCAAGCAACATATAAATTTGGTGTCCAATATAACAATGATTTTTCAAGTAAGGTATATCAATGATTTTGGGTAGAGTATAATATTGGTTTTGGATTAAATGTAGAACTAGCTTTGAGCAGAGTATATAGCTAGTTTTTGGCCAATTACTTGAATGATTTAAGTTAAATTTAAAGGCCAATTTCAAGATTTAGTTTTTCACAGTCAAGTCCTTTAAAAGTAACAACTCACTCCATATACTTGGCATGATAGTTTTATTCTCTTTAATTGGCTAAATTAAATTAAATCCCTATATATTTGAGGGCAGAAGTTATAAGTCTGAGTTGTGACATAGGACATGATATTTGCCTCTCTAGAAATGTTTTTGTTATTATGTTTTGTTGTGACCATGCAGAATTAGACTAGGGTTTGTGGAAAAAAATGACTATATCAACTTATACACAATTACCATAAAATGACTATATCTCACAAGTGAGTCATAGAAATTGTGTAGGTATAATGGGATAATTATATGTGGAGGAGGTGATTCAAATGATTATAACTCTTCAAGGCACCCTTAGTGTAGGTTATTACTAACTGTGTTCATATGGATCTTCTACAAGGCCTTAAAATAGGGTTTTATTGCTAGTTTTCTACATTCCTTGAAAGATCAAGCCATTAAAGGGTTGTGATCTTGTTTATTGGAATGAATGATGGGAAAATGAATGTATCAAAACTATGTGATGATTCCCAAAGGCCCGAATTGTGAATCATACTCACATAAGTAAATAATATCAGGATTAGAAGTAGAATTTCAGTTGCATAAGACTATTGTATGTTTATCTATGAGAGTTATAGTTGAATTGGACATGGTTTAGTTTGTTGAGTCACATGATGTTTAAGGAAAGGTGAATAAACCTATTCAATAAATAAAGAGTCTTTGTTTGAGGAAGATAAATCTAATTAATAAGGATAAAACAAACTCCATGAACAAAGTGTGATATGACACAATTATGTGTTATATGTAAGAATCAAGTCATTATCAAAATAGATTAGTGTTTTCATGGATATTAACACTAGGAAGGTAAATAAGTGTTTATGTATTCAATTACGTGATAAAAAATACAATAGTAGTTAGAGGGAAGTAAACTACTAATATTTTTTTTTATAAAAGTCTACAAGATCAAGTGTAAGAGTAATAAGTCTATGCATATTGTTTTCTATTGAGACAAACAATATAAAGGAATTTAAGATTGTTTTAAGATGAATATCAAACATATATAAGGACGTAAGTGTCTTAATAAGACCTAAATATTGTGAAAATATAAGAATAGATTTAGCCCTACAAGGCTACAAGGCCCTAAAGGAAAGTCATAGAGGTGAATGCGGGTTTATTTAACATGATGAATACTTGGGAATGTTGAAATCAATTTATTTAACAAGCAAACAACATTAAATTTGAATGTGGTGCGGTAAACATTTGAACCATCTCATTAGAACATAGTAGCACATTTTGGAAATCACAAGTTTCCCTCATCCAAACACTTCACAAGACATGTAATTTTGTAGAATAAAATCTGAATAAGCAAGTGCTGGCAAATAAACATTGATTTTGTAGATTAAAATATTAATAAGTAAGTGTTTCAACTACTTTCCATCCAAATTCATAAGCATACATGAAATACCGATCACAAAGTCATTGCACATAACTAATTATCATTGCTTCTCTATGGAATACCATGGCTATTGGGAGACATCCCATGAGCTTGTGTAAGCAATATCTCTCATACTTTACCTTCAAAATATACATATACTTTTCATACATGGAAACTATTTCTTTGTGATTTAATTTCATGGTCCTCATGGTCTCTAGCCTAACGTTACAAAGTGATTTCGTGTAGGCATGGGCAACTTCTAGATTGAAACGTTTTTTCAACATCCATCTTCTCATCCTTCAATGTGATAAGCATATAATGTAACTTCTCAACCTATCTAATTTTATAATATAGTGTACTTTATAAATTATTAACCTTTTTCCTTGCACTATCAAGAAGCTCAGACAAAAATTGGTGTTACCTCTCAAGTGATTGTTTTTTAGAGTCACTAGTGATGGTTGTAAACCAAGATGTTCTTCTACACCCATTACATTCTCAGATCTCATCCTTTTGAGAAGTTATTCCATGTCCTCAAGCAATTAGGAAGCCACATTATCATCTAGATTTAGGACTTCATCTACAAAAATACACATGAAAGTCAATTTAATAGCATTCACTTTGTTTATCAGCGATAAAAAAAAGATACTCATAAATGAGGGTCCATGAGATTAATGCATTTTTTGAGAATATGAAAAAGCTAAGAACATCTAATTTTTTTAGATTTAAAATAATTTCCTTACACACACATAATTTTATAACTTAAATGAAAATAATAAATAATCCCACTATTGACAAATGAGAAAAGTAGGCAAGTGAAATCAAAAGTACTACATGTTACACTAGTTTATGACGGATGTCCAAAATATTTAAAAATAGTAAAAACCAATAGAGAATACCATTATTATTTACCTTTTCCATGGTCAATATGATGTATTGGACTATTGTATTCACCCTCTTCCCCTACCTCAAACCACAATCCATAGAAATTGACATCTGTTGTGTGAGTTATTTAAATAAATAAACACATGATATGAGATAAAGGAAGGTAAAAGAGACAAGCCATGCATACAAATATTATATTTCACTCTTTCCCACCATGGTTACTTCTTAATAGACATTGATACATGCAAACATGTGCACTTTGTCACCAACATGTGAAATATTGAAAGGAGAATAAAGTAAACATGTGAACACGATAGATCATCTATCAATAACATCACATACCATACACATAAAAATGATTTCATGAGTACATGGGAAAAACATTGCATCAGTTAACCATGCACTAACATGAAATACATCATTAAATACAAATTTAACCACCAAAGCATTACTTAAGTTGTACATAAATTAAAAAATTTGTATCCAACACAAACCATAAATGAAACACTTATATTGAAATCTCACGTCCAAATAATATGTTTGACCACACATCATACATGTCATACATATTATGCCAAAATATATGTATATAAATAATAACATCTAAGGAAAGAAGCCTCAAGGAAATATCAATGTTTATGCCCTAGCCATGAAGCCTCTTCAGAATGACAAATAAGTGGAAATGGACAACCACTAAATGCATGTATATGCATATGTCACCCTTCCATGAAGCCACTTGAATTTGAAAATGTGTAGGTTAGAAATCTTGATGAAAAGAAAGAATAAGACACCAACATGAAGAATTTATTTATCAGTTTGGTAAATAATAAGTGACTATCATACCTGCAATAAATGGTTCATAAATCTTAGAACCGTGCCGCCTCATCTCCAGAAAAATCCTATATGGAATAACAGTATACAACACTATCAAAATATTTATTGGTAGAGTTCAATGAAAGGTAGGGGAAGAAAGAAGAGTGCATATAAGATGTAGTCATCATAAGAAGTATAATATCAATTTATGAGGCCACCTGTCATGCATAATTTACTTTTTTATGTTCCACCCAATAAGCACTTTTATCATTTTGTAAAAGGATTTCCATCAAAGGAATGTGATCATCATCACTAAAATGGGATTGAGGGTCATCCCTCTAAAATACAAATGATTATTTTTGTATAAATATCAACATTAATATTACGTAAGTTAAATTAAACTTAACTTTAACCTCATGAAAATAATTCAACATAATGCATCTAACTTGAGGTCAATTGTTGCATGCAATTTCTTATTGCTACATCCATTCTCTTTCTCTATCCATTTTTTGATGATATTATTTTTACCTAATAGAGGATTCCCTTCTCCATGCCAAGTTTTCACTTGAATCATATGCATTCATCTCATCATCAATATCCTTCAAGGTTATCTCACTGAGATTACATAAGTCAGAGTCATTCTCCTTAGCTAGCCACAAATTTTATATCTTGTCTCTCTTGATGATGCTTTGGTTTTTCAGTAGTCATTGTATTGGGCTCCTTTATATTTGTATTTTTATGATTGTTGTTCCCTTCAGCTTCTATTTCACACTTCCAACATGCCTTGGGGGCTCCTTATAATGGGCTACCAACCATGAATATCATGATGGTGAGTGTTAAGTTTGTCTTGTGACCAAATGGATGGCCACCAATAGCACTAAATATGTCACATGGTATTAATAAGCAAAAGTGCACATTATACCTCACAATACCCAAATCCATGATATTGTAATCACCTGCATACTATCATTCAAAAAGGAAGGAATGTGATGATATAAGCATAAATCAATAAACAAAAAATTTATTCACCATCATCATCAACATCCTCATCAACATTATCATCAAGGTTATTTGACTCCACCTCCTCCTGTCATAAAGTTGACATATATATATGTCACTCCAAACATATATGAAATAACAAACATGTATGAACACAATGAAGGAAAGAGAAAGTATAAAAAATACACACATTTTTAGGGATGAAGTCATTATGTAGGTGACTTTTAGCCATATCCACGTGGCTCTTCTCTACCCCGTCAAACTAGAACATAAAAATAACAACATTAAAAAAATAGATGGTGTGTCAAAAGTAATATAATGTTGACTATTTTAAGAGGGAAGAAAGAATCATTTTTGAACATGAATAATGATCAAATATTAAGGTCAAACAAAGGTTCTCTTACATGTAAGGAAATTACTTAAATGATTCACAATAGTAAAATTATATATCACATAATTAAGATCAGAATAAACATATCCATAACAACAATTGGCGAAAGAGCCAAATAATTGAATATTATGTTTGAATCACTTCAAGGGGGTAACCTCCATAATAATACAATAAGAATATAATTCACAATATTATGATAAAAGACTAACCACTACCTCCTATATATACTCAACTTAGCCAGGGTTATTTCATAGGTCGACTATACTAAGAACATCAAGAAATGCAACAATTTAATATAGAAATGTGTAAGCCACAAGTCAGCCACACATATCCCTAGATTCTCTATAGGTTAAGGGCATAGCAAGCCCCTCCCCTTCAAAATAATTTTGTCCTCAATGTTGAATCAAACTAGGATGTTTCTTTAGGAATGATTCATCCTCCCATGTTGCATATTTAAAATGAAGGTTCTTCCATTTGATCAAATACTACTTAATGGCTCTAGTTTGTAATTACTTAGTGCATATGTGAAGTATCTCCTTAGGCTATAAAATGACTCTAACTTCTTCATATAGTTTAGGTAACTCAGTCTGAGTGGAAACTTTATGTCCAATTACTTTCTTTAGGCAAGATACATGGAATACTGGATGTATGCAAGTGGTTGCGGGTAATTCTAACTTATAAGGCACACTACCAATTTTATGAAAGATTTGGTAAGGGCCATAAAATTACGTGATAGCTTATTATCTTTTTTATATTGCTTCAGAGACATCTACTTATATGGTTATAAATGCACAAAGACTCAATCACCTATGTCAAAATGCCTCTCACTACGGTGTTAATCTACTTGCTACTTCATTTAATTTTATGCCATTGTTAAATTCTCTTGCAAATTGACTAACACTTCCTATTGATGGTGAATGTGTTCTTCAACATCTCAAACCTTAGGATACACTATCAAAATTGAAGTGATGGATGGGGGGTGATACCCATATAATGCCATAAAGGGAGACATCTTGGAAGAAGTGTGGAAAGAAGTGTTATACCACCATTTAATAAGTGGTAGCTAATGAACCCATTTGTCTGATGAATGCATTTGTATTATTTGTTAGAAATAAAACAATGAAGATAACCTTCAAGAGATTTTTTGACTACCTCTATTTGTCCATCAAATTGAGGATGATAGGATGAGCTATGAGCCAACTGGGTACCCAAACATGCAAATAATTCGGTCAAAAAATTACTAGTAAATATGGGATCTCTATCACTTATAATGATCTTTGGAGTGCCATGCAATTTTTGAATTATAATGAGAAAATAAAAAACTATTGTACTAGGAACAAATGGTTGTGATAAGAAGCAAAAATGAGCATACTTGGTGAGTCAATCCACAACTAGCATGTTAACATTTTTACCCTTAGACCTTGGTAACCTCATAATGAAATCCATGGAAATCTCTTCCCAATGCTAACTAGGGATGGATAAAGGCTGAAAAAGACCTAAGGTCTTAATGGTTTCACCTTTATTTTGTTGGCATACCGTGCATTCAACCACATATTCTAAACATCCCCTTTGAGTCCTTCCCAAAATAAATCTTGCTTGATTCTATGATATGTTTTCAAAAATCTTTAGTGTCCTCTAAGTGGAGAGGCATGAAGTTCCTGAAGAATTTTATGTTTGAGGAGAGAATGCTAACAAAGGTAAAATATATATTTATACCATAAAGTGTTCTCCTTCCATGTAATTTTTTTAAATTCATTAGAACCCTATTGAAAATTATGAATCAAATTCTTTGTATCACTGTCATTCTCCCATTCTGATCTTGCTTCCTCTAGCCAATCTGCCTACCACATAGTCATAGTGCATAACAATGCCTCAAATGATGCATCCCACTGAGAGAGGGCATCTACCACCACATTATTTTTCCTTTTCTATACACTATTTCAAAATCATAGCCTAACATTTTAGTCACCCAATTTTGTTTTTCTTTAGATGACAAACATTGATCCAAAAAATATTTAAGGCTATCATTATCAGTCTTTACCTGAAAGTGATGACCCATTAGATATGGTCTCCATTGCTTCAATGCATATAGAATAGCCATCATCTCATTCTCATATATTAGTTTGAGCCTATTTTTACCTTTAAGTTGGAAAATTTCAAATGCCAGTGGTATTCCTTCTTGCATAGGTACAATCCCCATGCCATATCCTAACGCATCACACTCTACAATAAAAATAAAAAAAATCAAGAGTAGCCAAAACTAGAGTTGTGTACATAACCATTTTCAACTATTCAAATGCCTTGGTAGCTGAATTAATCCACTGGAAGGAGTCTTTATTCAACAAAGAGGTGAGTGGGGCTACAATGATACCATATTTTTTAACAAACCCATGATAGTAACCAATTAGCCCAAAAAATCCATAGAGGTTCTTGAGAGTCTTGGGAACCTACCATTGGGATCCTATCACTCCATCATTTCTTAAATTTTATTAGGATCAACTTTCACTCCATGTGAAACAATATGACCTAATTACTCCACCTCTTGGACACCAAAATCACATTTGGAAGGTTTGGCATAAAGCTGATGTTGTTTCAGAATTGAAAGCACCTATTGCACATACTTCAAATGGTCTCCCAATTTTTTCTATAGATGAGGATATCATGTAAAAACACTAATACAAACCTTCTTTTAAATGGTCTAAAAATAGTATTCATCAAACTCTGAAATGTAGATGGTGCATTTGTGAGGCCAAAAGGTATGATCATAAATTCATAATGGCCTTCATGAGTTCTAAAATTTGTTTTAGGTATGTCCTCATTGCAAATGAAAATCTGATGATATCCAAAGTACAGATCTAACTTGGTAAAATAAATAGCACCATGCAATTCATCTAACAAATCATCAATTACTAAAATAGGAAACTTATCTTTGATAGTGTATTTGTTGAGTTCTTTATAGTTTGAGAATCCACCAACTGTCATCCTTCTTCCACATGATGACCACTGGGCAGGAATATTCAATTTGACTATGTTGAATGATTCCTACCTCCAACATCTCTTGTATCATATTTTCAATTTTACTCTTTTGGATATAAGGTTACATGTAGGGTCTAATATTGGGTGGTGTACTTCTTGGAATGAGTCTAATAGCATGATCATGTCCATGACTTAGAGGAAGTCCTTTTGGCATGTCATAAAAAATAATAGTATGGTCATCCAACACCTTCTGCAAATCAAGATGTGTAGACTCCATGGTTGGTCAAACCTCCATGGAAAATAAGCATGCCACAAAACCTTCTGCAACTTTTTTGAGAATCTTCATTATTTGGTGGGAACCAACCACTTGTGGAGAATTAGCCTGTAAACCATGTAGTTCAAAAGTCCTTCCTTCTAAATGGAACCCATTGAATAATTCTTGGAAATTCATCTCAATAGTGTCCAAAGTGGTGAGACATTACACTCCCAAAATAATGTTAGCTCCTCCCATTGTAATAGAAGACATAGGGGAATCTATCAAATAGTCTCCCATAACAAGCTTAATATTATGACATTTTGCAGAATAGTTGACCATACCACCATCTGCAATCATGACCTAAAATTTTAGAGCTAGGCAAATGAAATATTTCAAATGAGTAACCAAATTACTATTAATGAAGTTATGTGTACTCCCAAAATCATTTAACACAATCACCTTTTATTTATTCAAGAAACCCACCACCTTAAGAGTTTGAGGAGTACTAATGCCTGAAAGGTGCATGATAGGAAATAGTATGTTGAGAATCTTTAGATTCATCCTTAGGGTCTTCCAACCCTTCTCCTGAAGCCTCCTCATCTTCATCATTGGTACCATCAAAGTAGAAGAACTTTTTTTTAGCATATCTATGCTATTTGCTCTATTTTTTATCACAGACAAAACATAAACCTTTTACACACTTTTTTTCCACTTGTTGAGGTGTCAATCTGGTAGGTTGATGAAATGATGGTGCTAGAAAGGTGTATTCATGAATACTGGTGAAAGGTCTTTATTTGATCAACTCTTTTTCCTTGATCGTGTGTGCCTTTGATATGGCCTCAGATATAGTAGTAGGATGAAACATGTGAACCTCCAATTGGATGTTATCTTTGGGGCTACTCAAAAATAGGTCAGTTAGATATTCCTAAATAATGTCTGTCACAGATAAGGAGAGATTCTAAAATTGATGAATGTAATCCTTGATAGTCCCAATTTGGCACAACTTGGCTAGCTAACTAAAGTAATTTTTCAAGACATTATTGTGATAGTGGAGCTGTAACTACTTAAAAAATACCAACCATGAAATTGGGACACCCTTCTTTTTATTTTGAGCACATAAAAAATGATACCATATGAATGGCTTAGGTTCTAGATAGAGAGAGGACATAACCACTTTTGTGAACATGGATTTTGGTGTAGATCAAATAAATTTTCAATTTGAGTGAGTAATTGAGTGGATCATTACTGTCAAACTTGTGCATGTCCACTTTTGGCAACATCAGCTTAGGGCTAGAATTGGTATTGTATTTTTTAGAGTAGGAGAACCAAACTGAAGTGGTGGAAGAATATTTTAATGTGGCTAAGCTAAAAATTTGGCCAATTGCCTAGATATTTATTATAATTAATCCTTCATGCTACCAAGTCCCCTCTCAAACTTGTAATGTCCCCTTGAATTGTATCAAAATAATTTTTTTTACCATGCCTTATAACTCTAAACTTAATTTGTTGAACTACCTCCAAAATAGATGGATTACAAGTTTTAGATTCCATGTCATCCTTGTGAGGAGTTTTTAGATTTTCTTGCACTTTCCTATATTTATGAGCGTTTGGACCAGCCATGCACAAACCCTTAAAGGGTTTCATCCCCCCAAAAAATGTACTAGTGGAACATAGTATTGTGATCATCTCACCAAGATGAATCTAATGATTGCTATTGTACACAAGGGTGAAATTTTTTGATCCAAAAAAGTATACCAGTAGATTATACCATTGTGATCATCTTGTAGAGATGAATCTGATGAATATTAATTTGCACAAGGTAAAAAAAATTCTAGACTTTTTTAACCTAGAAAAAATATTTTTTCTTTTTAAAAAGAAAGCCTCATTAACAAAACTTTGGTGACAAATAAATCAAATCCTCTCAGATCACAAGTTATGTTTTTTTGGCCTTCAGGTGCTCAGGACGCTAGATCTAAAAAAAATTGCACCACTAAAACTTGCTCAAATCAATGATCTGATATCACTTGTAGGAAAATTACTTAGATGATTCACAAAAATATAATTATATATGGTAGAATTAAGAGTAGAATAAGTAGATCCACAACAAAAATTGGCAAAAGAGTATAATACTTGAATATTATGTCTAAGCCACTTCAAGGGGGTAACCAGCACAACAATGCAATAAGAATAGAATTCATAATATAATAATAAAATACTAACCACTACCTGCTATATATATTCTAATTATCCATGGTTATTATATAGTCTAATCATACTAAGAACATCAAGAAATGTAACAAACTAATATGGAGATGTGTAAGCCACAAGTCAGCCACACATATCCCTAGAAGCATTATAAGTTAAGGGTATAGCAGTACATCTCATGAGACATAGTCATTGGTAACTTCATGAAAACTCTCTTCACCTTCAATTTGATCACCTTCGATTTGATCCACCTCCTCCTCCTATAGTAGTAAACAAGATGTAACAAATCTAAAATTGGATGCAAAGTTTTAAAATATTGAACATTTTACATATGCAATAAGAATATTAAATTAGGCATGGAAAATACATAATTTTTTCATAAAATTACCTATGTTGTCCCCTTTTATGCATATTTATTTGGTAAATAATCGATCATGTGATGGGATTCTACCCTTGGTTGTTCACAGGTAGGGGATGGCTATCCCAAAATAGTGGGAATACCATTCTGAATGGTTAACGCTCCATTTGAAACCATCATTCAATCTCTGAGGAGTCAAGGGGAATGTTTAAACTAAGGTCATGCTTGCAATGAGGAATTCCCACCAACTTATTTCTCCTAACACAATGGATGTCACAATAGATGAACATCAATAAGAAAGAATATAAATCAAATTCACCTTTGAGTGTAGTAGATAAAATTGTATATAGTTTATTCGATCTTAGCATAACTTTGTTGTAGGCAATCATCTAACTCCTAGTCATCCATTAAAAATTTGGAGTAGTCAAAATTCATAGTATTAGTTTTTAACATACAAAAATTTGCATACAAACTAGTTTCAAATATACTTTACATCACTCACCCTTACCTATGAACTGCTAAATGAATTCATCGCATTGCTCACTAGGAGAGCACAATGGTGTACTGATAGAATGGAAAAATTGAGTAATTGGTAATGCAACATAGCAATCATGGAATAATAGGGCAACCATTCTTCATGAAATTAACATCCTATATTTTGTAGTATATATTACAAGTCTCCAACAAGGAAATGTACATATGAGAAGACAATTGTAGATAGTGTAACATGCAAAATGAGAGATTGTCTTTTCATAGTATATAAACATTATGTACCAATTGATTTGCAAATAATCTATATAATATGGCAAAAATTTACATACCAATTCAAGGAGAAGCTAATAAAAAAAATTTATGAAGTAAATGAGATAAATAAAAATGTAGTAGATACATTAGATTTTTAAAACTTCAAAATAATGAAAATGTGCTTGTTATAAATTTCAAAGGTTTGCATTTCTATTTTTGAAGTAAGGAATATCAAATCTAGCGATATTGTATGAAAAAAATTAATTTAAGTTTGAGCTTATTTTGAAAGGTTGATGTCAATATTTAATAAGCTCACTGAAGATTCTAAATGAAATAGTTAACAATGATAAGTATACAATATATAGTACAATGGGTGTACAATAAACATGGATCAATACACTCTTACAAAGTTTAAGTTTACAAAATCACAACAAAATATGATAAAAAAGTTTCTAGAGAGATAAATACTTAATATCATGTCATGTGTCATAGCCCAACCTTATAACTTCTACCCTCAAATATACTGGGATTGAATTTAAATTAGCCAATTAAAGAGAATAGAAATATCATGCCAAATATGTGGAGTGAGCTATTAATTTTAAAGTATTTGACTGTGAAAAAATAAAACTTTAAATTTTCCTTTAAACTCAACTTAAATCATTTAATTAACTGGCCAAAACCAACTATATACTCTGCTCAAATCCATTTTTACATTCAATCCAAAACCAATCTTATACTCTACCCAAAATCACTGATATACCTTGCTTGAAAAATCATTGTTATATCATACACTAGATTTATATGCTACTTGAGAACATTTTTATACTTGGCTTGAAAGAGGTGTATCCTTGTTTACTATCTCTATACGTTTCCTAGAACCATTTCATAGACTTGACCCATAAGATATCAAAATTGGAATTTTTCACATGTATAACTACACTCTTACATTTAGTTTGAATATATTATATCATAGGCTTGTTGTCACTTAGATTTTCACCCCTTGAGGATATGCATATCTCTTCCCATCCAAGTGGCATAATGGAAACATCTCACTTGCTGTGGGTAAATAATTTTGTAAGATGAATCTCTAGAAGGGCTAGTTCCCTTGATGCACTCTTTGAAACACTCTCTTACCTATCAACTTTGCATGAAAAGGGTTAAGAATAAAAAATAAGAAACTAAAGGTGATTCACCAATATTTAATTTCCTCCTATTGACTAAACTTATACTACTTATAGCTAAACAAAGCTTTTTTCACACAAAACTCACACTCAAGACAGATTGTCACATCAATGTTTCATATGTTAGGTTCAAAATGTATTTTGATGCTTATGAGGGTAATTAATGATTAATTTTGGGAATAAAGTCATGAATCACTTCTAAAACACATATATACTTAAGAGATAAAACTAACAAAGACTTTTAATAATTACTTTTCTATGCATTTGGTGAACAATCAAGGATAACATGCTGGAAAATATCATCTTCTCCTAGACAAGACTAAAAATATTGTAACAACACTCAATTACACAGCATGTAAGTAGGAAAATTAACTTTTTTATTGATTCAAGATACATTCAAGTAAAAATTTGGCTAGGTTTTCACCATCAACCAATGAAGGCTGCTCAAAAGAGCCAAAAAGATCAATATTTATAGCATTTGGAAGGGGGGAAGGACAAGGGAGGTCCAAAGTCAACTTGGACACATATAAATCTAATAAAATAGGTTAAATTTTCATGAGAAAGAGATGTGAAATTAACCATTCAATTTTAGGATGTCAAAATGTCCATACAAGTCATGAAACTTATGAAAAGTGGCATGAAACTCCTCATTCTGGCTCAAAAACTACCTTCATGATTTGGACCTATTTGAATGTCCCAAAATTGAATATGGATAGGTATTATGATTTGGATGAGAGGGAAGGATTTTATACATTCCTTTCCATGCATTAGTTTTGGTCCTACTCATTTGAAAACTCTTGGAAGGAAACCATCACTACCTGTAGTCTAAAAAACTCCTCTTTTCTGTTACCCCTCACACTTGGCCTCAAAATTAGAATTATTTTTCCATGAAAATATATGTAAGGGAGTGAATGAAAATTTTCAAGACCTTCCATGGCCTTCTACTACTTAGGTTCACCTTAAAATGACATCCACTTGAGGTTTTCACACTTCTCACCCTTATGTTCACTATGCCAGTTTTGACTAGTTGAGACGAGAGCTTTGGTTTAGACACTTATGAGTTTTTAATTGGAATAAAATTACCATATGGATTTATAAAAATTATATATCTTACTCCCAAACTTTATTTAATTTTTTGAAACCTCTTGTACATTACATAATACATAAAATAGTTAGAAAAACCTTGTTTTGTACCCCATTTGTATAATTTTGTGCAACTCATCCTAATGGGGAGTATCCTTAGGGATTAATATACAAGTTCCAATATATTTTATGATTAAAATATGCCATTTTTATAACTCTTCAATCTTGTTTTCTCCATCAAGTCTTGACTAAGGGTTTAGTAGGGTTTTAGGCAATTTTTGGTCTTAAGATTTGTTCATAGAGCTCTGACATTGAACTTGCCAAAAAATACCAAAAAACTTATATTAATGGACTATAATAATCCATAAAAACTCATTTGGTTCCCATTAAAACTCTTATAGGAGATATGAACACTTGAAGTCACTCTATCAAATTTGTCTACACAATTCCTGCATGCTTGGATTGTCTCTGAGCTAAAGGTAGCTCTCTTGAAGGTTTATCTATGTACCATAAGCTCAAACATGCCTTAATACATGTCATAAACATGTTACAATAAGATAGGTAGTATACCTCATGCTATAAGTGAAGTGACTTCCCATTTGGCCTTAGGCTTGAACCTTGCCTAACAGGCTTGTCTACATGTTTGAGGATCTAGACCTTATTATAAGGCTTCTCCCCTTTGTGGGATGATATTCATGTTTCCATATATGTGTTTCAACCCAAAAATTCACCATAAATCCTTCCAAGTATTATTTTTCATCTCTTCTTCTCATTCACCAATTACGCCTTGTTGAGACCCTTGGGGTTTGATTGCATATGGTTGTCCACAAACACTTACTAGTGTTATACCATCAATATTTGGCCAAATTAATTTTTTTTAAAACTAAATATAGGTTAATACATCATTATCAATCATCACATGATGTTTACAAGGCATCCAACACCCATTTAGGTCACATTTAATCCATTTTTTAAAACTTTGTGCATGTTTGAAAGTGGCCTGACTTTGAGACAAAATAGAGGATATGTGCCCTAATTTTTAAATAAAACCACATACATGAGGATATTCCTTTGGTCATTATGACCCCCTACACAAAATTTTAGGTCAATATGACCTCTCTAGCATCTTCAAACACCTAAAACCCCAAAGCAAACTTTCAAAGCATGGACTCTGTGCATAATGACATGTAAACTGTATATTGCTTGGTTTTAACCTTTTATTTTACATGATTTTCATTATTGAGAGTAAATTCAAGGTGTAAAAATAATTATGGAGCTATTTAATACCCATTAATCACTCTACCTTACTATAAACCCTCTCCCATTCTTGAATTCTCAAGACTGTATGTCCAACCTGATTGTATTTCTTGCTTCCTTCGTCAAAGATGACCCTCTCAATGCTAACTCAAAGATTTTTATGCCTCTTAAACATGTTAATTATCTCTAAATTATTATTATTAAGATTTTAATTCACCCAAAACACTTCTTATCTTTAGATTCCTCATATTTGCCTATTGATCAACATGAGTTTCCTAGCTCATTGTACGCACTACTACCAATGACTAAGAGGAAGAGTGGGTGGTCATCCTAAAGGGAGTCATGGAGCTTGTGAATTCATGTTTTTGATCAATCATAAACCATTCTGATTTTTTTATCAAACCTTCACTCTCTTTATAAGTGCTCAGAATGCACAATGACTGTTGTAGGTGCACATAGGGTTTTAAGAGGTCATTATAGGCTTCTTTAAAATTTTTAGAGCTTATGAGGTTTATCATGGCCATATATAAAGTATTAATAGGTTTAATTAATCATTCCAATATCCTATTATACCTTCATATGCACTTTTGGTTCATAATTGTGTCCTCTACTGCCTGTTGACTGAGACACCCTGCCTTTGATTCCTGTAGGTGTGTATGAGCTCCAACTGAGCTTGGTCATGGTGTGAAGAGACACTCAATGAACCCCATTAGGTAAAAAAATACAGTTTTTAACTTTCACTCAACTTTAAAGCCTTAAAACACCACTTGGGCATCAATTTTAGGTCATTGTTTTATACCCTATTATAGGTGCCTATTTTTTTGTGTGTGGTCCCTTGTAGGTGGCCATAGGGCTTGCAAAACTACATATCAAAATATTTTTGATAAAATTAATGCCATTTTTCATACCATTGAACCAATTGAACCATATTAGTCATGAGTGAATGTCTTATTTTCTCTTAGGTTGTAAAATGTCATTCAAGCTTTCAAACCTGTAGATATTATTTCAAGATTTCAGTGTTTTTTAAGGCCACTTTGAGGTATTCAACTTCTACCTTGAACTGACCTTATAAATCCCATATATGGAAGAGGTCTTATATACACTATAGGCTATAAGATTCACCTCTTTATATTCTTTGAAATCTTTAGGAAACATGTTGTAAAAGGTCTACAAAAACCCCTTAGACCTCTATTTTCACTTTTTGGGGAAACCTTCCCAGAATTCAGTCTCTTATCTCTTCAACATGATTACACACCTTTTTGTCACTTTGAAACTTCAAACAAGTTTTTAATGACTCCACCACCTATTAAGAATTTCAAATGTCTTTACCATGTTTCATATCTCCCACTCAAAAACCTTCATAGCCCTGAGGTACCACCTATAGGTGGTCATTAGCATACTCAGGAAACAAGAGAGAATGTGAACAATGTACATGATTTTAACCTTTCATGAATTGTGAGCTATTCTCAACACTCCAAATTTCTTCTTCACTAATATATTCAACCCAATATGACATCAACAAAGGCTCCTGTAGGTGATTATTGGTTGTATATAGGTAGTGAGTGTGGAATGGAGCAATAATACATTGATGAATGGCCTCAAAACAACTTAAACTCAAAGGTAAAACTTTAAAATACATTATTTTTATCAAGGAGGACTTGAAATTATCTCTGTAACACTATTCCAACTTAAAAGTCTCATGGACACATCTGGAATAAAGTAGGCAAGGGTGTGTAGAATGACTGGTTGGTGTGATAAGTGAACTTGTAACCACACTTGTCTCTTCCTTAACAATTAAATGAACTCTCCTCAAATATTAATGACTTGAACCAACTGATAAACCATGATTATAACTCCATGAACAATATGGACAAGCTCACACATATGATTGTAAGTGAAATTGAGCAAAAGTTAATTGTGAGGAATGGTAAGGCTGAACGTTGCTCCAAAGTGTGATTTGGTGAAACCAAACATGGAAAGAGGTGAAATATATGGCCTTGAGACATATGGAACAACATTTACCAACTACATGAGACCTCTAAATGAAGCCAACATTTTTCAAATAAGAATAACTTTGACTAAGACTACACATGGTGGCACCTTCCTTTCAACATGGACTAACTTGTTCATCAAAACACCATGAAACATGAAACTAAGTTTGGAGATAATTTGAGAAGGTGTCCAACATCCTCTGGAGTCAACATCACCAACTGGTTCATATGTATTTGACTAAAATGGAGTAAAACCTATAGGGTTCATGATATAATT
Organism: Torreya grandis; assembly: GCA_037957365.1. Classification (NCBI taxonomy): domain Eukaryota; kingdom Viridiplantae; phylum Streptophyta; class Pinopsida; order Cupressales; family Taxaceae; genus Torreya; species Torreya grandis. The sequence goes on along the minus strand of JARHVA010000298.1, from coordinate 2,086,287 downwards.
AGAAAAAATTTACAATCAACTTCATGAAGATGGTTCATGAATCACAATTGATAAATCCTTGCACCATTAATATGGAAATGAATTTCTCTAATTTTAATATCACTTACCAAAATCATTTTCTCTAAAACCTCATGAGTTGCCTGTACTAAGCATAAACCTAAAGGTCATTTCTATATGTCTAAAAAGGCAAAAAAAAAAGTAGATTGTTTTTGGATTAAAAATGGAACTTATATCACATATAAAGCATTAAGATGAGTGTGAGGAAGATGAAGAGGCCTTCCATGATCTTTTCCCACATGACACACTTCCCCATGAGCTGTACAAGTGCTAAATGCTCCCTTTTTTAGTTGGTTTCTTGAATTTTAATTAAACAACTTGAAAGATTCTGATGTAAATGACATCCTTGATAATTAAACTAACATATTAGATTCTTTAAAGGAAAATAGGACACTTGGGCACCTAGGTAACTATGATCCTTTCATTAATGACCCCTAAGAACCCACTAGGTGACCAAAAATGATAAATAAACCTATAAAACCATGACTAAGGCTGAAAATACATTAGATAACATCAAATGAGCTATAATATAGCCCATGACAAAGAATTAGAGCCCTAAACATATTAAAAACCAAGTTTTTAATCTATAGGGATCCAAATTTGACCTAAAAGTCAAATTTGGTCAACAACGCTCTTGAGATAGAATCAATAAATATACCTCATAATACAAGCAAATTGTGAAGGGGACCCAACACAAAAGTTAGACACAAGGATGAGACTGCTCAGCTAGTAAAACAATATAAATTATCTACTCCAAATGTTTTTGAGACACTCAACTCACCTTCGAATATTTCTTTTGAAAATATATGCTTTTCCAATATTGAACCAAAGTTATACTTCATTCAAGGAAGGAGGGGTGAGGGCAAGAGAGACACGAATGCTAAGAATGCATTTATCTAAGAAGAAAATGTTCTAGAGTAAAATAATATTCTCATTCAAAGAGAGGGAAGGGCATAATGAAGAATCAAACCATATTAATGTGATATAACTTTTACATGCTTTAAAAGCTAGATCTAATTAATATGTAATTGAAGAAAGAGGACAATACTTGATTTCTATGTAGTTATTGATTTTATTTAAACCATGGCTAGTAAACCCCAACATAGACTTGGGGTTTATGAAGTTGATAGGAGTGGGAAATGTAAATTAGACACAAGGGTAAATCACTCTCATGAGAAAGAACATATTTATTTTCATGATAGACGTGTCTTTTAGTTTGAACATATTACATCTCATTTTTGTGATGTATTTAACCTATGCTAGCTTATCTAGATGGGGATATAATGGAGGTTGTCAATGCACCCTATGTAAATAAAGGAAAGAGGGAAAAAAGATTTATAAACATTCACTGAGGAAAAAAACATCCATATACAATCATTAAGGCATTATGTCAAACAAGTCACATGCCTCTACCCATATGAATATATTTGATAACATAAACATCATATACACCACAATCTATGCTATTTCATACCAAGGAAGAGGGTGTTATAACAAACTTGGGAAAAAATGTGCTTGTAGTCAAAGAGCTACATCGGTGTGCCTCCTTCCACCTGAGCTTGAGTAACGATCCTTTATGAAATGGATTACAAGTACCCTTCAATACAACAGTATCTAGAATGCAGGATTGAATGGTTTAGAATGCATTTGCATCACCTGTATTTGGAATTGTTCATGGGATGGCAAAATTATATTGTTTAGTCAGCATTACCATGGAAATTGAAATGATCATCAAAAATTCACAATGATTGAAAATAGTACTTAATGTGGGATTCCATTATGAGTTTTCATTCATAGTGATTGTTAATGTAATGATACAGTGATTGCATGTCCGGATGTAAACCTTAATCATGCAATGGCTATTTATAAGTAGATGTTGGTAGTCACAGTCAGGTGATGGTTTAGAGTTGGCAGTCATGATGAGTTGGTAGTTGAAGGTGACTATTGGTGGTCGATGTTGAAAGCATTTAAAAGTCTTACATGCAAGCTGATGCTAGCATGATGGAGTTTGTGCATGCTAGTTAAGCTCACCTATTTTACACATGTACTACGGTATATAATGGTAGGCAAGGAATTAATCTAAATGTAAAATTTAATCTAGTTGAAAGAGACATTCTTACAAAGACCATGTAGTTAGAGGCTCTTCAATATTACATTAAAATCATAGGGGAGACTTAGGATTTGAATATTCTTAGGTTTTCAAGACGTCAAGATTTAATTATCACTAATGGAATCAGTTTGCTTAAAGTTAAATAATACAATGGTGTGGAGAGGTGATCTCTTTCTCAATGGACTACTCTGCACAAAGGTATCCATAATTGAAAATATAAATGGGTTTTAATGATCTGCATGTATGAATATTATCCATCAAAACATAATAAAAATAGGATTTGTCCTATATACTATTGAATGCCTCAAATAAAGTTATAAAATGCTTTTAGTAGTTAAATGACATAATGGTTGGCCTAACACCTTACCAATAACACCTAATGCATCAACATAAATAAAAAATGTATTTTTGATAACTACAACCACAATAAATGCTCTAATGTATTATGATTGTTCAACAACAAACCAAACCAAAACACAAAAAATAGTTCAATCCACAACCTCATGATAGGGTAGCTACAATAATTGCCAGAACACATGACCTATGTTAGAGAGTCCACCATAGATGAAGCACAAAAAATAGACTGGGTAGTAGGGGTACATATTTGTCTTTGATGACACATAGTACTTTATAGATGCCTTGTGCCCATAATTTTCAAGCAAACTACTTACCACCTCATGCCCATTGTTTTAATGTGTTGACAACATATTTTAGAATCTCCCAAACTAGAAGACAAATCTAAGGGTATGGCACCCCGATATGAATGCATCCAACATAATAATTACTTTTTGAATTTCGTTTTATGTTTTATTATTATTTTTTTGATAAAGGTGAATACTTTTGAATGGAACTATGAACCATAACATATAAGACTTTAAAAATATCAAAGTTCCAGATTGGTGCTAAGACATAATAAGAGGCCTAGTCCTTGAGAGACACTTCACCAACCATGCTTTGCTCGAATACAAAGGCAAACTCACATATAGGGTAGAAAGATTCAAGAGGAAAAATGCTACACAAGTCAAGATATAAAACATAATAAAACATAATTGTTGCAGCCATATAACAAGAAGCAAGTGAATTAATAAATGACTAAGGGAAACATCCAAAACATCTAAAAGAAATATCATTAACAACCAAAAATAATGACTAAAAAAATTGAGAAGAAACAATAAAAAGAAAGTGATCAATTGTAGGAGGCAATAATCCTTCTCCTAAAAGGGAATCCCTCCAATGTCCTTTAGCAACCATTTGTAATTAACTCCTCAATTTCCTTCCACAAAAGCTCTGCCTTAGATTTTCAGCCTCTATGTATAGCCAACATGCCTACATCAACCTTGTATTTTGCCCAATTAGAATAAGAAGGGGGTCAATTATGGCACCTAGGAGACATATTAGATTTACAATAAATAATCAACCAAATTCCTATCATAATAACCATCAAGAACTGAAGGATGAGAAGCCATCTCCCCCTTAGGGGAAATAATCTTCTCTACCACCACATTCTTATGGTAGACTATAGGTTTGAAAAATATATGGGATGGAGCAGCTAAACATTGGGAAAATATCACACCATGGTTGCATTAGATAAAATTGGCATCAAAAGGTCCCTTCATGTTTCTCCAAAGTCTCTAAAAACCTAAGGAAGTTTGATAAGAACAATTAATATCACAATGTCCTATCCTATTTCACCAAAAACCTCTAAAAGGGATGCCTTCATAATTGACGAATTGAACCCATGAACCTTGAGAAGATTCCACCTCAATAAAATAAAGAGAGGCTTGGACATATCAATGATAGAAAACACCCTCACTTATGCTTCCTTGAAATCTCTCATCGATCTTAACTAAATATCCCACTAAGGAAGTTATCTATTTGAGATGATGTTCATTGTATCAAACAAGTGGGAGGTTAAAAAATACGATCCAACAAGGAGCATTGGATATGGCTATCTCTTCTACATTGAAGATAGGGGACCAAGGGCAAAAGAACAACCCATGGTTACCCCAAAAACCATGGCTCAACATTCTTAATGAAGTCACAATCCTCAGAGTAACTAAAGATGACCTTAAAAAAGCCTTTTCTTAGTAAAGAGAACATAGGGGCGATGATTATACTCCACTTGGATGAAACCCAACTAAAAAGCTTTATCAATGATAATGAGAGGGCCAAACATTTTCTAAATAAAGATATGCAACCTATGTCTAATTCCATCCTCAGGATAGACAAATCTGAAGGAGTCAAAAGTCATGGTCTTGTCTACACTACTCTTTCTCATGCAAATCATTATATATTATAAATATATTGAAAGAAGAAAACTTTGTCATATCCAATGAAGTCAACATTGGAATGCATAAGCTAAACACGTTTGCACGATGACTACCATTATACAACATTGGCCCTCAAATTTGTAATAGTTTTTTGGTATACTCTTTCAATACATGAAGCTTGCAACTAGTTTTATAAATCATAATTCATGATTATGACCTCATGAAATAAAATGTGTTGTGCTTACAATAAAATCAAACTATGCAAACACCAAATGACACAATTCTTATTTAAAATATTCCATTGCCTTTAATAAAACTCTATGGATTTATGACATGCCATAAAAAAATATTATTTAAAAAAATAGTGAAACGTTTGCTACATTAAAATAGAGACTAAAATACACAAGATCTATTGAATTTGAATATACGTATATGAATAGTTAATATATACTTGGCTCCACTTTCTCCACCTATTCATATACTAAAGTTCATATAAATAATCAATCCACTTTACCATCCAATAGTAAGATCATATTTGAGAACTTTAACTTTGGCATGCTTACACACAAAAAAACTCAGAAAAATCTCCTTGAAATCATGCAAAAACATAACCTCTCTTTCATATCAAAACAACAAACATAGATGTAAATAACATACAATTCAATAGCTTTGATGCTTATTGGCTGACCACCATGCAATTTGAATTCAATTTCCTATTTAGATATAAACCAATAATTAAAAAAAACATTTCACATCACATATAATGTCATAATGATAAGACAATATACACATCCAACACATAAAACAATTTCTATTTAGCTTTATTGCTTTGAATATACATCTATTTTTTTCCTTCTACTACTTTCTTGTACAAATACAAAATAAATTCATACTTGTTAACATGTCCCTAATGCAAAACAAATAGTTTTATCAAAAAAAAAAAAATTGCATACTATGATAATTAACACCAACATGGATAAAATATACTAGCCTTATGAAAAACAATAATTAAAAATATTTTCTCTTGACCATCAATTTAGGTTTTTCTACCCAAAATATGTGTTCATGCCATTGTAACAATGCTTGAAAGAAACTCAATATTGACTTAGATAAGAATGATGATCATAATATAGAAAAAGAACAACAAAAATCATCAAAGTTGTAATGTTCCAGTTCTGCCATTTCCTATGTAACAAGACTACATTAAACTCATATGTTTTTTTACAAATGTTACAAATAAAACCTGGCTTAATCCACCTCAACAAGTCCATTGGATTTCATTGTATAATATTTATAGTTAAACTTTTAATATTTAAGTCTTTCTTATAGCTCAAACATGGGGAAATATATGCTAGCCTCATATTTTATCTCTTTTCAAAAATATCTGGCATTGTTCTAGAAAGTGATTTATTGATTATTTGAAGTATTTATTTTTTATATTTTATCAAAGTTATACTTTTGTGTAATTTATCTAAATATCAATGCCGTTATAAACCCTAAATAATAATAAATATGTGTAAAAATAAAAATACCCAAACGCAATTTTTATTCAAACATGTTGAATATGAATTTATTAAAATAAACCTAACCTAAAACTGCATAGAAAACATGAAATTGAATTTTTACTGAAACCCTAGTTGAAATAATATGTTTGGAAGTATGACACCTTGATGGAATGTATGATAGATTCATGAAAACAATAATAAACCCTTGTGAGTGTGATGTCAAGAAAAAAATCCCCAAAAATAATGATGCCAAAGATGGAAGTGTACTATAGGTGGTATGATAGACTGTAATTACAAGTATAATAGTGAACATTGACATGAATAGTGTCACCATCAATAGTGACATGAATAGTGGCACCATCAATAGTGATGTCAAGCTAAAATGTCACTACAAGAAAATATTTTAATAATTTTCTGAAGTATTTCAACCCCATATATAGTCATAAATTAGTCTCTTTATATATGTGTGATGCATTCCCTCTGAGTTTGAAAGCTTTGGTATAATCCCTAACTCTAATTACCAAATGAGTTTGAGGTTTTTCATCTCCAATCTTATGTATATGAGGGGTTTCATCTTCTATGTAAAATATTGAAGTTGTTATCGTAAATTTGAAAAACAAGAGTTTTGTAAAATGTTCGAATGAATAGATGATTTACCCTTTACTTTTTCCAATCAATTATTTTACTAATCTCTTTTCATCAAAAATCTTAAAATTAATTAATATTAATTTTAATTAAATATTTACCTTTTTACATCCTTATAATTATTAATTACCTTTTTGGCAATGTATCTAATATTTAATTTTTGGCCCTATTCAATAATAATACACTAAGTGTCTTTTTTTTTTAAAGTTATAAGTTAAATTATCTTTCTGGATAACTTAATGAATTATTGTAATATTATTTCTCCCTTTTTATCCCCCCTTAGCCCACATGAAATAAAAAAGGCTTTGGGTCCTTTGATTTAATTAATTTATAAAAGGGGACATTACAGTCCACCCTTCTCAGAATTGCTTGCCCTCAAACAATTATAAACTAGGATGCTCAATAATCTCTGCACCCTCCCAAATAACATCTTCCACTGGTAGATCCTTCTAACATACTAGATATTATGTGATGGTTCTATTCCTTAGCATCTTTTCTCTGACATGCAAGATGGTTTTAGGAACCAATATGAGTTTGCCTTTATCATCCAAGGGAGGAAACTCAATGGAAGGAATGACATTCTGCCCCAATGCCATTTTGAGGCATGATACATGAAAAACATTATGTATTTTTTTGTGATCTAGCAACTCAAGAACATAGGCAACCTCCCCAATCCTCCTCATGATTTTGTATGGCCTATAAAAATAGGGTTTGATTTTCCCAGATCCACTCTTCTTAATATAATATTGCTTATATGGTTGAAACCTTAATAAAACCAAATCGCCCACCTCAAAACTCCTCTCTTTATGGTTTTGATTCGCATATAACTTATGCTGATTTTGAGCATGTTGGAGGTTTTGTTTCAATATACCTAGTTGTCTTGGCTTTGTGTAACCAAGTTTTTGGATTTTGTCACCCTATTATCAATAGTAACCAAATCCACAAAGGAAAGAGCATCATAGCCATATAAATCTCTAAAAGGTGACATATGGCTAGACATTTGGTATGTGGTAGTGTAGCAATGCTCTCCAATGTCTTGCCATTTAATGCAAGTTGAGTGCTACCCTGCCACATAATTTTATCAAGTAACCTTCAATCCATTTATTAACAATTTCAGTTTGTCCATCTATTTGAGGGTGATAACTATTACTTGGAGTTAATTATATTCCTTCCAAATGAAAGAGTTCTTGCCAAAACAAACTAAGGAACTAGATGTCCATGTCACTCACAATATTCTTAGGCAAACCATGTAGCCTGAAAACTTCTCTAAAAAATAAATCAATAACCTGAGGAGCCTTAAACTTAGTAGGAGTGGAAACTAAATGAGCATACTTGGTGAGTCTATCAACCACCACATATATACAACTCTTACATTGAACCTTGGGAAATCCTATGATAAAATTCATGGAGATAATTTTCTATTTTTTATTTGGAATAGGCAAGGGTTACAATAGACCTACTATAAAAACATGCTCTACTTTAACCTATTGGCAAGTAACATGTTATTTAATATATTATAGGACCTCTCCCTTGCACCCTCTCTAAAATAATTTGTCCCTTATCTTTTTGTAAGTATTGAAAAACCCTGTGTGACCATCCAAGGGTGTATCATGGATAACCCTCCAAACTTTGCTTTTAATTTTTGATTTTGGGACTAAATAGATCATATCCTTGTAGAGGATGAGGTCATTAATTACCTTGTGCATGTCATCCTATAACTTTCCTTCAAGGATCTTATTATTGAAGTCATTTTTAGCATACTCTGCTATTATTAACACTTTCCAATCCATAGAGATTTCAGATATAGAACATAAAAAGGCTTTCTAGATAAAACATTAGTTACCACATTATTTTTAGTTTTTACATGATCTATATCAAAATCATAAGATTGAAATTTACTCACCCACTATTTTTATCTATCATTTAATTCCTTTTGGTTGAGAAAAAACCTCAAACTATTGTGATTAATCTTAACTATAATTCTACCACATACCAAATATTGCCAGAATTTTAGTAAGGCATGCATGATTGCCTAAATCTCCTTGTCATAAATAGAAAATATGTGTTCTATATCTTTTAGTTTCTAAATTTAAAAGGCAATGGGAAGTCCCTTTTGTATTAAAATAACCCCTATTCCTAAACTCTATGCATCACACTCTAATACAAATGAAATAGATAAATGTGAAACAAGTACTGGGCAAAAACTCATTACCTATTTGAGATTTTTGAATGTGTTGTGGGTTGATTCAGACCAATAAAAATATCCTTTATTAGTTATTTTGGTCAATGGGACAATAAGTTATGATAATATTTTCACAAATATCTTGTAATAGCTGCAAAGTCCCAATAAATTCCTCAAATGTGTCAAAGTGGTGGGGGGTGCGAATATATTATTACCTCAATTTTGTCTTGATCAACCTATACTCCTTGGGCATTAATGACATGTCCCAAGTATACAATATTTGTCATTCCATATTCACAATTAGACTCTTTTTCAGAAAGGGTTTATCATTGAAGAATTTCTAGCAATATATCCAAGTGTTCCAAGTGATCTTCCCACATTTTATTGTACACCAAAATATCATCAAAGAACACTAAAACAAACTTCCTCAATTGCTCACTAAAAATATGGTTCATGCATGATTGAAAATTAGTTGGAGTATTAGTTAAACAAAAAGGCATAACCAAGAATTCAAAATATCTTAAATGACATTGGAAAGTTGTTTTGTGTATATCCTCATCTCTTACCTTTTTTGGTGATAACCAGATCTGAAGTCAAATATAGAAAAGTATACCACTCCATGCAATTCATATATCAACTCATCAATCTTGGGTATTGGGTACCTGTTTTTTTTATAATAATATTTTTCAAATCATGGTAATCAATACACATCCTCATAGTTCCATCCTTCTTCTTCACCAAAACTACATAAGAAGTAAAGGGACTAGAACTAGGCCATATGTGTCCAATTTCTAGTAACTCCTTAATGGATTTTTCATTATCTTATTTCAAAGCTCTAGGATGGTGGTAAGGAGTAGTCATAACATGATTATAACCTATTTCCATCTCTATTATATGATGTAAACCCTTATTAGGAGGCAATCCTAGAGGTAAATTGTTGAATATTGTACCATGATTGTCCAAAATAGACTAAATATCCACATGATAATATTTATAATCATTGGATGTATATGTAATAATAATATTACAATGGGATTCCAATTCTACTTATCCCTTATATAATTCTCTTTCCGTGCTCTTAGCTATAACTGTTGTAAGAGTTCCATTGGCCATACCACAAAGCACAACCTCTTTACCTTCTGATTTAAATTTTAGCTTCATGGTTTGGTATTTTTGTGGGAATTTACCAAGGGAATTTAGTCATTTCACCCATAAGACCATTCCTCCCCCTATTACTACTACATATAAATCATCACAATCTTTGTACTTACCAAGATACATATCCAATCCCTTAACCCTCTTGGTGTATTGAATAGTGAATCCATCTACCACTGTAACATTAAATCACTAGAAGTCCTCAATTAGAATCCCTTTCTATCTTACCAAAATCTCATCAATGAAGTTATGGGTATCCCCACTATCAATTAAAAATGTTTCCTTGTGTCCTTTCAACACTCCATATACTCTAAATGGATGATACTTGGGTGCACTTGGAAATGTAGTAAATGTACTAGTAAAAGTCTTCTCCTCTTTAGTAGCTCATGCTTCTAGTTCTTCCTCGTCCATTATTTATTAATATTTTTTTACTTTCACCTCCTCATCGAAGATCACCTCAATGTAATGCACTTGACCTTTCAAAAGACACCTATGACTTGGTTCCCAAGGCTCTTTACATGTAGGAAGTGTTAACTTCCCTAATGTTTGTTGGAGGTCCCTCTGACTTATTTGTGGCCTTGTTTGAGCTCCTTGACCACCTTATTTTTTTTTTAATTTATAAAATTAGTGAGAAAGATAGCCTCCCTAATTTCACATGGTAGGCCCCTATACTCCTCACATATAGCCACAATATCATCCCCTATGGGGGGTTTAAATTCCTCGTCTATAACTAATTCTTCCCTACAAAGGAAGATGGGCTAAAAAAGCTTGGCCATTGAACCAATGGTTGTTCTTTGAGTGGGTGGATTATTATTTACCCCTAAAGAACTACCTTCACCATTATGAGGCCTTTGTATGTTACTATTTTTCATAAAATGGACTAGCTGGGCCATCATGTTAGCTAACCATTCTTTTCATTGTACAAGCCTTTCAATACAAACTTCATCTTCATCCTTGTTATTATGACCCATAGCTTTATTTTATTTCCTTGTAAGTGATTTTAGATCTTTATGCCCTAACCCTTTGACTATTATGGACCCTTTTTCCTTTCTCTATGGTAAAACATGACTTCTTCGTCACTGCCTTGTATGAATTCAAACATGAAAAACAACTATTTCCCACAAGTTGGCAAGAAAATTAGCGCTAATACCATTGAAGTACCATTTTTTATATTTGATCAAATTTCTAATTTTTTTGTAATTTATCTAAATATTAACATTGTTATAAACCCTACATAATAATAAATCACTAAAATATGCAAAACTAAAAATACCCAACTACAATTTTTATTTAAATATGTTGAATATGATTTTATTACAACAAACCATAACTTGAAACTACATATAAAGCATGAAAACTAATTTTTTTACTAAAAACCTAGTTGATAGAGGAAGTCTAGAAGTATGGCACCCTACTAGAAGGTACAACACCCTGTTAGAAGGTATGGCAGATCCCTGGCAATAATAATAACCACCTATGAGTGTGATGTCAGTAGAATTTTTCCTAAAAAAATGATGACAAGCCTGAAAGTGTATTGTAGGTGGTACGACAAACTTTAATTATGGGTATAATAATGAATAGTGACATGATGAATAGTGACAACTCAAATAGTAACGTCAAGCTCAAATGTCATTTCAAAAGAATATTTTAATAATTTTATGAAGTATTGCAACCTCATATATAACTATAAACCAGCCTCTATGTACCTATGTGTTGTATTTCCTCTAAATTTGAAAGTTTTGGTGTAATTCTTGGATGGGATTATCAAATGGGTTTGAGGGTTTTCATTCCCAAGTTTGTGCACATGAGGGTTTTCATCATCTGTGTAAAATATTTAAGTTGTTCCAACTTTACAAAACAAGGGTTTTGTAAAAATGTTTGAATGAATGGATGATTGACCCTTCACTTTTTCTAGATAGTTCTTTTTGTAAGCTATTTTCATCTAAATTCCTAAAATTAATTAATATCAATTTTAATTGAATATTCACCTTTTTCCATCCTTATAATTATTAATTATCTTTTTGGTCATATATCTAATATTTACTTATTGGTCCCATTCAATAATAATACACTAATTACTTTTTTTCAAGTTATAATTTAAAGTATCTTTATGGACAAATTGATAAATTATTATAATATTATTTCCCTTTTTTAATCCCCCCTTAGTCCATGGGAAATTAAAATAAGCTTTGGGTCCTTTGATTTAATTAGTTTAGAAAAGGGGAAATTACATTATTTTTGGTCTTGGCTTCTTAAAGAATTTAAATTTACCAAAAAATATAGAGATAATGCATGTAGATCTTCTAGATAAGAATGGACAAATGACAATAATTGTAAACATTAACAATAAGTTGTTAGAAAAATTCTTCCCAGAGCTCTGACGTGACAATAATGTTTACATGATAGGATTTATGATAAAAAAAACAAAACCCAATATAAAAGAGGTGATAATGATTGTTTCCTTTCATTGAATACAACCAACACCATGAAAATTATCACAAACTTTTGTAAATAAATTAGGCTTACTTTAGATACTCCAATACATGAACTCGTTGAATAAAATAACCTATACTTAGTGGGTTCATTTAGATTAATTGTCACTAGTTATTAGAAAATAGTTATTCAATATGAACTTCGTTTAAAGGATGGTGAATCTGAAGATGACATGGCAACAATAAGCCTTGTTACTCAAACATCTCATTTATTTTTCTTTATCATTTTAAATATTGTTTGTTTCACTTAAACATGCATACATGTATATTATTATTTTTAAAACACTAATATTCAACAATTATTTCTTAACATATAATCAATGAAAACTACAAATAGATTTATCCCATTCTGCAACAATTACCATCTTCAATAACTATACTAATAATTATTTTTAAAAATATTGTCAAAAATATCCTCAAAGACATTGATTCAATTTATGTAAACTAATCCAATTTTTTTAATACATTTAATGGCAAGTACACAAAGGCACATTTACAAATTTTAGCAAAAACAAATATTGAGGCAAGTATTTATTCAATATCCATTACTTAGCATACAATTTTATCTTCAAAAAGATTTAACATCTATGCTATTTCTTAACATAACACAACAACTCTATTTTTTAGGTGAAAGGTTTGTTAAAAGTAAGAAATGTTAATGCATCTTCCTTTTGACTATTTTTTAATGATTACAGCCAATTGGTTTTGGCTAATATTTTTCTAACAAATGATTTTTTATATTTTATGAACTGTCAATAAACCATAATGTACGCATATGAACATGCACTACAATGGATTATATATAATGAAAATAGAAAATGATTGCACTTTGCACCAAAGACTTGAATAAAATTTCTTAAACTTAACTACAATATCATTATAGTAATTTAAAGAGGACATTTTAGTTACTATTTTTTTGTTACGTTGTCTCAAGATATATGACAACTTCACACTCACAATGAATAAAATTATCATGTTTACCAACAAAGACTAAGTACCTCTTTGAACTAAGTATGTTCAATAATAAATAAATAAATAAAATTTTTATAACAAAATTTGAATACGCCTTTTTAATGTTTTTAACTTCAACAAACTTATTTCTTGTTATTTGTGCAGGGAGCCTCTGCTTCGCCTTCAATCAAATCAAATCAACAACCTTTTTCTAAAGTTATATAGTCTGTGAATATAAATATCACAGTATCTTCATTTTTACTCTATTAAGGGCTTAGACTAATGATATATATCAATTTGTATATTTTAAGTTTGATTTATTTCTCAAAATAGTAGCATTTTATTTTCTGTTTAATGTATATGCTACACAGTTTTATGATATTATCTTCTGTAAGAGCAAATAAGGCTAAGATAGTTTTTTCCTAGTGCATTTTAAAAACACTACAATCTCAATACATTTACCAATTTAGTACTGATAAAAAATTTGATCACCACATGTGAATTTTGGTTACTCTGCTTTCTTAGAGTTAAAAGAATCGATTGTGTATTTATCCCAATCTTCAACATCTATATTATCATAAAATGAAGGTCACCGACAAATTATATTAATTGTCATTGATTTTTCATATCCAAAATGTTCACTATGTGTAACTTGATCCTTAGTACATAATTTGCAAAAAATGGAAGTAATTGGCTAACTATATTATTTTGCATTGATTCCTACACATCCAATTCAAATTCATTTAGGATTAGAGATGCCATTGTATGTTGAATCTTTACAATCCCTTAATAGTGTAAATTAATTGCAAATAGGATTTTTTGTCTTTATAGCTTTTTAGTTTGAACATTGAGTCATTTGGATTTAACACTAGTGATAATTTTTATGTTTTAAAATAAAATTTATGATCTCGGACTACAAAACTTGTTTTGTTCGCTCGAATTGCAAAATGCTTTGTGTTTATTCAAATATTGACTATAAAATTTGCCAAAATAAAAGTCACCTACAAAATATATTAACTATTAGTAATCACCACATATTCAATTCCATTTGAATTAGAATTCAAAAGGCTATTGCATTTAAAATCTTGTTCATCCCTTAATGATGTGAAATTTGTTTTCCAGAGATAAATTGAATTATATCCAAGTGCTTCCCTTTTAATAAAACACATCTATTTATTCATTAGGAACAAGTTAATTCCTTACTAGTGGCATCATCTTTAGTTGGAATTACTATAGCCATACATAATATAATTCATCTACAAACATCAATCATAGAGATTTCTAATATTATAATCATTTACATGCCAAAGAATTATTTGTAAAACATACTAAATAATCCACGTAATTTAAATGAATAAACACAATACGCTAACTTCATAACATATAATTTCCACTATCAAATATCATCCCACTTTAAATTAATTTTTAAATGAAATATGACCCAATATTATCTCACTTTAAATTAATCTATAAACTGAATAACACAGATTAAAAATTAAAATGCATGACATAATATCTCAACAAATTAATTTCCAGCATGAAAGTAAATCCATGTTATCAAAATAAATTTTGATTCAAACAAATTAAACAACCACATAGAACATTGTAATTTATGCATACAATTTCTTCCTCTTGCAACCTTAGAGAAAATTCAATAATGTAATAATCAAAACATAACTAATCATTAAATTATATGTAAAATAATCATTAATAAATACGCAAACCACTATAACAAAGTCATAGTCACTTAAAGCTTAAAGTGACCAAGTCTGCTTTGTCACTTTAATATTCAACAAGTCTGCTTTGTAGTCACTTGGATAGATGTTAATTCATGGAATCCGCTTTATTCATTTTCATGCATCCCATTTCGTGGGGTTTAGAGTTCTTAGATTGAGAAATAGATATAATAATAATAAAGTGGTTGCCAGTAAACATATTACATATTTGCATATCACTTTAATATTTTAAAAAATAAAATTATGATAAAAAATCGACATGTGGCAACCATCCAATGATCATGCGGTCATGGAGCGAGAGCACTCGCTTTTAGTTTTTGTTATGGACTTATGACTTTATGGATATTTTAGCATATCAAATTTATTTTATGAAAAGTATCAAAAGTTTTGCCTGTAAATACATGTCAAGAGTTTTTTATTAAGATCATTTGTTATTCACTTGGTACAAGTCTATATATTTATGCACATTAAGAATATTTACCTTACTCTGTCTAAATTTTGAATCATTCATAATGAATAGTCATAAACTAAGTCAAGAGCCCTTTAAAGTAGGTCAAGAGCTATAATTTTCAAGTACTAAAACTATCTTCTAGTCACATATATATATATATATATATAATCAAAAGAATATGATTGCACATTCACTTTAAGTAGGAGAACTACGCAGGTTTGATTTTCTCCTTCGAGTATTGGATATGTAGGTAACAATCAATCATTAAGTGGGTGACTGAGGTCACATCAACTCATTACATTCCTCTCTTTTTCTTATAGGTTTTCAAGTTATCAAAGTGCCCTAAGGGTTTCAAAGACAAGAGAAGACAAGCAACAAAATTTGTGCGACCAAATCCTAGTTGTGATATATCAAATTTCTCATCATCTACAAGTGCACAAGGGAGTACGATCAATTTTTTTACAAAATCAACCAAGACAAGTTTGTAGTCAATGGACTCGAGTGCATTGCATCACTGTCCACCTACTAAATTCACGTCAAGATTCATATTTTGATTCTACCTTTATTATATCACCCTCCAAATTTTTTTTATCTATCTTTTACTGTCTTCTACCTGTCATAGTCAACTAAGATGAGTCTACAATCAATAGACTGAAGCACATTGCACCACCATCCACTTATAATGGACTGATCCAGATTTTGTTTCTAATTTTTTAATTGATACTAACCCACCACAATTACCTCTTCTTCTTATTTTCACATTCAAATAGTTATAAAAATCAATAGATATCATTGTGAAAACTAAGTATTTTTCTCCTTACCACTCACCCAAAATAACAACTTTCCATTTTAAGCAGTTTGTTAAAATTAGAATAGTTGAATATTTAGTATCTTTAGCATTATGATCTTTCTGGTTTTACACCTATATAATCATATAATACAATTAATTTAAATAGTGTTTTATCAAAAATAAGGTAAAACAATTAGAGATGTTTACAATATCCACCATGGTGCGAGTTTCAAATTTCATGATTTGTTCACCTTTCTCTAAAGATGTAATATTTGTACAAGTTGTCTCAAGCTGTGCAATTAGATTCTTATTACCATGACACTCTTCATTGGAATGGCTATTAGATTTATGAACTGAACACCTCTTTCCAACCTTGGACTACTTGTTCTTATCATTTTTTAATCATCTTGGAGTTATTCCCTCATTTGTATTTCTACTTGGAAGATTTAGACTATTGTTTGGTCTGAGACTTAAAATCTTGTCTTAGTTTTGGCCTTGGTATTTACTTCAAACTTGCAAGTAAATATATAGCCTTCTTCGATTGAAGAGATTTATAATAAATCCATATCTTATTGTATAGGTGGTCTCAAGTCCAACCTATACTTCAAAATAAGATTTTTTTCTAAATCATGAATCCCGAGATTGGACACCAAAGTATGAAAGGTATTTGTTTATTTTTACATAGATTATTCTTTGCCTTGTCTCAATTAAGAGAACTTGATGTACTAGTCACATTGGTTTCTAACAAGATAATAGGTTTCTTTGAGTGATTTTATTAAACCATTCCATGTGTCTAAGTTAACTTCATCTTCATGATTTTCATGTGAAGTGCAATAGTTTTTCCATCATTTCATTACTAATAAAAAAACTTTTAGAAGATAAAATATAATATTCTCTGTTAAATAATTGATTGACCACATAATATGAACATATTTTATTAATATAATTATCTATCATATCTGTAACTATTTTGCCTTCAAGCATAGGGATGTTTAGATTGACTTGTACGTTGTATGGCATTTGACCATCAAATGATCAATGAGAATGAGAGGTGTTGGAAGGAGTCTATTGCTTAATAAGTAGCCGAAAATGATCAATGATACTTGCTCATTCATGTGCATGGATTTCTTCCAAATCTTCTAATTGTCTTTGTAATGCATCCTCTATCATCTTCTAGAGCATTTATGATGTTGGCGTCATTGAAGGTTTGTCTTTCATTTGAGGACATGAATGAAGGTACGATGAAGGGTCACAAGTCTCAAGCCCTAAATTCATGTGTAGACACTCCATTTTCATCAATTCCATGTCAAAATTGTAAATCAAAGTGATTTTCTACAATAATACATAAATTAGGATAGAAATCACTGAAACACTCAAATTTGCTTACATATTTGACGTGTATATTTTGAAATAAATTTGTGCATCCCTGATTGGGGTAATGCATTGATTCCAATCCTTGGCTTCCTCTAAATGATCTTGAGTCAAATTACGACTTTGCAAGTGATGTTTTAAATCAATTAAGTAGAACCCTTATTCAAATTAAAAAATTTACATCACTTTACATTAACTTAATTAACTTTTGTTAATTAACCTAATCTTCCTCTAATAAAAAAATCCATAGCTTGAATTTGGAATTACCTATTTTCTTAATTCATTAATTAAATTATTCTTCCATTAGGTTGATTCAAATATTTGCATCATAACATCATCAACAATTATCTTTATCACGACATCATCATGGCATAATTTGGCAAGTGGATTCAAATTGAGCCAAAAAGTTAAACTTTGTAAAATATCAGCAAATATTAGTATAAATGTAATATCAACATAAATGGAACCCGTGCCTGATTAATGTAAACTCTATCCCAAATAGTAATTGCATTTTTTTATCTAAATTTGATTAAACCTCAACTGCACATTTAAATTGTCATCTAATAGTTGAAATGATTATGAGAAAGCTATAAATAGAGGGGTCAACTTCTCCTCTTATCTTGAGTTTTTTTGTGAAAACTTACACTTCCAAAATCTATAAAAAACTTCATAATTGATGAATGTTGTGACATCATTGACTATCATTATTGATGAATTGTAGTCTACAATATTGACACTACTGGAGTTGTGTGGTAGCATAAAAGTGAAGTTAAATCTTACAAATTGGCACGTAGGTGTGGAACCCAATGTCTATATTTTTATGTTAGCACGAAGTTAGATATACAAAAATGATTATTTACGGTAAGATCTAGTGATCCAGATCCTCTTGGATCACTACATTGCAACTCTTGTTGCATCAAGTCAATTTTAATTGTTAATTATTTATGTGATCAATGGGAATTATTTATTTTTATAATAAGTTGTGTGGACAAAAAAATTATATTTCTTTGTGATTTTAAAAAACATATAAATCTGAAAGGTAAATTACATAATGATGTTGTATTGAATCACAAACTACAATGACAATCAATATATATATATAATTTTAAATTATAAGTAGAAAATAAAAACAATTTATTATTACTAATCATTTTGTTAAAGAATAAATGACAGATTTTTGTTAGTTATTTAGAGCAAACACTAGTGACAAAGTAGTTTATCAATAAAAATTCAACACTAAACTAGCAATTGCATCATGTCTTTCTCTTGAAGAAGGATCACGGGACATGATCCGAAACGTCGAGGTCAAAATTATTTACACAGTTTCCCTAAAAGCAAATTTTAATTTATATAAGTTATAAAGTAAGATGAGATGGGCATCAATGCTTAATTTAACGCTAAACTAGCAATTACGTATGAGTTGTAAAGTGTCGTGTGTAGGGAAAGTGTATATGTTGCTTGCTATGTAAATGGGGGTGAAAATAGTGCAACAAATTACTACTAGATGAACATGTCTTTTATATATTTGATTAAATGGTTAGAATGCACAATTATGTGATGAGCGATTTGGATTTATCCATCAATCTAAATAATTCACAAAAAAATATTTTTGAAAATTATAGTATATAAACATTTTTATAAATATCTTTTCAGAGTTTCGTTAATTATTTAAAAAATGAAGTGAATGTAGATAAAGACATCCCACTTGAAAGGTGCTAATACTCTATATTATTATATAAAAAATAGAATTCAATATTGTAAGCTCCCTCAACCATTGTTAAAAGTTTAAAGTGGTGTATTTAGTTTTGATGAATATATAACATATTGTGCCTTAAACTATTAATACTTTTATCTATTGATGACGAAGGGATGTATTGATTAGATGTATATGTTTTGTTGGAAAAATTGTTAACTAGTTTTTGCTTGATGTTTCAAATCATTAGTCATGATTTATCATCATGAAGAAGAAACACATGAATGAACAACAAACTGGTGTTTCCTTAAAAAAGAGAAATACAATAAATCGCATTCGAAATATTAAATGAGAGAATAACAATTTAATATTAGTGTAACCAACGACTCTAACATTGATTGTTGAATAAAAAATTAGACTCTGTAACATCCTTTGAATGCAATTTTGATGATATAATATAAAGGATGGCTTAGTGATGTTGAAGACTACTAATCTTCCATCAAATATACCATAAGCTAGTAGGTTTGAATTTAAGGAAGAAAGCTTTACGGCAAAATTAATCATCGACATCCCTCTCGACTAAAATCTAAATTTTAATGTTCATCTTATCTATCATGATTTTTACTGATGACGATTATTCATTCAACATTATCCTTCTAATACCAAAAAAAAAATTATAATTAAAAATATATATATATATATATATATATATATATATATATATAATATATATATTTATCCTAAATTATTAGGGTTTTTAACGATCCACCGAAAATTTCACCTTCCATTTGATATGGCCTACCAAAAATAATTGATTGTATTTTAGGGTTTAAAAATGTAACTATGGTCATACGGTCATCAAATTTAACTAAAAAAATCTTCTTCTGCCGGTGCCCTAAAAAATGGTGCCGGAAAAGTATCTGACAGAAAGGCAGACAATGCCCGGCATGGAGAAACGCGTGGGACGTCATTATAAAATTAGTACTGCTGCACCGCAATTTCCAATAGCTGGAACACCGGTGATCGGTCAGCTTTCAATTTTTCATGGAAAATTAAAAAATGCTAAGAAACATGGGACTACCTGCGCACCAAAACAAGCTGACAATCTTATAATTCCTGCACATTCTTATATTTGACAAATCCCGTCCTAAATAATGTCTGTGGCGGATCGATAATTCCTCAATAATACCTCGATTGTTTCCGAACCCAAGGTAGGGATTAGAGCTTTCACTCAACATAAGAGGATGTAATTTTTTATTTTCAGATGTTAATATATTGATAATATGGATGAATGAAAACAACGAGATAGATTTTAAGACTTCAATATCTTATTTCATATTATCGATATTGTATTGTTGGTTCATGACAAGCATCAAATATTGAATCTTGTTGTAATCAAATAAGCTCTCATGACACCCTCATCCACCCTCCACAACAAAAAATGATAAATCAAAGATTTTGATGCCATACAAGCTATGGATCCCTTTGCAATGGATGATGTAAGGCTTGTAAATCCAACCATTACCCTGAATCCGACTTTGGTGTAGAATATGGACCCCTTGGCTTATGGTATCACCTAAAATACCTTGTCATTGCCAATCACTGTCATCACTATTGAGTATTGTCATTGATGTTAAAGGTGCATCTTGCATGAGGTTGATGTCATTGAAAGAGTGTGCCTAGTTAGCAGTGTGTTGATATGACAAGGGGCATTGATGGAGTGTTGCCATTGAAAGATGTCATGAAAGAGAATTTGAAGGCAAAAGAGAGAATTTGAAGGCAACTAATCCTTTATGGTTGCATGAAGGTACAAGTCATTGATGTCAAGTTGCATAAGAAGCCTAGTCATGACATGAAGAGATATGTGCATAAAAATGAATGAACACAAGCATGCAAAGGATGTATGGCACTATTTGAGCATGTATGTGAGGCATTGGAACACTCATGAGAGTTTGATGGTAAGGCTACAGGGATAGGACCTTTAGTTTAGGTCTGCATCTAGACCTCTCTTAAACCCTACCTGGCTTAATGAGGCATGAAGATCCGATTTCAAGGTGAATGTGTGAAGTCTTAAGAGCATGGACATAGGTAACTTATGTTGTTTCAAGTTTGTTCATGCAGTTTGAGGTCATAGTGTGAACAAAAAGATATGAAAAGTTGTTTGGTGGTCTCTTGAGTGTGTAGAATGAAGGGTTCTCAACCCGAGAAGGTTTTTCTTGTGCTCATTAGCTCATCAAACCTTTGCATGGGAACCTAAGCAGTGCATGGTAGATGGAAAAGGGTCTTAGCTCAAAATTATAGGTATTAGTTTTTGGATCGAGGGGCTATGATTTATGAATGATCATTAAGAGTGGAAACTGGTTTAAGCCCTCTTAGAACCCTAAGAAAGACCCAATGTTGAAGATGTTGCTCAAAAGCGCTCAGGATGGATTGAATTGCTCAGGTAAGCTATTGGATCTTGTAGTGGACTCTCCCAGGTACCTCCAAGTTTATTGGCTAGAGAGGATAGAGAAAATGTTGAGTTACAAGGTTGTTTCTGAAGAAGTTGTTGTAGAAGTCAAAAGTTGCATTGGACATAGTAAGCAAATGGATGGAGAAAGAAGGTAGAGACTTATACTATATGTCCATGAAGGTTTCTAGATAGGTTCCACCCTTCAAGTGTGCTAAATCAATCATCCAAGTTACCCAGTTGTTAATAGGCCTAATGGTGTAAATAGTGAACAACCTATGCAATAGTGAAAAGATGAATTGGGATGTGTTTTCATGATAGAATGATGAAACTAAGTGCATAGAGATGTTGTTCAGGACTTATAAGACATGTTCATGTTTAGTAAAAATTTTGGAGGTTAGTGAATATGGTAAAAAAGTTACTCACAAGTTGACTTGTCTGGTTCAGATAAGACAATGAGATATAAAGTCATGAAATTGGTCTGAAAGACTGATATTTGCTATTAGACCATATGATCTTTCTATTTGAGGATGGTTTGGATATTTCATAGGACCATCTGCATGCATCATAAGTTGGGAAAGTGTCTATACAGGTGTTGAAGGTCTGAGTCACCATGACTGGTCTTTAAGGTAAATTGGTAGTTCTAAGTGAGTGAGTTGCAGAGATGTTCTTGAGCTCTTATCCCCTGAGTGGAATTGTCAAAAGCATATGGTGATATTGTTGAGGTCATGTAGGTTATGTATAAATATTTTATTATCATGGTTGTGTGGCTAAATGGTGTGTTGTCTTTAGTTGTTCAAGATAGACTTTTCTATGTGTTCAAAGGCCTAATGTGAACAATGTTAATGGAGTGTTTCAAGTGGTGATTAGACCTAAAAGGTGTCATGATGCTCGAAGGATGTTGGATAAGGCTTATTTTATTGTTGTATTAAAATTTTGACCCGTGTATAGAGGTTTATAGTGTTCCAATGGGTCATAAGGTAATGTGTTCTAAATTAGGTCTAGTGGAATTAGGTCTCCATGAGACTTAAAGAAGGATTTGGTCTATTTGAGTTATGGCTGACCTAATGTAATGATTTATTCTCACTTGTAATGTGTCATAAGGCCTATTGTGTGGCCAATTTAAGTGGTCAAGTTTGTGTGGCTGACTAAGAGGTGTATGAGCAAGAGGCTTGTATAAGAATAAGGCTTTTTAGGTCTAATTGGTGTGTTAGAGGGTTAGATTGAGAAGCGAATGAGATAGAAGATATTTGAGTGGAAGGAGGTCTTATAGACCATCAAAAGAGAGTAGAGGGACAGTCATGAAGATCTAATAAGAGTTTTGTGTATGAAAATAAATGTCATATGACCTAATCAGTCTTGAAGAGACCTAGTTGAGCGAAGAGGCCTAGAAGGCAGTTTGAGAGGGATAAGAGTGTGAAGAGTTGAAGAGGTAGTCATCATTTGTTGGTTGAGAAACATAGTGTTCTGAAGGTGATCAAAGCAATCAGGTGGCTGAGTTGGTGTTGAGTCATCTAAGGGGTTGGTGCCTCCTTGCAAGTGGGTACTTGCTAAAGCCTAGTCAAGTGGGTGTTTGGCTAGTTGGGTTTGGTGTTGCATGTGGAGTTGGTGCATCAATAAATTTGGTTTTTGTCTTATAGGACTATAGTCTATTTGTAGTGATTAGTGGGTTTTCTTCCCCTTAAAGGTTTTCTACATATGTTATGTGTTCTTGTATTTCATGTTCATATGTATGGTTGCTTGTGCTTTGATTGATCTATATGTTTGTATGAATGGCTCATGAATATTAAGTGGATTTGAATGAATGTTTTAAAGACTGATTCACTTCCCTCCAGCCCACCCCCCCTCTCAGTCATTGTGTTTCCAATAACCACTTAATGCATGTTGAAATCTTTTGCCACTTTCATGATCTTTATCACCTTGCCCTTTCTTCTAGGGGTATGAGTTTGGTGTTTATGTACATGTTGTTAAGCCCGATATAATCACTCTAGATGTTAATATATTTGTAGCATGGATGAACATAAGCTACAAGGTAGACTTTGATACCTCAATGTCTTGTATGCACATAAACAACATTGTAATGTAGATTTAAACCATTCATCAGACGTGGAGCCATGTCG
The DNA here is from genome assembly GCA_037957365.1 of Torreya grandis. Classification (NCBI taxonomy): domain Eukaryota; kingdom Viridiplantae; phylum Streptophyta; class Pinopsida; order Cupressales; family Taxaceae; genus Torreya; species Torreya grandis. The sequence goes on along the minus strand of JARHVA010000298.1, from coordinate 2,062,310 downwards.
CAGTCAAATCAACGCTCATGACATCCTCATCCACCCTTAACAATAGAGAATGACCAATAAAAAATGTTGCCACCTTGCAAGCTACATACCCCTTTGTAATGTGTGCAAGCCATGTAAATCCAACATTTGGCCTAAGTCTATGTCTAGTATATGATATGGGCTATATGGTTTCTAACATCACATCAAATATTGTCATTGCCCCTCACCATCAACACCCAACTCACCTTGAAATCTTTCACCACTTGCACATTTTGTATTTATTACCTAGCCTTTCCCCACCTCTTCACCATTGCTCAAGATCTTTGGGAAACAAAGTGTCTCCTCGTCACACAACATATTACCACGTCGTATGAAGGAACACACAATTTCATTTTGTACCATCACCTACACAAGAAATATATGAGTATTGTTGCTCACCATTGTGTGCACAAAAAGTGAGATGGGGGCAATAGTCATGGGTTTCAAGTGATGTATGACTACTGATTTACACTCTTATGCTTTACAATACCACGCTTTACCAAAATAGAAAATTATATCTTGTATGGTATATATTATATTAATATTATAATATAATATTATTGTATAATATAATTTTTTAATATTATTGTATTTGTTAATATTTTAATATAACTATTATGAAAAATAAATTTGCAAGAGATATAACATAACAAACAACCAAGTCACTAATGCAACAATGATATCGTGGTGTTGTCATTCACATTTTAGAACAACACTTGAAATCTTTCATTGCCATTCAACATCATTGTCCAAGGCACGTTGAAATCTTTCAACACTTGAGTGTTCTTCATCACCTCACCCTTTCTTCTAGGGATCTAATTTTTGTGTTTTTGTATGTTGCTAACTCTGATTTAATTGTTTCAGATGTTAATATATTCGTAACATGGATGAACATAAGCTAAAATATAGACTTTGCTACCTCATTGTCTTGTCCCCACATAAACAACATTGTAATGTGGATTCAAGCCACTTGTCAAATGTGGAGCCTTGTTGTAATCAAATTAGTGCTCATGACATCTTTGTCTCCTTAACAATAGGAAACAACCAATCAAATATGTTGCCACCTTTCAAGCTACATACCCCTTTGCAATGTGTGCAAGTCATGTAAATCTAACAACTATGTTGAATTCATTGTTCAGAAAAAATGAATAGATATTACAAATGATGTGCAGATTTTCATGCCCGTATAACATTTCTCCACTCATCAAGTCCACCTACAATGTAAATAAGTTTTTATGGTGAAATAAATTAGGGGAAAAAATGTGATTTGCGATCGAAAACGTAGACCCAACAAAACAAATACCATAGCCAGTTGTCAAAAGACTAAAGGAAAAAGATTGAAATGTCCCTTTTTAGGGATAAAATGCTAAACAAAGGATTGTGCAAAAAACCCCAATGAAATAATGATTTTTAGAATTAATCAAACCCTAGGCAAACTGAAAAAGATTTAATACTGTTATAAATGCCCCAAAATAACATCCAGAAATAATATTCAAGGGTTCCAAAATTAACAAAAAATATTCCAATTTTATAGCCAAATAAATCAATCAAAAACATGATTTTTGGCAATGATTAATGCTGGGAAAATATTAGAAAAATAATGAATGTTCATGGGGTGATCTACACCATAACAAGGCTCAACAAGCCTCATAAGTGAGTTGCCAACCCTAAGAGAGGGTTTGCTGCCCTTGAAAGTACATGTAGCCCTCAAAGAAGATGTTTGCTACCTTAGGACAACCTCCAAAACCACTCGCTTAACCCTCCAATTGATTTTCCCACTTGCAATTATCCACTTTGGTGTTGAAAACACCCTTATGTTGCAAATTGAAGCTATATACAACCTCCTTCCAAAGTTGTTCACAGCGAAAATCAAGGGTTTTCATCCTTGCTTCAGTTACCTTGAAGGGTTTTCATCATTAAGACACAAGTCAAGCTTTTCGTGCTTAGACTTCAAGAAAAATAATTATCCAAAAAAAAAAGCATGAACCTCTCCAAACGATTCCTCCTTTGAATTTTATAGCCTTCCCTAGTGTGGCACCCAAAAAAGGGAGGAAAGTGATTCAAATTTTAAAAGATCATTTCCTTATAATCATTTATTAAATCACTTAAGCATTCATGACCCTCAAAGGTCCCCTCTTTAAGTGAAATAAGAATATATAAAGTACCTTTTTGAAAAGATCCAATAAGACCCGTGTTTCCCCTTTAATCTCCATTCACCCCTTAGCTTATTGGAAAACAAATTAAGCTAAGAGTATTCATGATTCATGTTGAAAAGGGGGACATGACAAAGACGGGGAAAAATATGGAGCGATAGTTGATGTGTGAGAGAGTATTTTCATGGTCCACAAAGTAAGGGTAAATATTTTAGGATTAAATCATGTTTTTATTCTTAGCTTCTCAATAAGTTTAGCTAGAGTTTCCTCGCATACTATTTTATTTTAGAAATATCTACACTTGTGAAAAAATTTAATGCTATGTCCACATCTTATGATGATGAAAAATCTGATGCGATAGTTAATGTAAAAAATTGAATGATATTTTCACATTTTCATGATGATTCAGGTAGCGTGACCCAAAACATTGATTGAAAAATCTTTTATACAAGTTAATAAAAAATCTTCTTCTACTGGTACCCTAAAAAATCATGTCAGGAAAGCCTTTTATAGAAAAGTGGATAGTCTCTAGCATAGAGAAATGCCTAGGATGTAATTATATTATTAGTATTGTAGCACCACACTTTATAATATCTAGAATAGTACTACCCAATCATTGTCCACTGACAATTCGTTAGCTTTGAATTCTTCAAATAAAATTAAAAAATGCCATGAAACATAGGGCCACCTGCGCACCAAAATAAGTTGACAATTTGGCTGCACATCAATGAGAAAACACATACTTGAATGTTTGAAAAATCCCATCCCAACTAATGTTGGTGGTAGATCGATAATACCTATATTATTTATTTACAAATAATACTTTAATAATCACTTTATAATTCTATAATTTTTAGTCCTTGAGTTGTGCCAAGGCACGCCTATATGAATCAGTTTTCAATTCAATGATTTTTGTTCAACCAATCAAAAATCTTAAAATATATGTGATTTTAATGATCTAAAGTTTTTCATAAAGTTTTCTATATAAATTTTGGCATATTCCATGTGTGTTATATGAGAATATTTTTCTAGTTTTAATGCAGTTGTAAATACTCTTCATTTAATGGCTTTAAAAATGAGGTAGCAAGTAAATGTAATGTCAAATAATTTTTATTGAAAAGCATACCTCTATTAAAAAATAAGATAAAATACAATGCTAGTCATACAAAAAAATGGGTGGAAAAGTCACACCCTAGAATCCAATCCATGTTGAGCTATACAAGCCTCAAGAAGGAAACAAGAAACAAATTGAACCAAGCAAGAATACACTAGAGCATAAAAAAATCATAAACGACCAAATCATGTATCCATAATGTTGGGATATTTTATCCTTAGTTTTTCTCAAGTACTAGTTGTGCACCCAAAGGAAATGAAGATGCCAAAAGCTAACACACCCGCATATCATGCGAGTAGTGACCTCATACACTTATTTGAAGCACGTAGCCAAGACTGATTTCTATCGATTCTATAACACAATGATGGAAAAACCTAACTATCTACACTTAGATGCTTCGGTTAATCATATTAAGTCATCGTTACTATAAACATCCTATCAAAGTTAGCCACTTTATTCATTTCACACATTCCACATACTTCAATTTAATACCATAGAAACATATTAACACATCATAATTTGCAAACAATAATATTTCCATTCATTTTATTTGAAGAAGATTACAAATGTATTTCAACAACATCTCTAGTATTCCTTCTTTGTCCATTTACACACACATACATATCTCTCTATATCTTCTAGATCCCTTTCATAAGTAAATCCAAGGGGTATTTATACATAATCCAACCCCTCTCAGGTTACATCATTATTTCAATATAGATGATAAACCAATGACTATTTCATAAAAAGACATTTAGCGAGTTATTCTAATAAAATATTTTTGACTTAGGCCTAACAACCCCTATATACTCTCTCTATGCTAGATATTCGTGTTTGTGATCCTCTCCTATTATGAACTAGTGTTAGATTCATGCTTGGTTAATCTCTGATACTTCTACAAACTAATTCATAACCGTCTCCACTTCTTGCACCCTTGTCCAAGTCTTACACTTTTGTCTGAGTCTTATGTCTTATGTTCTTCCTCATTCTCTATATCCTTGTCTGCCACAACTCACTCTTCCACACCAAGGTCCTCCGTGCCTCTCTTCCACATCATTCTCTTTTGCATCATTACTTTTTCCAAAGATATTTTTTATAATGCATTGGGAAAATGCTTGCTCATTAATTCAAGCTGTGACACTGCTTACTTTAGTGTTTGCTCTTTCTCAACTATAAGATTCTTAACATGTTCTTGCTTTTCATGAAACTCTTATTTTGATTCTACCCACTCCATTTTGTCTTCCACCTTCTTATGAGTTGCTTCTAGATCTGAACATTGTGCCTCTACAACCATTGACATTAGAATATATACATAAAAAATTTGGGGTCCAACATCACCCCATACTAAATTGATAGTCCGTCATAGACTAAATTGGTTGAGGAAAGTCTCAAGATTGCAAGTGATGATTTCCACCTCACCTCATAGTCATTTCATCTCCGCAGGTTGTTGTAGAAAATCATCTACTTAAGTCATCAAAATCTCAAGTTGAGATGTGATAACTTTGTGGGTGTCTATGAGTGACCCAATTTTTGCCAAAACTTGCCCTTGAAACACTTATAAGTTAGTATTAAGCTCTTGCCATGGTGCTTATTTATTTTTCCTATTCCTCTACATCATGGAACACCTTTATGTACTAGGCACTATCTTTGATATTAAGTGCATTCTCAGTCAATTATTGACACTATTATTCCTCAGGCTACAATCATGCTTCCAAAATTTTATTAGACTATGCCAAGTTTACAAAAATCCCATCAACAATGGGAATAGTGGTGCTCAATTTATTCAAAAAGGTTTGGTAGATGTCCATGGCCTCTATAAATTGTTTTGTTACCTACAGGTTATCCTATTCATGATTCACTTGGTTTTTACATTTCTTGAGTAAGAGGTCCATGAGCATCTCCAATTTATTGATGGCATCACCAGTTATAAGAATACCATCCACAAGTGTTGGCTTGTTCATCAAAATTATCTGACAAAGACCTGACATCCTTAGTCGATATGCCTTGGTTGCATCTTGTTATTGCTCAAGTACTTTAATTTATTCTTTGAGTGTGTATCATTTCTCACGCTCTTCCCTGTCCATTTGGATAACCTCCCAATGCTTATGGTGAAGCTTGGCAACATCACTCCTATGGAGAATGTTTTGCCTAGAAACCTCTAGGGATGATTTTATTATGGTTACACCTGCTTGAGTTACAAAGCATTTAAACAGATCCTCCCAAAGCACATCTAAAACATCTAATGCTTTTGGGCTTATATCGGTGCTGGATTTTGGGATCTCAAAATGAATTTCATCGTTATATATATCCATATCAAAATATAATTTGCATTGAGTTTATTCAATGTAATCATGTTCAGGGAAGTAATCCCACATATACAATTGTTTGGATGGTATATCTTGTTGAAACATGGCATTAGTGGGAAGGTCCTCATTAACCACATTTATTTGTTATTTCCGCTCTTCTACTTCCTACATAGGTTCTTTTCCCTTTTGAGGGTCACACTCTAGATCTAGAATTTCAAGGCTCTTTTCATGTTGTTTGCTAGTATTAGTGCCATGGTCTTCTACACTGGGGGATACCCTTCTCCCTAACTCTTCCTCAAAAGGATTTGGACTTTCAATGTCTATTTTTTGCTCCTCAATAGTAGGTTATTCTTTTTTTGACTCAGGAGTGGGTTCCTTTTTGGGTTGCACTTCTAGAGAAGCTTCACCTAGTTTAGGGATCACCACCTTGAGTATTGCAAGCTCTAGGTCTAATTGGATAATTGGTTGTGAAGAAGTGATGTCATCCTTTTATTCTACAGGTAGCCCCTATGCTCTTGTTGGTGATGAGGCTTGCCTTTGTCATTTGGAAGTGGCCCTGGGCTATTCCTACACCCTAATAGAACTGGTGGACTCAAGTCTTGGCCTTTTTTCCTTCTTTTACACATTTTCTTTTGAATGTGTTTGTGGTTATGGGGGAAGAGGTTATTTCTCTACCTCCTAGCTTCTTGATGTTTTCCTCCATGGCCTGATAATATAGTAAACCAACCAGATCTTACCTTCCATGAATATTGTAAAAGGATTGATATCAATTTTACCTAATTCATGTCACTTTGTGTATGCTTCCTTTCTCAAATAGACATAGAGATGGTGAAGAGTGTGAATCTTGACATCAATATTATTATCATTAATATTCATCAAGCATGCATCTACAATTTGATTGATAGAAGGCATGAAATATTTGGCAATAAAGGCATAAGGCAACTTGAGCCTACCTGATAAGTTATTGGTGGTTTGCATCCAGATCTATACAAGCAAATAATGTTGCTTAATAATAAACTTAATGTAGCTTCCCATCTATGTTGGCAAATCCTTAAGTATGCACCATTCATTTCCAAAATCTTCCTTCATCCCCTCATACCAACCCTTCATATTCACCTTGTAGGATGGTGTAATGGTGCTGAAACATGTGAATTTTTTAAACCTCTTGGTAGGGGACTTATGCTCTAGTGGGTAGACCCACTTCAATTCTTTACAATAATAATCTGGGATGTCAATCTCATAAAAAACAAGTAAATACAAAATTATGCCCCAAAAAAACTTTTGTTTGAGTAATTGATGCACCTTCTCAACATCTTCTTCAATTTTGTCAACAAAGTATTGGGAATAATTGTACTTAGTCCCCTTGGCCATTTGGCTTGAAACATAAGGGTGGGTCAGATCCACCTCCTTCCAATTATCCATGCTCCCTAGATTGGTCATGGCCAAGATAAAAAATACTCGAATGGTTGGATTTGAAAGACTTGTAATATACATGGCATGGCCTTATTTCTTGTATTTCAGTGCCAACTTCATTCTTTCAATTGCATACTGATCATTAAGATCTAGATTGACATCAATCCTTAAACATAGTAACCTAGTTACTTTTTTGATCTGTTGAGGGGTAATCCTCATTTTGCATCCTAAAAAGTAAGTATAATCCTCATGGATGCATGACATCAAGAATGAAACCACCTCTTAGGGTTTTCCAAATTATGATAGTTGGAGCATGCCTACATCCTCCAATAAATTGTAAACTATGAGGTCATAAGTGATCTCATTCCTTGTGTTCTAGCACTCAACCTAGTAGTCACACTATAAGTCACCCTCAACATTAGATCGATAATGATTTTAATCAAGGACTTGATAGGTGGAAACCCTAGATTCCCAATTATCTATGCATAAAATTATGTCAGGGTAATACATTTATTCAATCAAAATTGGAGGTGGAGGTGATGTTTTGGCTACCTTCTTAGCTACACACACCATCTCTGGTTCCTTCCCAATAGATGCTTCTTCCACTAATTCTACTAAGGTTTTAATGCACCACATAAACTAGAACCTTCTTTTTTTTTTGAAAGTAAGACTCCCTTCCTCTATGCCCTCACATTCCTCTACTTTGGGAATGACAGGTAGTGGATCTCTTCTCCTACTTTTCTGCTTTGGCCATATCACCAATCATGGTGCCCAAAAGTTAACGTGTAACCAACCAATTCTCCCAAATTAATCCATTTTTTCACCTTTTATCCAAACTCAAAATGCTTCAACCTTCCTAATTTAAGCTCCTCTAATGGAGGTTGTAGCATCTGCAACCTGCAACTCACTCACATACACTCGTATAGTCATGTCTTCACTCCTCTTTCTATGAATGCACTTCACCTCAACTTCTAATTTTCTTTCACCATTGAAAATATTATGGAAATGCATTCTTTGATACTTTTTCACATATTTAAACTTTGCAATCATTATAGTTTTTCAATATTAAAATTGAAAATGAAAGGCCTCTAGGGATTTTATAGACAGGATAAATTTTTACATTAACTACCCTTCACATCATTTTCCATCACTTCAATAATTAATACTCTAAATGACATTCCATGTCACCCATTTTAAATATTTTCCATTTGCCATTATGTCATCAATAAATGAATGTCCCATCCTTACTTTGAAAGTTGTGCCTTCTTCGTAATACATGCCAATTGTAAAAAAATCAAAATTCCATTTCTATTTATAAGAACTATCTTTTCCATTTGAACCCATGTTTATAAAAACATTTCCTTTTCCATCTTTGTTTCATATTCCTAGGTCATGCACCACCTCTCATATGCCTTTGTCACATACCATATCTTGTGCACCTCCTTCATGCGACTCCTATTACATGCCTCCTTGTCCTAAGATTTTATTTGATCACACGTGATTCCTCCCAAAATTTTATTTATTCACTTTAGATTAACTATCTTATTTAACTTCAAACTTACTCCCCACTAAAATATTTGTGTGGTCCTCTATGACATAAATTAATGAAGTCTATGTGTCATGAAAGTGATAGAGATAGAATGATAGATTTGAAAACAAGAGAACACCAAATGTGCCAAAATCAATTCTAACAAAAGGTGTGTAACACATGCCATGCTTATTTGAAAACAAAACTAAGTCCTAAACTAAAATATTGGCATATGCCTTATTTATCAAACTTAAAAGAGTTACATTGAATAGTAGGGTCAGAGTTGACTACCATTAAAATGGCTTAGAAGGAATTGACTATCTAATATTTTTAACCTGCAGGTGCCTATTGGATGTATAGCAGAGAAAAGGAGAAGGTGTATTAAGATCAAGATAAAGGGAGAGGAATTCAAAAGAGAGGCTTTATGGCTTATTTTTCCCCCTTCCCTGACATGTTGTACGGTACTGAAAGGCACTATAGAAGAAACCAAAAATTTATTTGTTGATTGTTCCTCCTATTTCTTATTGCTATAATTTTATCTTTGTTGGGATAAGTTTATTGGATTTGATGGAATTCAATTTGGCTGAGAATTGCATCTGGAATTAACCTCAGAAGTTTTACAGGCAGGGCATTTCTCTACAAATGGATAGACAAAAAGTTTAAAATTTCCAAAATGGTGTTGAGTATTTTGCTAAAAACTAGAGGCATAATCCAAGTAATGATTTGAGTCTATGGGTAGGAGGAATTTTGTGTAAATTCATTATAGTTTTTCTGATAAATTCATTTTTAGGAAAAACTAGGTCAAAATAACAAGTTTACAACACCTCTTGTTGCTAGATTCACAAAAATTGATAGGCAAGAGTTTTAGTTTGTGGAGTCACAAGGTTTTGATGATATGTGAATATTAGAATCTTGATCAAATAGTTCTTGGTAAAGAGCAAAATCCTACCACTGATACTGATGACTATGATAAATATCATTGAGAGGATCTTATGTTGTTAAAATTATCAGTAGAAGATAATCTAATCCTAGAGGTCAGAAATGTGATCGATGCATCAACCCTATGGAATAATCTTACTTATAAATATCAGGTTTCTGATGATGGTAGGATATTGTATCTAAATAAAAAAAATTCCACTAAGATGTAGGAAGGTGGCTCTTTTTCTGAGTTTTTATTGTAGATCAAGGACATCGGTGATCAGTTGAAGGTGCGTAGAAGCTTGTTGATGAGCAAGATTTGATTACTCTAGTTATGCAAAATATTCCACCTTCATTTGAGTCATATGTGGAGTCCTTTCACATGATTTCTAAGACACAAACATTTGACTTTGAAAAGTTATCCACATTAATATTATAAAAGGAGAGATGACAGGAGCAGGGATTTTTGTCGATATCTACTTCTACAGAGAGTGAATTTTTCATCAAGGGAAAGGGTAAGCAATTTGGTAAAGCTAATAATTATTCTACATAACCTTCAAAATTAAGTGGTTCCAATAAGATATCTAAGTGAAAATGTTTTTACTATAAGCAACCTATTCACCTTAAGAAATATTACAAGAAAAGACAAATGGATATGGCTAACTCCAAAAAGAAATCTCATCATGTGAATATAGATAAAGATGAAGGAGAGGAAATATCTCCTAATTTTTCATTCATGGCCTCTAGTGGTAATTCTATGGTGGATCAAGCTTGTTACTTTGATTCAGGGGCATCTCACCATTATACATGCCATAAGGACTGGTATGTGGATTTTGTTGAAAATAACAATAGTAATGAATCTGTATCTTTGGAAGATGGTATAACTTACTTTGTGAAAGGGTATGGTAATGTTTAGATCATTTTTAATGGTACTGTCTAGTTTACATTTTAGAATGTTAGGTGCATACCTGATATGAACAAAAATCTACTTTTAATTAGTGAGATTACTACAAAATCTAATTTTATTGTTAAGTTTCAAGGACAACAATGTTTAGTCACTACCAAATATAACAAGAATATTGTAGTTGGGATTGGTGAGAAAGGCTTGTATAAGCTCATAGATCCATAGAGGGTAAAGGAAAATGTACTTACAATAGTTGATAGCACAAGTTCATTACGGCATGAAAGGTATGGGCATTTGAATTTCTAGTATATGAATACATTGAGGAAGGCTAAGATGGCTCAGGAGATTCCTTATATTCATTATAGTCATCATGTATGTACTAGATGTCAGTTGCGGAAGTAAGTTAGACATTCATTTGATATTGGTAGTGTTGGGTGAATATTTTGTCACCAGCTAACTGATGAGAAAAATAGGTATCTTCAACCACAACAAGGGAGATTGGTTGGCCAAATGTGTAGGTTTACCACATCAGAGGTGGAAAAATCTCTCCTCTCATCAAGGGGAGGTTCCCTATAAATATGAGGAGCTATATACTATATATATAAGCAGAAAATAACACTCAAGGGTAGGACAACACCATCCATATCTATTTTTTTAGAGATGATATTTACAGACAAAAAGAGAAATCTTGGTGAAGACACTGAAGGCACTTCTCTTCTTTTAGAAGTGATCTTGCAAGAAACAACATGATTTCTTTCAGGTAGTGACAAGTAAATGGTAACAAAGGGTACAGTAACCAACAGAATGAAGTGTAACACAAAGTCTACACCTCAACTATCCAGAGAGTGAAAAATAAAGGATAATGGGGGCACAAAGTCATCCCAAGATCCTTCACACAGAAAGAAACTAAAAACACACTGAAGACAATGGTGAAAGCACAAAGTCTTTCCACAATTGGCTTCAAGACACCTTCCTGATTACTTCTACTAGTTTTGCTTATTTCATAAGCTAGATAAGAATGAATTTAGAAGACAGACCTAAGAACAATCTCCTAAAATGATACAAGCTATAACAACACAAAGTTTGAAAGTGACTTGCTTTCTCATTCAAACAAAGAAATATGATGAACAATCTGAGCTCAAAGTCTTAGTAATCACCTCTCAATTTTGGTAGAGTTTTGCTTCTATAATGAAAAGATCCCCTTTACATAAAACAAGAGTTTACAATATATAGCGTCAAGAAAGGCTTGGCATTTTGTTCCATGAATGACCCATGCTACGGTCAATGCATTAAATGCATTTTAAATTCTATCAAGGGGCCATGCTTGGAACAGTGCATCCACCTTAACTATGGCATGACAATTTATCTTATATGTCTCCTCCAAAGTATAGACTGCCTGGTCGTTTCCTTCTTATTTGCATAGCTGTCCACTTTTGTCATTACTTCATGGAAGAAAAATAGGCCGCATCCTTGATTTGGCATGCTTAGAAGTCTACTTGGGGGACTATTTCACCTACTGGAAATAACTCCCTTGTAGATATTTCTGATCTTTTTGTATTGTTCTCTCTTCCCTATAGCAATTTAAGCTCTTGGGCTCTCTCTTCAGCTGGTCACTTGGTTTATTTTTCAAGTTCTGCGCCACATTTGAAAACTAACAGATATTCCATTACCTTAAATTTGACGTCTACGGGGCTGTCAATGTTTGTTGGGGATTCAATTCTTTCAGGAGGGCTTCGGGCTCCAATTCCTTCAGCTTTATTCCTTCAGACAAAATGTCTGAAGGAATTCCTTTGGACATTTTGTCTGAAGGAAGCCTTTCCTTTGCCTCATATTTTTCTTTAGGCTCTTTTCTCTTTTGGGTGAATTCCTTCAGACAAAAGTCTGAAGGAATTCCTTTAGACTTTTGTCTGAAAGAATTCGCCTTGTCTTTGGAAATTCTTCTACAAAAAATCTTTTTGAAGGAATTCTAACTTTTTTGCCTTGTTCACTTTTTCGAAGAAAATCTTATCGAAGGAATTATTTTGGTCCCTTTACTTGGTAATTTCCTCTCATAAAAATTCTGAAGGAAATCTTCCCTTTCGGCCTTCTCTTTGATCTTTTAAACCAATGTTCCCTGCCCTCCACAAGGGCACTTGCCTTTAGTTCAATACCTTCCGCAAGGGCACTTGTTCCTTCAGCTTTGAGGCAATCCTTTGAAATGACCGATTAAACTGATCAATTAAACCAACTTTGGTTGAATGGTTCAATCTTGCATTTGAAGCCTTCTTTTCTTCTAAGACTTTTGATCTCTTCGAACCCATATAACCTGTTGAACTTGCTGAACCATTTTGGTTCAAGGTTCAATGGTTCAACGGTTCATTCCTTTGTTTTTCACTAAGTTTCTTGAAAGAATTGAACCTATTGAAGCGGTTGAACTTTGAAACTTTGACAAAGCACTTAACTCTTTAAGCTTGTCGATGTCATTGAACCTTTGAATTCGTTGAACCGTTGAACCTTTTTGGAAGCGGGGTTCAATGGTTCAATGGTTCAATCCTTCCTTTGAAGCTTGCCGATGAACATTTTTGGTTGAACCAAGGTGTTGAACCAACCATGAAATTGCCTAAGTGCTGGAAACTTGCTCCTTTGAGAGAGCTCACCTATTGAAGCCATTGAACCTGCTAATCCTTCAACTGAAAAATATTGAATAATGAAGAATTTGAATGCTCAGAACAATTTTTTTGATAAGGGAAGAGATAATTTTAGCTTGTAGGACCAAAATAGTTCATATGATGTCCCCAAAAATAAGTGATACATTTTGGGAACAACAGTTGGCTCCAATTGGGAAACTTCTTTCAGTTGAAAACTTGGAACAGCTGAGGGGAGTAAAAACCAGAATCTCTAGTGCCTTGAAGTGTGTCATTAGGCCATGGAGTCATGTTACCCAAAAAAGAAAGGCACCAAAAATGAAAATAAAAAGCACAAAATAGAACTAAAGACAATACAAATATACATATGTATAGATGATCTTATCTGATACTTCAAGAATTGAAGTGCTTTAGATGCTGCCCGTTGTGACGCAGAGAAAAGGGCATGCCATCTTGATACTTCAACAAAAAAATATTTTCACCATTGAGTTGATGGATAGTAAACAGGCCTCTCCAAAGGGAATCAAATTTCCCATGCATTCCCTTTGGTACTCTTCTCTTGTCCCACAGCAGGACTTGATATCCAATCTAGAAATCATGGTTTTTTACTTTTTGGTTAAAGAGCTTCGTCACTAGACTTTGATGCATAGCAATTCGATCCACCACCATAGTTCGCTACTCATCCAGCTCAGTCAAGTACATGATTCTTTTGTCGATGGAGCTTTCATATGTCTGATCTTCGATTGCCTTAGCCAATTTCAATGCTGGCAATTCTAGGGTGATTGGTATCTCAGCATTGAGACCATAAAGAAGTTAAAAAGGTGACATACCAATTGCCCTCTTGGGTGTGATTTTGTCTGCTCATAAAGCATCAACCAATGCTTTATACCATGTTTGTTGGTTGTCATCCACCATCTTCTTGATGATAGTCACCAAGTTCTTGTTGCTTGATTCAGCTTGGTCATTCCCTTGTGGAAAATAATCAGAAGAGTGGGAGAGGGTAATCTCATAGTAAAAATAGAACTAAGTAATTTCTTGTGAAGAGAAACAAGCTGCATTATCTATGACAATCTTGGTTGGGACCCCAAACCTGGAAATAATGTTCTCCTTGAGGAAATCACACACCACCTCTGAAGTAGCATGCTTGGTTGGAATAGATTCCACCCACTTGGTGAAATAATTTGTGGCTATGAGGACATAGTCATGTCTAGCACTTGAATATGGGTTTACATCACCCATGAAATCGATTCCCCATTACTGAAATGGCTCTTCTATCACCACTGGATTAAGAGGCAGAGCAGCTAACTTGGGTCTTCCAATAAACTGTTGGCATAGTTCACATCTTCGTACCCATTTGTATGCATCTTGAAACAGTGTAGGCCAGTAATACCTGGCTCTCAAAATCTTATGGGTAGTTACAGGAGTAGAAAAATGTCCTCCATAGGCTAGATTATGGAAGGACTTCAAGAGTTGGTTCTACTGCTCTTTATCCACATAGCAAAGTAACACTCAATCAAGGCTCCTCTTATATAGGCCATTGTCCCATAGGACAAAATTGACAACTTTCAACTTGACAGTCCTCCTTTCTTTGTGAGACATGTGAGCAAGACACTCACCATAATTAAGGAATTAAGTGATGATTGAATACCACTCATTTGTGATGGAGACAAAGAGGACTATTGGCATGTCTTTAATTTCTTCTTCTCCATGCTCTTTTCCTTCTAGTCTGTTGTCAGCAATCAATTGGCATAGGCCCCTTCCCCGCACTAGCTTCATTGGTTTGATGACTAAATCAAACTCTTAGATTTTAGCAATCCAATTTCCTCTTTTTGTTAAAAACTCCTACTGAGTTAATATGGATTTGACTATGGTGTCAGGAACTAAGGTAATAACATGTGAATTCACGATGTAAAAGTGGAAATGCTTCACTGCCTTTATCACTGCATAAGCATGCTTCTCTATGTTTGAGTACTTTAGCTCATGAGCTTTGAGAGGACAACTCATGAAAAAAATGGGAGATTCCACACCTTGGTTTTGTTGAACCAAAATTGCTGAAAGTGTGTGCTCAGAAGTATAACTATACATTGTGAAATCTTTGGTATAATTTGGACAAACCAGAATTGGGGTGTGGGAAATAATAGTCTTGATATCTTGAAACGTCAATTTGACTTCTTCAGTCTAGTTGAAGGTGGCCTTTATTTTCATCAGGTTTACAATGTGGTGGGTCTTCTCAGTGAACTCAAGGATGAATATTCATAAAAAAATCACTTTTCTGAAGAAAGAGTGAACTACAGTCTTACTCGTGGGCAGAGTAAGCTCATAGATAGATTTGACTCTGTTTGAGTCAATCCTTATGCCTTCTCAGGATACAATGTGTATGAAAAGTTTCCCTTTTGTTACCCCAAAAATAGACTTCTTAGGATTTAGGGAAATGCCATTCTGGTGGCAACGTTCCAGCACTTGTTGCAAATGGTGCACATGATTAGGATGATGCTTGGAAAAGACTGTTAAATCATCCAGGTACACTACAATGAACTTACCCATTTCATCCTTGAAAGTAAGGTCCATTTCTAAATGTCATTCTCTAATATGTAAAGGTGCCCTAAGGTGTGGTGAAGGCAGTCTTATGCTGGTCTGCTTCACCAACTTCAACTTGATTGTATCCTGAGAAACCGTCTAGCACTGATAACATTTTGGAACTAGTCACCGTCTGAAGAACTTGATCCATGATGGGTAGAGGATAGTTATCCTTTAAGGATGATTGATTAAAGTTCTTAAAATCCACACAGAGGTGAATTTCACCATTTTTCTTCCTCACAGGGACTATGTTTGCAATCCATGTGGAATGATGGATTGGGAAAATTATCCTAACATTCAACATTTTCTATATTTTAGATAGAATAGTACCTGATATCTTTGGATTGTACTACCTAGATTTTTGCTTGTAAGGCACTGAATCACTTTTAAGAGGAATGTCATGGTGAATTTCTTCAGGCTTGAGTGACTTCAGATCATCATATGAGTACACTAGGACATCCATGTACTGGCAGAGCAGAGAAGTGAACTTGAACTTTTCTTCTTGAGTGCAGCATTTCCCAATGTTCACCATTTTGAGATTTTCCTTGGTACCTAAATTTACTTGATCAAAATCCTTGGAGGAATTTGAATCTATTTGCTGCTGTTTGATGAACCTGTCATGCTTGTCAAACAACTTCTCAAGGAAAACTAGGCCTTTTGGGATTTTATTCCCTTTAAGTTGTAGGAATTCTTCACCTGTGTCCACACTTGATTCAGGGACTGGTTCAAGCTTTTGAGGTTTATTGCCTTCGAAGTGTAGCCGTTCAAATCTATCTTTTTGTTTTAAGAAGGCAATGATTTGGTTGTCATTGTTAAACACCTGCCAATGATTGACATTATCAGGTACACTTGGTCAAAAGACTAGCTCGATAGTGTACCTCTCTCCCTTAAAGTCTAGGTGAGGAACTAGAAGAGTTGCTGAAAAAGCCAAAGCATCACATCTATCATTGAATTCCTTGGGTATGGTAGAGATGCTAAAAGCATCAAAAGCTTTCAATTTGATCCCAGACTAGATTGCGGTAGTGGCACAATCTCTCATTTTTAGTTTGATATAGGTTCCTTACCTGACAAACCACTAGTTTAGCATCACCTTTGGCATGAAGGAGTTTGACGTCTTTGTCTCGAGTAGCCTTCAATCCAAGCAATAGAGATTTGTACTCAGTTGTGTTGTTGGTGTTGCTAAACTGCAACTTGTATGAAGAATAAAAAATATCTCCTTGAGGAGATGTCAACACAATCTCAGCTCTTGAACCGGTAGAGGAGCAACTGCCATCAAATTCCAGAATCCATACCTCATCAGACACTGATTTTTCTTTAGATTCTTCTTCGCTTCGAGGGGAGAATTCTTCTACACTTTCACTGCATTTTACCATCCTTTCTACTATTCTATCTGAACTAATTTTTAGGCTATCACATTCAGGAGATTCATCATACACCTCATGAACTTCCTCTGTGGACAAGAAGTAATTACCTATGCCTGAAGACTCAAACAAAATTTGAGCTTCAGGCACTGATGTTTGAGAAACTATGTATTTTGCTTGCTTCTCAGGGAGCAATCTCTGCATAACACCTTTGACAGAGATTCTCACCTCGAATAGGTCCATGCTCAACTCACCACCAACATCCTTACAAAAATTTGACCCAAGAAAGATGTCGTATGATGCTGGGACATCGACCAGAAGATAGTCATCTTAATTCTCTTATCTGAGAATGTTGTAAATGCAAATTGGGTATCCTTGATTTGTCCCAATAGTGGCACTTATTTGTTCTCTATGGAGAAACATATCTCAAATGTCTTGGTCAATGTGAGACAAAGGGATTCTGCCACTTTGGCAGGCATGACATTGTCTAAAGCTCTGGAATCAATGATGTAATTGCTCAGCTTGTGACCATTTATCAATAGGGAAACATAGAAAGGCTCTATTTTCCCAGGGGCAACATGAGGAGTAATGACAAGGTTGTTTGGGGTGGACATGTTCCTTGGGGGATCACGAGTTACCTTTCTCACATCTTGTCTTGTAGGGATGGCTTGGTTCTTTACACATTAAACCAACTTATCCAACTTCTCAGGGTTGGATTGTAGGAATTCAAATTCAAACATTTAAATTTTGGTTTTCTTGACATGTTCGATTATGTCAAATGATTGAAATGGACTAGGAATAGAAGAAGGGAGTTCATCCTTTTAGTTTTTGGGAGGGGGAGGACTGATTTGTGAATTTGAAGTTGGAGGTGAAGGCGCAATTGAGGTACTCACCTTTTTAGCAGTCACTGGGTCCTTCAGCTGGAAGGGTAGAGTGGTTCCCTACTTAGCAATTGAAATTGTAGGCTAAGTTCATTCCTTTATTTTTTCTTTATCAGCTTACTGGGCTGATTGGTTCTCAGACCGAGTGAATACAACATAAGCTCCCTCAACTACTCCACCTTCACTTCTGGGTTCATCCTGGTAATTTAGGAAACTAATGTTAGAGTCACCAGATGATTCTTCTTGATTTTTTGTAAAGAGATCAACGTCATCTTCTGGGTTCAACTCAAGCTGGAAGGAGAAATCTGATTTTACTTCAAGATATTTGACTGTTGAATTGGTTGGAGGTGCTTCAATGGCCAATTTCCCCTGAGGGGGAGGAAAATGATTTGGTTGCCCTTGATTACTGGCAGCATAGCCTTGGTATGAGTGATTGGGGAATGTCCTCCTTGGTATATCTCTGTATGAAGGAGTAGATGACATCCCTTGCACCATTTGCTTTCTGAGAGCTAGCACTTCATTTGCTAGCTTTTGCACCATTAGATCAGTGGTGACTATAGGTGAGTATTTAGAAGATGAAGAGGATTTACCTTTGTTAGGATCTCTCCTTATCTTTTCTGCCAAGATAAGGGCATCTTCTACCTCAGTAGCCAAATCCTGAGCAGTAGCAAGATCTATGTGGTTAGCACATCTCAGTATAAAATTCACTTCAGTTAGCTGTGAGTTGATGAAGAAACATTTGAGATTCTCAGGTGTTGGCTGAGCAATTATAGGAATCTAATTCCTCAGCTTGTCAAACTTGGCAATGAAGTCCCTCATAGGTTCATGAGGTTCCTTCTTCATCTGTGTGAGCTAGGCCAGCAAGACAATTGCATCTTCTACAGGTTTGAACTTGGCTTCAAATTTAACTTTAAGAGTGTTCCAGTCAGTCACAGTCTGGCCCTGTAGATGGTAGAATTAGTTTACAACAACACCTTGCAACGTCTCCACAAATAGCCTAACTACTATGTCTTCATACTCCATGCCTATCACACCACATGTTATGTTGAAGGCTGCAATGTGTTCATCAGGGTGAACTCTCCCATCACTAAAAAATTTGAAGAAATTCTTCCTTGAACTATGTGGAAGCTCATGTAGAGGTGGAGTTAAATTGAGTGGGCCAAAAGAGTTACCCCAGGGGCCTTGAACTACCATGATTGGATAATGGAAAGGGGGGATAACAAATTTGGGTGGAGTATGTATAGGCAAAGCTCTTCTAATAGTAGAAAAAGAAGCTCTGCCTTGTGTTGGTGACCTGGTACCAGTAGGAGGAACACTCCTAGATCGTTGAACTTGAAGTTGGAGAGAGAATAAATCAAAATTACCCTGCTGCACCAAGTTAAAAATAGGGTCAAAAACACCTTGGGATCTATAGCTTCTAGTAAAGTGTGGAGTTGTCAGATTGCAGAACAAAAATGGAAAAGAGCTAGACCTGCTTCAGCTTGAAGCTTGAGGCTTCAAACTGCGCACTCTTCCCTAGCGAAGTCACCAAAAAACTATTGCATGAGGCTAGGAGGAAGATGGTAAAGCTATAATAATAATGGGTAAAGCACATATCAGAGTTGCCAGAGTATATAATGGATAAGGATAGGAATTGCTGTTCGATTCCCCAACAGAGTCGCCAAAAAACTATTGGGTGAATATTTTGTCACCAGCTAACTTATGAGCAAAATAGGTCTCTTCAACCACAACAAGGGAGATTGGTCAGCCAAATGTGCAAGTTTACCACATTAGAGGTGGATAAATCTCTCCTCTCATCAAGGGGAGGTTCCCTATAAATATGAGGAGCTATATACTATATATATATAAGTAGAAAATAACACTCAGGGGTAGGACAACACCATCCATCTCTCTTTTTTTAGAGATGATGTTTACAAACAAAAGGAGAAATCTTGGTGAAGACATTGAAGGCACTTCTCTTCTTTTAGAAGTGATCTTGTAGGAAATGATAGGATTTATTTCAGGGAGTGACAAGTAAATGGTAACAAAGGGTGCAATAACCAACAAAATGAAGTGTAACACAAAGTCTACACCTCAACTGCCCAGAGAGTGAAAAACAAAGGATAATGGGGGCGCAAAGTCATCCCAAGATCCTTCACATAGAAAGAAACTAAAAACTCAATAAAGACAATGGTGAAAACACAAAGTCTTTTCACAATTGGCTTCAGGACACCTTCCTGATTACTTCTACTAGTTTTGCTTATTTCATAAGCTGGACAAGAATGCATTCAGAAGACAGACATAAGAACAATCTCCTAAATGACACAAGATATAATAGCAAAAAGTCTGAAAGTAACTTGTTTTCTCATTCAAACAAAGAAATATGATGAACAATCTGAGCTCAAAGTCTCAGTAATCACCTCTCAATTTTGGCAGAGTTTAACTTCGAGAATGAAAAGATCCCCTTTGCATAAAATAAGAGTTTACTATATATAGCATCAAGAAAGGCTTGGAATTTTGTTCCATGAACGACCCATGCTGTGGTCAATGCATTGAATGCATTTTCAATTCTATCAAGGGGCCATGCTTAGAACAGTGCATCTACCTTAACTATGGTGTGCCAATTTATCTTATATGTCTCCTCCAAAGTATAGACTACCTAGTCTTTTCCTTCTTATTTGCAAAGCTGTCCACTTTTGTCATTACTTCATGGAATAAAAATAGGATGCGTCCTTGATTTGGCGTGCTTATAAGTCTACTTGGGGGACTATTTCACCTATTAGAAATAACTCCCTTGTAGATATTTTTGATATTTTTGTATTGTTCTCTCTTCCCTGTAGCAATTTAAGCTCTCTCTTCAGCTGGTCACTTGGTTTATTTTTCAAGTTCCATGCAACATTTGAAAACTAATAGATATTCCATTACCTTAAATTTGACATCCGCAGGGCCGTCAATGGTTGTTGGCTATTTGAATCATATTGAACCATGAACCTTTAAATCTTTGAAAGTTCATTAGCTCAATAATTCAATGGTTCAGGTGGTCTTTATCAATTCCCTGGTTCAATCACTTCCTTACTCTTTGCTTGAGCCATCCCTTTGAATTGGTCTCTAGAATCATTTGTTTCCTTCCTTTGCTTGGGGTTGTCTTTGAACCGTTGAACCTATGAACCATTGAAATTTGAACTCTTTTGGTTCAAGCTTCAATCAGTTCCTTGGTTCATTCTTTGTTCCTTTGCTTCCTTGTATTTTTCTAAGTCCCTCTGAAGCTTTGAAATTCTTATGGCTTTATGTCCTTGGAACACCCCGAAGGGAAGGTGTCCCTTCAGGGTTTGAGAAATGTCCTTTTTGTTGGTGCTAAGAGCCCCCCGCAAGGGTACCTTCTCTTCGGGGTCCTTCGAGCAACCTTCGAGATTCAATTCTTTTGGGGGGGCTTCGGGCTCCAATTCCTTCAGCATTATTCCTTTAGACAAAATGTCCAAAGGAATTCCTTCAGACATTTTGTCTGAAGGAAGCCTTTCCTTTGGGCTCTTTTCTCTTTCAGGTGAATTCCTTCAGACAAAAGTCTGAAGGAATTCCTTCAGACTTTTTGTCTGAAAGAATTCACCTTGTCTTTGGAAATTCTTCCATAGAAAATCTTTTTAAAGGAATTCTAACTTTTCTACCTTGTTCACTTTTCCAAAGAAAATCTTATCGAAGGAATTATTTCGGTCCCTTTACTTGGTCATTTCCTCAGACAAAAATTCTGAAGGAAATATTCCCTTTTGGCCTTCTCTTTGATCTTTTGATCCAATGTTCCTTGCCCTCCACAAGGGCACCTGCCTTTAGGTCACTGCCCTCCGCAAGGGCACTTGTTCCTTCAGCTTTGAGGTAGTCCTTTGAACTGACTGATTGAACCGATCGATTGAACCAACTTTGGTTCAATGGTTCAATTGTTCAATCTTGCATTTTAAGCCTTCTTTTCTTCTAAGACTTTTGATCTCTTCAAACCCATTTAACTTGTTGAACCTATTGTTGAACCATTTTGGTTCAAGGTTCAATGATTCAATGGTTCAACGATTCATTCCTTTGTTTTTTGCTAAGTCTCTTGAAAGAATTAAACTTATTGAAGTGGTTGAAATTTGAACCTTTGACAAAGCACTTAACTCTTTAAGCTTGACGACGTCGTTGAACCTTTGAACTTGTTGAACCGTTGAACCTTTTTGGAAGCAGGGTTCAATGGTTCAATGGTTCAATCCTTCCTTTGAAGCTTGCCGATGAACATTTTTGGTTGAACCAAGGCGTTGAACCAACCATGAAATTGCCTAAGTGTTGGAAACTTGCTCCTTTGAGAGAGCTCACCTATTGAAGCCATTGAACCTATTGAACTTGTTAATCCCTTAATTGAAAAAGCTTAAATAATGAAGAATTTGAATGCTCAAAACAATTTTTTTTGAGAAGGGAAGAGATAATTTTGGCTTGCAGGACCAAAATAGTTCATATGTTGTCCCCAAAAATGAGTGATACATTTTGGGAACAATAGGTAGAACTTGGAGAGCTAAGGGAGTATTGCATTTGGTTTATGTATATTTGCATGGTACAACACAAACACCTACTCCTACTAGAGCCCATTATTTTATGTTACTGGTCGATGTTTTCTCTAGGAAAAAGTGGGTATACTTTCTAGTGAATTATTCTAATTGCTTTTCTAACTTCACATCTTGGAAAGCTATGGTTGAAAAATAGGTGGGATGACTAGTAAAATCTCTTCAAATAGATAATGGGGGTGAGCTCACCTCAAAATAGTTTAAGGAATTTTATGCGACTGAAGGCACACATAGACAATACACTACCCCTTACACTCCACAACAAAATAGAGTTATGAAAAGGAGCAACAAGATGGTCATGGACATGGCACACTATATGGTTAAAAGCAAAAATGTCCCATATAAGTATTGGGTAGTGAATAAAATAGTGTATATCCTTAACATAAGTCATACAAAAGCATTAGATAAAATGACTCCAGAAAAGGCTTGGTCAGGTCGAACTCCAAATGCAAGTGATTTTATAATTTTTGGTTGTGTAGCTTTTGTAGTTATTCCTAGTCAAAAGAGAAGTAACTTGGATGTAAAGATCACATCATACATGTTTATTGGATACAGTGAGTAGTCCAAGGCCTATAGAGTACTTGATGTTTCCACTATCAAAGTTGTGGTAACTATAGATGTCATAGTAAATGAATGGATGCCATACTTTATAGAAACTAGTACAATTTTAGATATTGAGTCATTGTTTCCTTCTAATGATTCTATTATAAGTTGTGATGTGAAAGTTGAGCAAGATTCTAGTTCATCAATGGAATCACATTCTAGGGAGGGAATTGATGTAGGTCATTGTGATATTCCAGCATAAAAACTAAAGAATCCAAAGTGGTACTCTGCCAAAATGGACATACTAAAGGAGGGAGACGTACCACAAGGTGTGGAAGGAAGAAGATTGAGATTAGGAAATAAACTTGGTCATAGAGGTGAGAATGTTAATTTTGATTTAATAACTATAGCTTCACATGAATTTGAACCTAATTCTTTTTCAAAGGCCAAAGGGAAGCTTGAGTGGAAATTATCCATGTAATTAGAATATGATTCTTTGATGAAAAATAAGACTTTAGAGCTAATAGAGCTTCCACCAGGAAATAAATCCATTGGTTATAAATGGATTTATAAGGTAAAGTGGAAGGCAAATGGTTCCTTGGACAAATATAAATCTATACTTGCTACAAAAGGTTATGCACAAGAGGAAGGGGTTGACTATGAGGAGACTTTTGCTCCTACTACTAAAATGGTAACTTTTCATTTGATTGTTTCTATTGCTGATCAATTTAGATGGCAGGTGCATCAAATGGATGTCAAGAGTGCATTCTTAAATGGTGATCTATAGGAGGAGGTCTACATGTCACAACCATAAGGATTTTAGGTACTTGGTAAGGAACATATTGCCTATAGGTTGAGTGAGTCCTTGTATGGGCTTAAGTAGGCTCCTCGAGCTTGGTATATGAAAATAGATTCTTACCTTAGGGAGTATGGTTTCAAAAGGTGTAATTTTGAATCAACTCTCTATCTCAAGGTGTCTAATGATGATTTATTGATTCTCATTATATATGTTGATGATATAGCCATCATTGGGAGTAGTTCTAGTCTCATTTAACAAATGAAAGCTGATATTTTTTGTACTTTTAACATGATAGACTTAAGACTACTGAAATACTATTTAGGTGTAGAGTTTTGGCAAGGTAATTATGCTATATTCATGTCACAAAATAAGTATGCCAAATCATTTCTTGAAAGGTTTAAAAATATGGATTGTTATCTAACTCACACACCTATGGATGTTGGAGTTAAACTTTCATTAGATACTATTTCACGACTAGTCAATAAAACTGTGTATTTACAGCTAGTGGGTAGTCTCATATATCTCACTACAACTAGACTAGATATTTGTTTTACATTAAGTTTTTTTTTATCTTGCTTCATGTCTAAACCATATGAAGTACATTGGTTAAATGCAAAATGGTTATTAAGATATGTCAAAGGTACTCTTAACTTTGGCATACTGTATTAGAAGTTTATAGATTTTAAGCTTTCAAGATATTCTGACTTTGATTAGGTAGGATCAATAGATTCAATAAAATATACATGTTATGTATTCACTCTTAGTTCAAGAGTTTTCTCATGGTAGAGAAAACTACAAAATACAGTAACATTATATTTGACAAAAGAAGAGTATAAAGTTGTGGTTAGTGTAGGTTGTGAAACTATGTGGATAAAGAAAATATTGGAAGATTTTTAGTTTGAGTCATCAAAGTCTACTCCAATTTTTTGTGACAACTAGAGTGTTATAAATATAGTGAAGAATCCAATATTCCATGTAAAGATGAAACACATTGAGTTTCACCATGATTACATCTAACATATGGTTACAAATGAAGACATCATTCTCTTCTACCACTCCACTGGAGAGCAACTGGCTGATATAATGACCAAACCACTTGGTTCAGACAAGTTCATAAAATCCAGGGATAAACTTGGTCTTTTTTTTGGTTCAATCATTAAGGGAGGGCATTGGTATATTAGTTTAAATATCTTAGGTTTATGATTAAGGTATATTACTTATGCATTTGGTTATATCAGTTTTAACCACTTGGTTAAATGGGTTAGTTGGTTTAACGAGCCTAGCTATTTTATGCTACCTGATGATTATTATTTCACCACCTCCTATATTTTCAAGTGGCTCTTTTATGCCTATTTAATAGGTTCCTCGTGTATTGTTCAGTACATTGGTTAGTTTATTTCTTCATCTATTTTGACAAATCTAATACCATAGCTTACCTAGATGGTGCATAAACTTTGAATCATAGACCAAAAAATGCATACCAGGATGAAAAACCTTTGTTTTGATATGCCAGTCAAGCCAAGATTTTTGTTTTTGATTCTCAACCCCTTGACTCTAGTGTACAAGAATTTCACTTCATCCAATTGAAGTAAAGCATCCAATTGAGCCTTTAGGGATTATTCATGATCTAATCTACCCATTTCATAATACATAATGAAGGCACAAGGAACTCCACTGGTAAAACTACTTTGATGCCAAAGACAATGTTAAAAGGAGCACTCTTGTTCAATATTTTATATGTGGTCTTG
This sequence comes from Torreya grandis, assembly GCA_037957365.1. Lineage (NCBI taxonomy): Eukaryota > Viridiplantae > Streptophyta > Pinopsida > Cupressales > Taxaceae > Torreya > Torreya grandis. The sequence goes on along the minus strand of JARHVA010000298.1, from coordinate 2,036,861 downwards.
TAAGCCCATAATATTTCTAAAATATAATCATTTGAATTAGTGCATCCAATATTACAAATCTTAGTAAATGTATTACCAAGTACCTTATTGAAGGCTTCAGCTATCCCATTGGGTTGAGGGTTCTATAGGGTGGTCTTATGGTGCACAATCATGAATTCAACTAAGAGGATGCACACTATTGCATTGAGAAAGTGAGTGCCATGATCACTCGTTAGACTTAATGGGTATCCATATTATGTGATGATATGTTCCCATAAAAATATAGTAGTGGTAGCAATAGTGTAATCCCATGTAGGCACTACTTCAACCTATCATGTGACATAGTCTATGGTAGTAATGATATAACTCATGCTAGTCTATCTTGTAATAGGTTGAATGGGGCCAACAAAATCAATATCCCATTTTTAAAATGGTTCATGAGTAATCACTGTATGAATGGGCATGACATCCCATTAGTTTAGTTTACCTATGTGTTGATAAATATCACATTAACATGCATAGGCTTTGGCATCCTTGAATAATGTGGGCCAGAATAACCCAACTAGTAGAACTTTTCTTGTTGTTGCATCACCAACATAATGTCCTCTTGCAACACCCTCATGGACTTCCTAAAGGACATCAATGTGATCATGATGCATTACACACCTTCCTAATACCTCATCACATCTCAGTTTGTAAAGGTTTCCTCTAACAAGCTATAAGGGGGTAGCATGAACATCCAATTGCTTCTTCTCTTTGGTGATAAGGTGGTTTGGTGTTAAGACTTTTGTAAGAAAAGTAATAATTTCCTCCAATTATTTGGGAGCACACGTAACTTGATAGAGTTACACATCAGGTAAATCATATGTCAATGTGCTAGTTTATTGGCCTCATTTCATTTGGTTACATGATTAGTAATTAATCAAGTAAAATTAAGGATAAAATATCTCAACATTTTGGTTCCATTACCGAGACTTGAACCCATGTCTCTCGAGTGAGATCCAAGTATCCTAACCAACTAAATTACAACAAAACCAAAGTGTTGGGATCTTTAATCCTTAATTTTTATTGAATAAGTACTAGTCATGTGCCCCAATAAAATGAGGAGGCAAATAATCTAGTGCATTGGCATACCACATGAGTATTGACCTTGTGCACTCACCCAAATAATGCAACCGAGACTAATTCTTGTCAATTCTATAGTGCGGTGGTGGAAAAACATAATTGTCTACACTTAGGTGCTTGGGTTAATCATATTAGGTCATCATTAATACAAACATCCTACCAGATTTATCCACTTTACTCATTCCACACATTCCACATACTTTAATTTAATACCATAGAAACAAATTAACACATTGGAATTCATAGACAATAGTAATTCCATTCATTTCATTTGAAGAAGATTACAAAGGTATTTCAACAACATCTCTAGTATTCCTTCTTTGTCTGTCTACACACATATACATATCTCTCTATATCTATATATCCCTTACATATGCAAAGCTAAGGGGTATATATACATAATCCAACCCATTTTAGGTTGCATCTTATTACAATATAGATGATAATCCAATAATTTTTTTAGAAAAATAAGTTGTGGCAAGACATTACAATGAAATCCTTTTGGCTTGAGCTTAACAACCCCTATATACTCTCTATATTAGATATTCATGTTTATGCTCATTTTCTCTCATGAAACAATGTTATATTCATGCTTGGTTAATCTCTGAGGCTTTCATTACCTCATTCATAACCATTTCCATTTCATGCACCCTTGTCCAAGTCTTGTGCTTTTATCTGAATCCTGTATCTTATGTTTCTCCTTGTTATCTATATCCTTATCTGTCACAATTCACTCTTTCGTGCCAAGGTCCTTCATGCCTCTCTTCATCATCATTCTCTTCCACATTATTTCGTTTCCAAATATCATTTTCATAATGAATTGGTCAAAATACTTTCTCATTGATTCAATCTATGACATTACATGCTTTAGTGTTAGCTCTTTCTCAACAATAAGATTATGAACATTTTATTGCTCTTCATGTATCTCTTTTTTTGCTTCTACCCACTCCTTTTTGTCTTTCAACTTCTTCAAAATTGCCTTTAGATGTAAAATTTGTGCCTTCACAATGATTTCCTTTAGAATATATAAATATAAAATTTGGGCTGTAACACACAATATGGCCTTTTTTGACCTTTTTATTTTGAACCTCTGTCCAACCCTCTTGACTCCCAATAGCCATCAAATTATAAATATGCATCAGAATCATAAGAATATATTGAGGTTTAAATGGGCTTTGATCTTTATTAGATTTAGAAGTGTTAGATTCATGTTATCTCTTGATTCCTCTACTTGTAGCATTATCCATAGAAGTTGTTTTTAAAGAGAGATATGTCACAACCATTTATCCAAAAAACTTTGTATCTTCTTTCTTCGCTATGCCATCTCTATATTTTTCTATGCTTTTATTTGAAAGAGGGTTCTCAAATGACTACCAACCTTTGCAATTAAAAGACCATTGTTTTTTAATTTTTTGGCTTGCCTACAAGAGGACAAACCCCATCGAGATGCCTAGTTTGATGGCAAAAATGATTTCTAAAGGCAGTATTTTCATAATCCAAAGTTTGGATCCAAAGGAAGGTGTTATGCTTCAAATGGATTCTCTCTAAGAGACTTTTTTAAGGTCTATCTCCACAAAAATATGAGCATAGGTAAAAGACCCTTTCTTAGATTGCTATTATCCATCTTGATGAATCTTCCAAGCATGTTTCCAATATATTCACAAACTGATAGGGCCTAGAAGGGAAGATGGAGTTTAGGAAGTTGAACCTAAAATGGCATTTTGGATACCACCATTATTAAGGGATCAAAATCAAAGAACTAGGGGTTAATAAAGAGCCCAGATCTACCCCAAAATCAAGGTACCTCCTTAAAAACTCTCTGATGATCCTTAGGGTCAAAAATATTAACTATAAAGAACCCTTTAGAACATAACTGGATCTCAAATTTGATAGTCCAGGTATCATGGATCTAATGATGCAATTATATTAATCGAGGCTAGAACTCATTAAACCTACAAATAATTAAAAGACTTGTAAATATAGAAACTAACTTAGATACCTCAAGGTAAATGATGTCTGCTATTGGTACTTCATCTTATTTTTACAAAATATATAGATAGGGAAATTTTTAGGGAAAGTTGATGGTGAAGGAGCCTTATGGTGAACAACGTCCCTGTAGGAAGATCGAGAACCTAGTTTCTTCATATTGTTGGTTGCAAACCTTGGTGTCATACCTTTGGTGTTACTGCAATGCATAGTGATAGGCTTGCTCCACCATCGACATGCTTACAACACCCTAATCATGTCATGTCTCCTCTTCTATTGGAAATTAGTTATACCTAAAGTAATAGATTTAGGCATAAAGCAAATGATTCAAGCATTATTTATTTATAACAAAAAATTAGCCAAATGACATGTGTACAATTGATGCCATGATATGTATCAATAATTATTTTTTAGAGTACATTTATCACTAACATGTGTGCAACAATATCATGCTAATATTACTATATTTAAGTATAGATACTAAATCCATATATTGATTTATCTCAATACAAATACTAAATCCATATATATACTTAAATATGTTTTATAAATTAACTTAATCTAAAAATATATTAACAATCATCATGAGCACTGTGTCATTAAGGGATTGAAGGTAATGAATAATTTATTCTATTATTCAATAGTTAAGAACCTAAACACACAACAATGAAATTAATTAATGGCAACCCCACCACATTGTTGGTATTAAAGGAATTTAATAAGAACTTATAATCATCAATATTGTCTCCCATAAAATTGTTCTTTCTGGAAAAGAAACCATCTAGGTAGTTCATAAAGCTTGTCCTCCAAGATTTGCATGGGTTTTAGAAATGGTTATTTGTTTAATTGATAAATATGAATTATACAACAAATTTAAAATAAAAATTTCAACTTTTATTCTTAAGATAAAAGTTGAATTTTTTTATTGTTACATCAAATCTTCAAGTAATGAATAATATTATTTGTAAGACAAAATTTAATCAATATTGACTATTATATTTGATTCATTTATAAAAAAATATTTATAACATATTTTATAATATGAAAACTTGTAGCACTAATAATAATCTATTTTCTATACTAGATTAGAACACTAATACTATAGAATCAATGTGAATTATAAAACAAACAAGAACTAGCCACAATATATTGCACAACTATCAATTATTTTTACATAGCAACAAATATAAATATTTATAAAAAATTATGGCTAAACAAGACTTGTTTAGTTCATGCCAAGGCATGTATTATAGCTTTCACTCAAAGTAAAATAGAATTTGTCTCAATGGTGCAAGATTGATGGAGGGGATGTAATTTTTTATTTTTAGGTGTCGATATATTGACAACATGCATGAATGGAAGGAATGAGATAGACTCTAAGACCCCAATGTCTTATCCCATATTAGCAACATTGCATCATTAATTTGAACCAAACATTAGATGTCAAGTCTTATTGCAATCAAATAAGTTATGACATCCTCATCCACCCTTGACAATAGAAAATGACAAATAAAATATGTTTCCATCATGAAAGCTATATACCCCTTTGTAATGGATGACGTAGGGCATGTAAATTCAACCGTTACCTTAAAAATGGGTTTGGTGTACAATATGGACCCCCTGGCATATGGTATCACTTGAAATAACCTATCATTTCCACTCACTGTCACCACTTAAAACACATTGAAATCTTTCACCACTTTCATTTTCTTTATTGCCTTGCCCTTTCTTTTAAGGGTTTGAGTTTGGTGTTTTTGTATGTTGTTAAGCCCAATATAATTACTCCAGATGTTAATGTATTCATAACATGTATGAACATAAGCTAAAATGTAGACTTTGGTACCTTGATGTTTAATCTATAGATAAACAACATCGTAATGCATATTCAAACCACTCATCAGACATGAATCCCTATCATAATCAAATTAATGTCCTCATCCACCCTTAAAAATAGAAAATGAACGATCAAGTATGTTACCACCTTGTAAACTATATATCCTTTTACAATGTGTGCAAGTCATGTAAATCCAACAACAAGCCTAAAATCATGTCTGATATATGATATGGGATAATGGTGTCTGATATCACATAAAATACCTTGTCATTTACCCTCACCACCACCACCTAACTCACCTTGAAAAATATCACCACTTGCATGTTTTATATTACCTAACCCTTCCCCACCACTTCACCATCATTTAAGCTCTTTGGGAAATAAAATGTGTCCTCCTTGCATAAAATATTATTTTGTCATATGAAGGAATACATAATATCATTTTGTACCATCACCTGCACAATAAATATATGAATATTGATGATTACCATTGTGTTCATAAAAAGTGAGATGGGGGCAAAGGTCATGGGTTTCAAGTGAGGTATGACTACCAACTTACACTCTTACACTTTACAAAACCATGCTTTACCAAAATATAAAATGACATCTTGTATGGTATCTATTATATTAATATTATAATATAATATTAATATATAATATAATATTATAATATTAATTTTATTGTGTTGACTGAAAGTAACACAATGAATCAGATCCATATCCAAAACTACCATAAAATGTCACATGGGGATCATAGTGAGAGACAAAGTCTTGGCCCAAAAAATTTAGTTCAAAGATGCAATATGTGTGACATACATACAATATCCATACATCACTATGATATGGGATGTTGGTGAGGTAGAGTCACTAGTATGATCCACATTGATACATGGACCATATGATGCCTACCATTACCAAAGACTATCATCTCTAAGATAGGGAGGAGGTTGGGACTAGCCTAACATAAGAGGAACCCATGGACAGGAGGAAAAACATAGGATATGCAATCCATACATGCCACATAGGTATGGGATCCAACAACCAGGTCAAACATGAGTAGTGTGCCCAAAAGGTGCACTATGAATAGGTAATATTTGGGTCCCTGACCATAGGATTCCATAGGGGGACCACCTCTAGTGATCCCACCAAAGGGAGCATAAAAAATATTGAGCTATAAATAATATGCATTTTTTATCCTAGTGCTAGAGTTTATATGTTGAGCTTACATATTACATTCAGTGTGTGTAGGCAAGATCCCATTATGGATGGGTCCTTAGGTGAGAGGGATCCTAACACATCTCTTTTTTGAGTAGAGAGTTCTAAGACTAAGAGAGTTAGAGGCCCTTATTCTCAATGCACTTGTATGAGCATGACCTCGCATGTACTATTAGGATATTTATAAGAGGATGTTACTAATAAATGCCTCATTATATATGAGAGTTTTAATCTAAGCCAAGGAGTTGACGTAAATGCATGGAGAGAGAGACATAAATCAAAGAGAAACATTAGAGCTCTCCATAAAATGTTAGATACACTAGAGAGGCAGATCAGAGGTGATCACTCACTAGAGAAAGTGAGAGAGATACCAAGATCAATTGCAACACATGGTGATTGACTCTTAGATGAAAAAACATAGATAGCCAGAAGGTCATAGGATAACTTAGATTTTGTATCTAGATATATGTGTATCAAGTTTGGGTCTTGTAAGCAGAGGTACATCTGAATCATGTGATGTACATAATGACCTATATTGTATCAAGACTGATTATATATATATATATATATATATATATATATATATATATATATATATATATATATATGTATGTATGTATGTATGTATGTATATGTATAATTTTTAGTTTATGATGTGTTGATTGTATGGACTTTATTTACTATTCATGATTAATACTTTTACTACATGTGATTAATATTAGAGTTATAAACAATCATATCCAAGATCTAATTTTTTATTCATTTCCATAGTGAGAATAATCCTTTTCACACAAGATTGGATCATGCACACATGAACAAAAACTCAGGATTATGTTCAACATCTAAGTCTCTCATATCTCAGCATATATTTTATAATCCACTTGTGTCAAAAGTCTTTGATAGATATACAATGGGGAATCCACTAAATAAGTGCACATGAAAATTTTTACATGCATAATTAGTTTCAACTATAACAATATTTAACAACCCCTAATTTAAGCTTAACTCTAGGTGTAGTGTGAACTAACACAAAAGTAGGCTAGATAGATAACAACTATGTAATCTAATCCTAGTTTGAACACACAACTCTAACACCCTTCCTTAAGTGAAAAATTTTGGAGTGAGAAAAGAGAAAAGAAAAGATACAAATCCTTAGATATGGGTCCAGGCATCTAAGCCAAATTAGGTACCCATGTACAAAAAATTAGGAAAAAAGGAAATGAAGGTAAAATATGTCACCACAAGGTGATAAAAAAAACCAATAAAAAAATTGAAAATGGAGAGATTAAACATATGTTTCAAGGTATCCCAAGAAGCATGGCTCAAGACTCAAACATGTGATGAATTATATGTTTAGAATATGGCAATTTACTAAGGAACTCAACCCTATGTGAGTGGTATGTATCCACTGCTCGATCACTAAAAAGACAAAAAACACTATAGACAATCGAATAGATCCTTACAAAAATGAGACTATCAATGGTGTTGAAGTGTAAAATATTTAACCAAACTAAATTCAATCAATTTTCTAAATATAATATGTGGTGCACCAAGGATTAACAAGGGACACAACACTCAAAGAAGCAAGATGAAGCTAACTACTTGAAAATAAAAATGTTAACAACATCTTATATAAAACCATGTCTCTTGCAACAAAAAAATGGTCATTTTGTCAATAGAGGTGTCAAAGAGACAAAAAAAATATATCTCAATAAATATTGCCTTGGTGGTGATGTGAGAGTCAAGCAACTGAATTAGAAAAAAATGCTCAGAATAGAGCACACATGCATAAAGGTTGACTACATTGAAACAACAAACCATCCATTGCTCTATAGATTCAGTGTGATTTTAAAATGATCCCATAAAGTAACAAACCCACCAAATGATGAAAAAACTCATGAAATGTTAATTTTTATAAGAGACCATCACTAACGAAAGAGTTTCTCCTAAGATAATGGAGTAGTGTGCAGATGAAGAAGTTGAATAGTGGAGGAACCACATTAGTAAAATCTTCACAAATAAATCTAACATTGCCACTATAACTAATCTGAAATCCACCCCAAATGAATATTGATGGTGGATGAGGATACCTGCATGTGAGTACATTCAAAGGACACAAAATGTGCATGTAATAAATATACCAAAGTGTGTTAGGTCGATCCTGCTGACTAAAGTAATCTTAGGACTCTCATGCTCGAGTGAAGGTGAAACAAAACCCATGTTGATCAAAATCCTCATGAAGAGTGGAGCAAACAAAAATTGCATTTATATCATCAAATGAACCTAATGAATATGAAACATCTATGTGATAACCAATGTAATGGCGAGCAATCAGATAAACAAGTTGGATAGAAGAAATGATGCCTTGTGAATGTTTGCCAATACTTGCACCAATATGACCCATGGAATGGAGTATATGGGAACTAAAGGTAGTAGTATGATTCTAAAAATAACCAAGCACATATGAAAATGAATTTGAATTGGGGTGTATAGGAGGTGAAACAATGAGAGCATCAAATATAATAGGTGAATCAAAATATGGTAGGTCATAGTCTAAAAGTGTATCAAGTGGATGCATACTAGTTTCACGGATAGGTAGTGAATCACAGAATGAACTAGGATCAAAGTATGTAATTATAATGTATCAATCTTATGTTGAAAATGTGAAACTATGTTATGAGATGAGCATATGAGGGAATCTTTGTCAAAAATGAGGGAGAGGAGAAAAGAGTTTTACTTTTTGAGTTTTCTATTCTCTTCCATATACTTAATCATATCTTCTTGAAGTGAATAGATTTTAGAGAAAAACATAGCACTTTATGATAGTAGGTCATTATTGGCCTATATGATAGTGTGGAGGTCATGGCATGAGGCCATTACAATAACGAAAAACTAAGCCTTGGAATGAATCTCAAACAAAAAACACACTTACTAAGATGGAAAACAACCCTCTCAAATTACTCATAACAACATAGTTTTTTACAATAATGGATTCAATATAGTGATTAGTATAAAATAAATATGAATAGGGCCTCCCATAATCAATTCATGCACCAAATAATGCAAAAATACGATCCCCTAACATAAATGAGTTGGTACTTTATAAAAAATGTGTTGACAATAGATTTTTTTGGGTACAAATATGAAAAATTTGCTTGCAAGAGATATATTTAAAAAGGTATGTTGGTACAACTACAAATAGCATAAAAATTAGTGCACTTTTGAAAAAATGGTGTCTCAATTTAATCTAAGTGGCAAAACATATGGTCGTTTGAAGATCCACAAATCTACAATGGTCAAGTAAATTTTGTAAAAAAAATTGAATTTTTTGGAGATCTAGTTGCCCAAATTATAAATATGGCTAAACCAATACATAGATCTTGGAAAAATAAGAAATTTGAAAAAAAAAAATTCACCTCCTAAGTCTTTTAGAAGAGGAATAATAGGCATCCACAAATAATCTTAGACTTTTTGTTCTTATCATTTTTTATCAGCTTGGAGCTATTCCCTAGTTTGGATTTATACTTGGAAGATTTTGACTTTTGTTTGGTCTAAGACTTAGAATCTTGTCTTAGTTTTGGATTTGGTATTTTTTTATAACTTACAAGTAAATATATATCCTTATCATATTAAATATATTTATAATAAATCCATACTTTATTAGATATGTGGTCTCAATTTTGAATTATACTTAAAAATAAGTTTTTTTTTCCTGAATCATGAATCCCAAGTTTGGACACCAAAGTATGAAAGGTATTTGAGTATTTTTTCATAGATTCCTCTTTGACTTGTTGTAACTGAGAGAATTTAATGTACTGGTCACATTGGTTTCTAACAGGGTAATAGTTTTATTTGAGTGCTTTTATTAAACCATTCCATGTGTCAACATATGTGTCTAAGTTAACTTCATATTCATGATTTTCATTTGAAGTGTAGGAGTTTTCCCACCATTTAATTAATAATAAAGATACTTCCAGAAGATAAAATGTAATATTTTCTCTATCAAAGGATTGATTAACCATGTAATATGAACATATTTTGTTGATATAGTTATCTAGCACATCTGTAACTATTTTACCTTCAAGCATAGGGATGTTTAGATTGACTTGTATGTTTTATGGATTTTGACCACCAAATGATCAATGAGAATTAGAGATGTTGGAAGGAATCTATTTCTTGAGAAGTAATGAAAAAAAATTCAATGATACTATTGACAATTTTGACCCCACAGGTCAAATTGTAACCCTTATCATTCAAAACTTTGCATAAACATGCCTTTTTATCCAAGTATCAAAAATTGGTCTTTGTAGTTTTTTCAAAGGGATCCTTCCTTTCAAAAAGGTCCATTTCAATAGTTTTCCTGAAGGGCACTTATCGGCAAATTGGGCTTGTTCATAACTCTTAAGGAATTGGGCTTGTTCAAATTGTTTGAAGGGTTCTTTTCAATAGCCAATGGACTTGACATGTTTTTCAAAGGGATTGATTCAAAATTTTTGTCCAAAGCAAAAGTTATAAAGGTCCATTACAAAGTTCTAAGAGGACCATTTCAATTTTGCCAAAGGGTCTATTGTAGAAATCCAAAAGGGCATTTTAAAATTTCTAAATGGTGCATTTTAAAAAAGTTGAAGTGTATCTGCCCTTCAGAAAAGTGCATTTTCAAAGACGAAGTGGACCACTAAATTTTTTTTGAAAGGTACTTTTCATAAGAAAAGGTCCTTTTCAAAAACTAAAAGGTCCCTTAAAACAAATCCAAAGGGACATTTACATTTTTTCTGAAGGGTTCATTTTTCTATGAAAAAGTTCACTTCAAGATTACTGAAGGGTTATTTTCAGTAAACAAGGTTCATTCAAGATTACGAAGGGTTATTTTTCCTTCAAAAAAGTAAGTTTCAAAATCTTGAAGGTTAATTTCACTTTTCTAAAGGGTATTGCAATTATTCCGAAGGGTATCCTTCAAAATTCTAAAGGGTCATTTCTTTCAGCAAATGGTCCATTTCAATTCTTCCAAGGGGCAAGAGGACCTTTGAAACTTTTCCAAAGGCTCACTTGTCAAAAATCTAAAGGGTCTTTTCTCAAATGAAAGACCATTTCAAAATTGCTAAGGGGTCTGTTCAAATTTTTTGAAGAAATAGTGTCTTTTCAAATTCTTCGAAAAGGTCATTTACAAAAATTTTGAGGACCATTCCAAATTTTTCGAAGGGACTTTTCCAAAAGTCTGAAGGGTCTTTATTTAGTTGAGAGACCATTTCAAAAGTTCCAAGGACCATATCAATAAATCTTAAGGGCAATTTACAAAAGTCCATATCATGAATTCCTTTAGACAAATTATCTGTAGGAATTATCCATTATAAAAAAATTGAAGACCTAATTCCTTCAGACAAATTATTTGAAGGAATTGTTCAAAGTAAAAGGAAGAAATTACTTTAGGTGGATTTCCCAAAAGAAAGATAAGTTCTAAAAGAAAATGATGAAATAATTCTTTCAGGCAAATTGCCTAAAAGAAATAAAATCTGAATGAAGTGTTCTTGCAGGAGATGAGCCTTCAGACATTTTAGCCAAAGGAAAAGTCCACAAAGATAAGCCATAGAAAAATTATTTGAAAGAAATAAATAGAAAGAATTCCTTTATACTTTTTGTTCAAAAGAAATGAATAGGGAGATAAGACGTAGATAATTCATCTAAAGGGAAAGAACCAAGCAATAAGATCAAAGGGAATGGCCTGAGAGGTTAATTCTTCCAAGAGAATTAGTTGAAAACAAAAGTCTAAAGGAATTAGTGATGGACCCACAAACGTCAAGTTTGATCCCTTGCAAGTAGTCATTGGCCAAGATTTCAAAAAGGTTCATCAAGATTGTCCTGAGCTTGAAACTTGTCAAGATATAGCAAGGAGATCAATTAATGAAAAGAGGCCAAGTTTTCAAAAGGATCTTAGTGGGATTTCGATAGCCAATTAGTAGAAGACAATGATGACTTCTCCTTTCAACTCCTATGATGTAGTTCATAGCTCACATGCAGAACATGTAGAGTGCTCCAAGCTCAATTAGACATGTCTAGTATAAGACAAACATGCAAAAAACCAATAAAGATATTTTTTCCATCTATAAGAAGATATATATTTTGAGACTATAGTAAAGAGTATGCTAAATAATAAATGCAATTATCAAATTATATAGACTTGGTAAAGACATGCAGCTACCTTCAAGCATAACTCTCTCAGTTCCAAATGGGAGACTCAAATGCATGAAGGGCTCAAGCAGTTTAGCATTAGATCATTGTTCAAGGAGTTAACATGGAGTTACTTAAAGTTGACTAGATGAAGCTTATCATGCATCTTCCTTGTTTTCCATGCAAATAAGGACTCTCTCTTGTTTCGACTCAGCTTCCAAATGTATCAATTGGAGTCTCTCTTTGAAGATTTGGCATAGCTTTCATGCATGGAGCTGATTAATCAATGATGGGCCCACCATCCAGACTTTTATGCCAACATTGAAGATCCATACAGGTTTGATGAATTTTGAATATTTTCATAATGATTATTACATGGGCTCTCCATCATTTTCAATGCTAAAGATCTTTTCATGCAAGATAGAAGACAAAAAGTTATTATTTGAAGGCTTAGTGATCTTTTGTTTGCTGAAGTTAGATTTGTGAGATGTGGGACTTGATCTCCTCTCTAATTCTAGTGCCAATATCTTGGCTTTTGTATGTTTTTTTATATAAGTTGGCTTTTTCAGCCATTTTAAGGATCCCTCTTTTGGCAAGATTAGACACTACCAAAATTTGAGTTTTGTAACCTTTTTAGATAAATAGAAGGACTATTTTCAAATTCTTGGATGCTAGTATAGTGTATTTATGTTAGTGATTTGCATATGTGATAGAATTTTATTCCTTTTCAAGTCCTGATTCTTATCTATTTACTAGTTGATTAGATTATGCAAGTCATGTTCTATGTTTGATGTCTTTTGGCTGAATTTACAGTGTATGTAAGTGGCTAGTTAGTGCCTTGAATCAGGCATATTCCCTCATTTCCCTCAAGATTTGATCACTAGATAGAACCTTTTCATGAAATACTAATGCATATGAGTCAATTGGAATTGAAAATTCATTCTTTTTCTTGTCTAATCAATGATTTTAGGAGCTTAAATTGAGTGAATGAACCAAAATATAGGTGTATCACCATCATTAGTTATGATTTTTTTCCTTCAAGTTTCCCTTTTTTCCTTTTCCTGGTAGTTTGTAACATAGAGTAGAGATCCTAATTGATACACCAAAGGGAGCTAGCCCTTATAATCTAGAGACTCAATCCACTAATTAGGCCACCCACAACCTAGGATTATTTTTATGTTTTAGCAGACTGTGAAGGCATAAATCTACCTTCACAAAGGTACAAGTCTGATTGACAATAGATACTTGCTCATTCACGTGTATGGATTTATTCCAAATCTTCTCAATATCTTTATAATGCATCATTTGTCATCTTCTAAAGTATTTGTGATGTTCGTGTCATCAAAGATTTATCTCCCTTTTGAGGAAATTAATGAAGGTATGATGAAGGGTCACAATCTGCAAACCCTAATTTCATGTGTAAACATTCCATTTTCATCACTTTCATGTTTAATTTGTGAATCAAAGTGATTTTATACAATAATGCACAAATTAGGATGGAAATCACTAAAACACCCAAATTCACCTATACACTTGATGTGTATATTTTAAAACAACTTGTGCATCCTTGATTGAAACAATGCATTGTTTCCGATCATTAGCTTCATTTAATTCATCTTCAATCAAATTAAAAATTTTCAAGTGACATTTTGAACCAAGTGATGTTTGGAACCCTTATTCAAATTTAAAAATTCACATCATTTTAGATTAACATAATTAACCTTTGTTAATTAACCTAATCTTCCTCTAATAAGAAATTTCATACCTTGAATTTAAAATTATCTATTCTCTTAATTCATTAAATGGATTATTCCTCTATTCATATGGTAGGTGGATTCAAATATTTTCATCATGACATCATCAACAAATATATTTATCATGACATCATGTGGCAAGTGGATTCAAATTGAGCTAAAAAGTTAAGCTTTATAAAATATTAGTATAAATGTAAAATATTAGCATAAATATAACTCATGCCTAATTAATGCAAACTCTATCCCTAATATTAATTGCACTTTCCATCCAAAATTGATTGAACCTCATCTAAACATATAGATTGTCATCTAATGGTTTAAATAATTCTAAGAAATATATAAATAGAGGGGTCATCTTCTACTCTTATCAAGTTTTTTTGTAATAACTTACACTAACAAAATCTTATAAAAACTTCACCCATTCCTTCATTTCTTAATCAAAACATGAATAGCGAAAGGGGAAGTGTCATAGGAATGACATCATGACATTGATGAAGACTCCAAGCTTTAAATCTAAGTCAAACAAACATGTGTGCTGACAAGCCAAAGAAATCCAAAGAGGAAGGTAAAATTGTGTTGTTTTATCTTCTCTTTGTACTGATTAGCTCTTCCTTGTCATTTCTAAATCTGAAGACATATGATTGGGTTTTAGGTTTTATGTATTCAATTTTGATTTCATACAAATGAAAAAATTAACTCCCTCATACTCATATGTTTACATTGAGTAATTAAACCTCATATGAGTGGGCATAAAAATAGAGACAAAGTTTAGATACACCAAAATATCACTTATAAATGTTATGAATTGTGTATGCTCTGATACCACTGATCCAAGGCCCAAGAGGAGACCCAATGGACAACCTAATTAAATGGATTTAATAAGGTTATGAATGGAAGAAAATTATGGATGACAGAGGATATGAAGGTGTAATATGTTAAAGAATAGGGAAAGTAAAGAATAAGATGACAACCAATGTTGAATGATAATATCAAATTTTCATTATTCTAGCTTCTATACAATATCTGAGAGATTAAATGTGTGGTGTCTATATGCTCCCTAATTTCATTCTTGTCTATGTAACTAAATAAAAAGAATGGATGTGTACACTAATATATAATGGATAGAGACAATGCATCAGTTGAATCGTTATAAATGTTGGTAATAGATATTTCATAACTAATGAATGTTGTGATGTCATTGACTGTCATTATTGATGAGTTGTGGTCTACAATAATGAAATTGTAGGAGCTGTGTGATAGCATAAAAGTGGTGTTAGATCTTACGGATTGGCACATAGGTGTGGAACCCAATGCCTATGTTTTTGATGTTAGCACAAGGTTAAATATGCAAAATGGTTATTTACGATAAGGTTTAGTGACCAAGATCCTCTTGGATCACTGCATTATGAATTTTATTGCATCAAGTCATATTTAATTGTTAATTATTTATGTAGTCAATGGGAAGTATTTATTTTTATAGTAAATTATGTGGATAAAAAAACTATATTTCTTTGTTATTTTAAAAAATATATAAATCTGAAAGGTAAATTAAATAATGATGTTGTATCAAATCGTAAACCACAATGACAATATATATAGTTTCAAATTATAAGTAGAAAATAAAAACAATTTATTATTACTAATCAATTTTTTAAAAAGAATAAATGAGGTAGATTATTGTTAGTTATTTAGAGCGAACGATAGCGACAAACTAGTTTATCAATGAAAATTTAATGCTAAACTAGCAATTGCATATGAGGTTCAAAATACAATGAGAGGGACGTCAATGTTTAATTTTGTGGTAGGTTACCGTGTATAAGGAAAGTGTATGTTTGATTGCTATGTAAACATGTCTTTTTATTTTTTTGATTAAATAGTTAGAATGCATAATTCTTGATGAATGATTTAGATTTATCCATCAATCATTCTAAATACTTTACCACAATTTTTTTTTTTTGAATTTATAGCATATAAAACCTATTATAAAGATATTTTTAGAGTTTCATTAATTATATTAATAAATGAAGTGAGTGTAGATAAGGACATCCCACTTAAAGGGTGATAATAGTCTAAATTATTATATAAAAATAGAATTCAATATTGTAAGCTCTCTCAACCATTGTTAAATACCTAAAGTGGTGTATTTAACTTTGATGAATATATAAAATATTGTGCCCCAAATGCTTTACATTTTTATCTATTGATGACAAAGGGAGGCATTGATTAGATGCATAGGTTTTGTAGGAAAAATTGTTACCTAGTTTTTTATTGACATTTCAAATCACCACTCATGATTCATCATTATGAAGAATAAGAACACGAATGAACAATAAACTAGAGCTTATTTAAAAAAGGATAAATGAAACAAATCTCATTCAAAGTAGCCAAAATTTACTATAAAGTTAAACATTGACATCCGTCTTGACCAGGGACTAAATTTCAATGTTAATCCTATCTGTCATGATTTTTTTTTATGATGATTATTCATTCATCATTACCCTTCCAATGGAAAACTAATTGATATTAGAAGAGGGAAACATCAAATACAATATATATATATATATATATATATATATATATATATATATATATATATATATATGTATATATGTATGTATGTATGTATGTATGTATATATGTATATATGTATATATGTATGTATATATATGTATATATATATATATGTATATATATATATGTACATATACATATACATATATATATATATATATATATACATATACATATACATATACATATATACATATACATATACATATATACATATATATATATATACATATATATATACATATATATATACATATACATATATATATACATATATATATATATACATATATATATACATATATATATATATATATATATACATATATATATACATATAAATACATATATATATATATACACACACACACACACATATATATATATATACACTAATTGATATTAGAAGAGGGAAACATCAAATACTATATATATATATATATATATATATATATATATATATATATATATATATATATATATATATATATATATAGTATTTGATATTTCCCTCTTATATATATATATATATATATATATATATATAATTTGATGTTTTCCTCTTCTAATATCAATTAGTTTTCCATTGGAAGGGTAATGTTGAATGAATAATCATCATTAAAAAAATCATGACAGGATAGGATTATATATATATCTCAATATATCATAAATTATTGTGGTTATATATATATATATATATAGTATTTGATGTTTCCCTCTTCTAATATCAGTTAGTTTTCCATTGGAAGGGTAATGTTGAATGAATAATCATCATAAAAAAAAATCACGACAGATAGGATTATATATATATATATAATAAATTATTGTGGTTTTTGATGATTTGCCTAAAATTTCACTTTGCATTTGATTTCCTAAAAAAGGTTTGATTTTATTTTATGATATGGTCATCAAATTTAGCTCATGCCCTTGTAACTCATGTACTTTCTATTTACATTGTAGTAAAGTTGTTTTCCATATATCAATATTAAAAATATTTAATTAATTTATAGAATATCACCCACTCTCTATATGATTATTTAAATAGGTCTCGCACCTTGTGTGTAGAGTTTGGATCTATGAATAGTTGTATAAATAGAAATAGATTAAACATGTTGGAGGCATCTCTACTGGGATAACCATACCTAAGATTCGTCAATGAACCAAAAATATGCCAATCATTTCATTGCTATAGTGGTGACCCTTGACAAGTTATCAAATTAAAAAACTTAAAGTTTTTTCAACCATATATTTTCTATGATGTGTTAGGGAAGGCAATACCCATAGATCAAATTGATGACATCAGTAAATGAAATTCACATCTATGTTCACCCCTAGTTTCGTCACCCCTAGTTAGGCACAATAACAATTTTGTGATAGAACTTTGTTGGGAGGGATACATATCTACACCAATTTTATTTGCTATAAACTCCACCTCATATCCCCTCTCATATCCATTGTAATTTATGTTTTACAGTGAGGGAGGAAAGTAGGTGGGGGTGATGACACCATACTCTATGGACTGAAATCATCACATATGATCTGTTTGACCGACTTTTTGTTTTGTTTTTTTTACATATGAGTTAGGTCTGATTGACTTTTATTTTGTGGGTCTCACATATATTTTTGAGTTAAATGTCTCAAATAAACTTTCAAAATTTTTTTAGGGGTTAAATTGACATAGGTAAACTTTGGGTTGTTTGTTATATATAGATTGACTTTTTTGTTTTTGTGGGTCTCACATGTATTGTTGAATTGAATACCTTAAATAAACTTGCAAAATGTTTTCAGGGGTTAAATTGACATAGGGACACTTCAAGTTGTTTGTTATATATAAAACATTGACTTCTTTTTGACATAAGTTATGTCTAACAAACATATGTGTTATTTTTCTTTCTTTATTCTGACTGAAAAAGATTAATGAAACAGACTAGGCTAGGGGACAAATGAATGGTAATCAGGTCATACCTAGTTCATGTTATTCCACTCTTTTTGAAAATCCTTTGTAATAAATATTAAAATCATATCAACAACATAATTTATTAACTTAGAAGCAAATAAATTATCAAAAAAACTTTAAATTGGCTTAAGATGAGAGGGGCTTAGCATATGTATATGATAAATGAATCTCACAAAGTATATCCTCAAATTATATCCTCATACATAGATTTATAATAGTTTAATAAAAATAAAATCAAAGTATATCCTCAGATTATTTACAAATTCACCATGCCTTCCCACCTCTGCATAGATGTTTGATAGAAGAACATAAGTTGCAACATTCTTAGGATTTAGCACATCATGTTACTATCATGCCTACACATGGAAACAACCTCCTCCTCCTCCCTAATTTTAGTGGAGTTTGATAAACATGGGAGGCCACAAAACTATATGAAAAAGTAATGTAAACCATACATCTTTATATTGAGAAACATATTGGCATTGTAGAAATAGGTAAATGCCCAAATGTCATACTGTAAACAATTGTTGACTTATTTGCACAACACCTACTTAGTTGTTTAGGCTGACATGCATTAGATGTTATATAATAAATAACCTTTAATCTATAAAAATATTAATTATAATATTTTTATATATTTATTTTAATTTTTTAGGACTTAGTGAATGCAAATCCTAAGTTGTTAAAGGGGTTGAGTATAGTAAATCAAGGTTGAAATATGAAATAAATATAGCCACTAATTTGTAATAGAATTGACTTAGTTTGACATTTCTAAAAATTACAATAAATAATGTAAATAAGTACTTAACTATAAAATGACTAAATGGGAGATTTGGAGGCTACAAATTGAGATAGAGGCTGATTTGAGTGTTCCATAGGATCCAAGTGTTAAAACCCTTCTTAGATAGTATCACCCTAATTGGACAGTATCATCATGTTATGCTAGTGTCCCTATTTTGGTAGTAGTGTCCTCTATACATAACTATTTTGATTTTCTAAGTGCACCTATGTCTGGGTTTGCTAAGCATGTTCATGTGTGCATGACTTTTGGATCTCTATAGATGACCTATTTTGAATGAATTTATGTGTAAACCATAAACCTCCATGTTGATAGGGCATATAGTTGGAAAAATTAGTCAAGTGTGTTATTATTTGGGTAGGATGGACATCATCAACACCCCATTATGATGAGATTTTCCAATATATTGATACTCTGAACATGGATCAAGTTTGATGTAGTTCTCCCCGCTTAAGTGCCAGTGCAAGTGCAAGTGAAGCTAGTATGAATGATGGGTTGAGTGATTTAAATGTGCTTGACATTGGAATCCTAAGTAATCTAAGCTTAGGAATGGTTTAGATGGTTGTATGTAGAAGTAGGGTAGAATAGGGATTGATAACCTTGATTGTGCACAACTTGGTCTGAGTTTATTTGTGTAATTTGCATCTGATTTCCATCTAGTGGTTAGAGGGATGAAACTCATGTATATATACTATTCTAGTGATTATGTGGGTTTTAAAAGAGGTTTAGTCTGACTCTAAGGTGTTTCTCATTTGAAAAATATCCATTGGTAACAAAATGAGGGAAAAGGATAATAGTGTCAAAACTAGGACAATTACTGTCCCTATTAAAGCACTAGTGTTTAGGTGGTAGACCTTGAGGCACTAAGGGCTAAGATGTTGAAATGAGATTTTGATACTACATTAGGGATGTTTAGGGATCCATATGGCCTACACAAAGGTTGTATAAGTGTCTAAATAGGCCCTAAGATAGATCTCAAGCTAAACTAGGGATGTGTGGTTTCAAATAACACTCTTATCATTCAAGTGTCATTTTTAGGTGATTAAAATTTTATATAATTAATTTTTGTCACATATATTATATACTTAATGTTTTATATATATATATATAATATTATATGATATTTATATAATAACTAACATTTAATATAAAAAAATATTATATTATTTTACACACATCAAACATGGATTCTTTTTGTAATAAAAAAGAAAATAGTAAGATCATAGACACTTTCAGAGTGACATATATGCAATACTTACTAGTATGTTACTGGATAGATGGATGGAGGGACTTCAATCATATGTTTCAAGAATGTTACACAAACCAAACTTACCATATAGGCTAGACCTCATGATGCATAACAATCTTGGTTTTAATTAATAAAAAGTTATAAATATAATTATTATAATAATAAACAAACAAGCATTTAAAGAGAAATAACTACCAAACCATTGATAATTTAGTATTATATTAGAGTGGCCATAACACTTCCTTCACCATAATGTATATTTTTTAATATGTTTATAATATAATATATCTTAATTATATGTAAATTAAATAGTATATGTGTGTGTGTGTGTGATATATATATTAAAAAATGAGCTAGGTTTTTTGGTTGCTTTAAAATGTTTATATTTAGATCTCTTTCTTGTGTTATCATTTGTTGAGAGATCTTAGATTAGTTAACCTTATAAAAAAATTAGATTAGGTTTTTTGGTCACTTTAAAATGAGGTAAAATCCTGCCATGCAAAGCAAAAAAAATGACTGCCAAGAAGCTCCTTATGAAGACAACGATTATATTTAGTCTCAATGGTGATTTGAGATAGCCAAATGTATTAAAAATTAAAATAGTAAATTAGATGAAAAAATGAAAGAAAGCTTTACAACAGGGATGATGATGATTTTATTTTCCTTTTTATTATTGTAGTTATGATATCATGAAGTCGTGACCATCTCTGCTGCTAGCGCTCATCAATTTAGGCTATCCTCTCATTCTTAGGATTTTAGGCAACCTGATAAAAAATATTTCATTCAATACATGACTAAGGGAAGGAAAATAAATGGAATGCTATGGTCTAAGGATATGCACTAGATGGTCTTCTTGACTAGACTTTAAGTATTTTTAATGAAATGTGTCGAGCAGATGTAATATCTCAGAGTGCCAAGGTTGCAGGATTAGTTTCCCAGAATAAGATGTGGGAAGGAATGATCTTTCTCTTTTGTGGAGAAATTAGGGGTTCATGGAGTGGACTCGAGTGGAAAAATTAGGTACTTAGCTCAGTCACTTTTGCATTATAGTGAACTTGGGTTCATTAACTTGGTCAAGTACCTTTAGGCTTCCTTAGGGTTGTTTTAACTTTGTTAACCCAACCTAGCTTATTCTCGTTGACATAGTTGCCATCATTGAAGTTGTAAACACTCCAACTATTTGTGTTTTTTTCTCAACCATCCATTAGGGTGGTCAAACATAATGTGATGTGGTTGACAAAAAAATATTTCCATATTGTACTTAAGCATGATCTTTGCCAACAATCATCAGCATTCCAATTCCAAATATTTGAGTATAATGTGTCATCTAGATTTTGTGATATATTGCATCTATGTCTATTTGTATTTGAGATCACATTTATGCATTTCAAAAATTATGTGGCATTCAATGATCCCTTGTTCTCCTTCACCACACAATGCAACTCTTCCATGTTGTTCACCTTTCTAATGTTTGAAAATTTAAAAGTATATATGACTATTTATTATATAATATATATAATATTCATATATGTTATATAATTAATATTTGATATACCAAGAAAATATAATATATATTATATAATAACTAATATTATCTTATTTAATAAATAATATATGGTTGAATTTACATGAGATGGCAATGTGTTGTTAGGGGAGGAGATGTCACGGGGAAGGGATGAAATTTTCTATTTTTGTAAAGTGAGGTTTTGTAAAATGAAAGAGTGTAAATCAAGAGAAATACTGAAATTAAAATCTATGATTGTTGACTCTATCCCACCTTATGCGCATAAAGTATTAGGTGATAATAATCTAATATTTGTAATGGATGTGATAGCAAAAAAAGAAATTATTTCAATTATTAAGTTTATTTTTTCTATGAACTTGACAATGCTCTAAATTTAGGTATGGTGTTCAGAATGAACCCCTTGGTATAAGTTATCACCAAAAATACCTTGTCATTTCCCCTCACCATAATCACTCATCTCACCTTGAAATATTTCACTATCTCCATGTTTTGTATGGCATTGCCCTTTTCTCTCGGGTTCTAAGTATGGTCTTTTCATATGTTCTTAACGCTAATGTAATTTCTCTAGGTGTTAATATATTGCATTCATGGATAAATGGAAGCTACAACATAGACTATGGGACCTTAATGCCTTGTCCTAACATCAACGACATAAATTATGTGTCATTTCAGCTTACCTAAGTCATGGATACCCTAATGAAGCATTGCCATTGTTTATCTAAATGCAATAAATAGGTGTCTAATCCAATCATTTCAATTTTGGAAGTATATTTTCACCCTATGCCAAAATAAGAGCATTGGAACATGGTATGACCATACATCACAATAAATTCCCTAGTAGATAAGTAGGCAAATTTTGGAAGCATACTCAGGGCATATGAACTATTTGAATAGGGTTTCAAGTAATAATAATATGGAAGAAATTGATCACTTTGTCTATTCATCCCTATGTTTATAATTTTACACTATGGAATCCATAAATCTCAACCATCAACTGCTAACCCCCATTCACCCCTATGCTACACATTATAAATGTGCTTAAACTTATCCATCTTGCCTCCCTCAATCTACTTCATTTCATTGCCTTTTGTAGTAGGAAAGGTTTACAAATTTGATTATACATCTAGGTTTCTATAAGGTTAGCTAATCTAAGATCTCTTGACAAATGATAACACAAGAAAGAGATCTAAAAATAAACATTTTAAAGCAACCAAAAAACCTAGCTCATTTTGTATTATATATATATATATATATATACATATATACATATATGTTTCTATAAGGTTAGCTAATCTAAGATCTCTCGACAAATGATAACACAAGAAAGAGATCTAAAAATAAACATTTTAAAGCAACCAAAAAACCTAGCTCATTTTGTATTATATATATATACATATATATATATATATATATATACATACATATATATATATATATATATATATATATATATATATACATACATACATACACACACACACACACACACACACACACACACACACACACACACACACACACACACACACACACATATCATGCACACACACATATATACTATTTATATTTACATATAATTAAAATATATTGTATTATAAAATAATATATTATAAACATATAAAAAAATTACATTATGGTGAAGGAAGTTTTATGGCCACTCTAATATAATATTAAATTATCAATCGTTTGGTAGTCATTTTTCTTTAAATGTTTATTTGTTTATTATTATAATAATTATATTTATAACTTATTATTAATGTAAAACCATGATTGCTATGCATCATCAGGTTTACAACTTTGATGATGGTAACTATGTCAACGAGAATAAGCTAGGGTGGATTAACAAAGTTTAAACAAGCTTGAGGAGGCCTAAAGGTGCTTGACCGAGTTAATGAACCCAAGTTCACTATAATGCAAAAGTGATCAAGTTAAGTACTTGAGTTTTCCACTCGAGTCCACTCCACTAACCCCCAAGTTATCCATAGAAGAGAAAGATCATTCCTTCCGACATCTTATTCTGAGAAACTAATCCTATAACCTTGGCACTTTGAGATATTACATCTACTTGACACATTTCATTAAAAAGCCTTAAAGCCTAGTCAAGAAAAACATTTAGTGCATATCCTTAAACCATAGCATTCCATTTGTTTTCCTTCACTTAGTCATGGATTGAATGAAAGCTTTTTTTATCAAGTTGCATAAAATCCTAAGAGTGAGAGGGTAGCCCAAATCGATGAGTGCTAGCAACACATATGATCACAACTTCATGATAACATAACTACAATAATAAAAAGGAAAATAAAATCATCAACGTCCCTGTTGTAAAGTTTTCCTTCATTGTTTCATCTATTTTACCATTTTAATTTTTAATACATTTGGCTATCTTGATGCACCATCAAGAGTAAATATAATCATTGTCTTCATGAGGAGCTTCTTGGCAGTCATTATTTTTCCTTACATGGCAAGTTCAAAAATAAATTCTATGGAGCAAAGTAGTGGCATAAGACTTAACAACACATGCATGCCACAAATATAAGGATCAAAATGAACTAATCAAAGTAGATTGAATAACCATTAGATTGAGTGGATTGAGGATAGGTTAGACAATAGATTGAGTGACTAGTGGTAGAGGACTAGTAAACGGATGGGTAGTACATGATCTAAATGAAATAAAATAACAAACCACATGCCCCATAGCTAACTATTTATAAGTATGAGGCCTATAAAACCTCCTTAAATAATCTCTACATAGTATATTTGCTTTCAAACTACCTCAAAGATACACAACAATAAAATTTATCAAACTAGGGTTTGGATATCTAACTAAAGTGAGTTGAGAAAACCCTAGTAAGGTTAACCCAATTAAATCTTAGTGGGTAGGGGATATCACAACTCACTAGTAAGATTGTAGTGGAGCAAGGGTAAATAAATGGAAGAAATAGAGAAAATAAACCTTCCATTGGAAGAGGTTAGGTCAGAAGTGGATAATACATTATAAATTGTGATTAGAGAACCTTAGATCCTACCATCTAGACACATATCCTGATAAAAAATAAGTATAACTCCAACATGCATAACAAAATACTATATGGTTAATGCATACCTACAAAAAAATCCTATCAATGGAGAGAATGCTAGAACATATCAGGTTAATGAAACACAAGGAATTATTTATCTAATGAAGATAGGGCTCCCTTAGAATGTTAACTCATCATCAAATCCCATTGTAGCACCATCGGAAGTGGTATCACAACTAAATATGTCAATGCAAAGTAGTATTGGGGATAGTAAGATGTCGGCAAGCTCAAGCAAAGAAAATAACTATAAAGATATAGAAAAAAGAATAAAAACATGTTGATCATAAAGAACAACCACTGGCTCTATGCATTTTGGAATGAAAATGTCAAGTGGGAAAAGGAATAGGTGAAAAATGAGATAAGAAAAGCAAGACATGAAACACAAGAACCCACAACATTGAAAATAATGATCACCAAGAAGAGATACAAGATGACGAAGAAATGTACAACCCCATAATGACTCCACTTATTTGGTCACCAAAGCTCTATGTGTAAGAGATAATGAGTCAAAAAGAGAGACTATAAAATATGGAATTAAAGGAAAAAATAAAATATATTAAATTTGAAGAGATGTTATGTGCTAAACAAAGGCTAGAATAGGACAACAACATGTTTAAAGGGCAAGTATCAAAGCTTCAAAATCTTGTGAATATTGGGTAGCAAGAATGGCAAACTCTCAAACAATCCATGCAAACTACAAGAAACAACAAAGTAGAGGAGATGAAGGTAAATGCAACACAAATAAAAGAAGTCCAGTCAGCACTTTTTAGCATGGAAGTGAGAGAGAATGAACTGAGAAATAAATTAGAAGAGGCTAAAACATGGGCATAGGTAGTAAAGGAACCAAGAGATGAGCAAAAGGAGTTAATAGAAAGGAAAGTCAAAAATCAAATGATATAAGAATGAGAATGTCATGATAAATTATCAAATATAATTATCAAAGGGCTAAAAGAGTATGGAGAACATGAAAATACAAACAACTTAACAAGGGACTTCTTTGCAGACCAATTATAATGGAATGGCCAGGTCAGACAAACAAGTAGAATTGGTAATCTGAGAGGAGGAAGGGAGTGGCATATCTGGGTCACATTGATGATCTTTGAGGAAAGAATAAGAATACTAAGAAATAGGGGCATGTTGAAGGGCTCACACTATTACATAGATGAAGACCTAAATTTTATGTAAGTAGAAGAGATAAACAATGAATGGGAAAATGTGAAGGCAATAAGGAATGAAGGAAAATGGGAAATCCTATATCACAACCCAATAAACTTGAACCAAATAGGGAATATGCCCCCCTGGGAATATCTCTCAATGGTATCCTTGAATTTTAGAGGCTACCCTTGGAGAAGAGGACCTGGGTTAGGGTACATAACAAAGGATATGGATATAATCATTTTGACTAAAATGCATGAGCACGATGGGTATAATACACTAGATTTTGAAGGGAAACAAAGGCAATAGTTTGGAATAAAGCAACAAAAAATGGCAAAGGGTATAAAGGCATAATGGTGTTAGTGAAGGAATCATGGGGTAGAAATATCAAAATAAAAAAACATGATGAAAACAAATAGTACATATGGATCAAAATCATAGAAAATGACACAAACATTAGCATAGCTACATGTCATTTTATGCCCAAGAATTCCAAATTTTATAAGAGACACAATCTAGACCGTGAAGACCCATAATCATCCCTAAAAAAGAACATATTAGCATATAGTAAGACTGGAGAGATTTGTTGATAGGGGAATTAAATGAAATAACAACAAACAAACAAGCAAACATTCTAAGAAGTAATAAGGAACTAGACATGGATCCTCTTTGGATGGTAAAAGAAGAAATCAATAATGAAACAAGGGCATGGGGCTATCATGCACTTTGGAGAAGAATTGATATGTTTATGTAGTATACATAACTTAATCATTTTCAATGGCATGGGGTAATGGGTAAAATTAGGAAATTACACATGTAAGACACACAAAGGGTAGAGTGTAATTGATTATGTTATATGCTCCAAATATTCTTTACCTAAAATTGAAGAACTGGAAGTAGAAGAAGCTTGCATAGAACTTAAATCAGATCAAAACTCATTTTTTGTGAAACTTCAATTAAAAAGAGATAACTAATAAGATAATCACACCGAGGTCATCCAAAGTAAGTCATCACCTATAGGAAACATTCTCTTAACAGAGGAAAATTGGCAAACCTTTAAAGCAACATTGGAAAGCAAGATGCAAGTAGGGGGTAATAAGGTAACACATAACAATAACATATAACACATGAAAAGTGAGAGGTTAATGAGCATAATTCAAGAGGCACTAAAAACATGCAAGAGAGATAAAACTAAAAAGAAGGGAAGAAATAGTTTCCTGACTAAACTATGGTATGATGAAGAATGCAAAGCAACACAAAGAGTGATAAAAGAACCTAAAGGGAAAACAAAAGCAAACAAAAAATCATATGAGCAAATAGTAAGGGAAAAGAAAGTAGAGTATACTAGAACTAGGAGGAAAGAGCTGATTTACTTTGGAAACCAACAAGATTTTAGAGGGAGCATATAAAGAAAAAAGACAAGTTGAAAAGAACATAACAACAAGGTAGTGGTTGGAGTACTCAAAACAACTATATGAGCATGAAGGTGAACAAGATGCACCTCCCAAAATTAGTGTCAATAAAGATATTTTGAAGATAGAAGACATCATGCAAGGGATTGAAAAGCTAGCAATAGGCAAAGCTTGAGACATAGATAATTTACAAGCAAAACATTTAAGATGGAGGGCATATATCTTAGCACCTAAAATTAAATAAATTTTCAATGAGGTCATCCAAAAGGGATTTCTAACAAAGTGGACAACAAGCTTAACGATACCCCTATTTAAGAGTGGAGATGTGAACAACCCCTCACATTATTGAACTATCATGGTCAATCCACTCTTTTCAAAGCTTTTTGGGAGTATGATAGAATGCATAATTAGTATTTGGGGAAAAAAAAAGGCAAGCAAGCAAAGGGACAAACAATTTTTAGGCCCAAAAAATCTACTATTGATCATTGTGTCATGTTTAGACATCTAATTGAAAATGTGTGGGATAAAAAGGAGGAAGCATATCGTTGCTTCACAGACTTAAAAAAAGCATTTGACATAGTTCCAAGGAGAAAACTATGAGATAGAATGGAGGAATTAGAGGTTCTAACGCACTACAAGGCAATAGTTCATAGGTTGTATAAACAAGTCAAGGTTAAAATAAAAAATTAGGTAAGGCTATCTAAATGTTTTGAGAGTGACATCAATGTCAAACAAGGTTTCCCTCTATCCCCAAATTTATTTTGGATTTACATTGATAAGCTAGAGGATTGGGTAAAAAAATTTAGAGGAGAGGGGGTCTACAATACTAACTATGTGGTAAAACTTCTTATCTATGTTGATGACTTAATCTTAATGGTAGTGATAATCCAAGATTTAAGAGATCATCTCTGAGCTCTAGAGCTCTTTTGTAAATAAGTAAGGATGTGAGTAAACATCAAGAAAACTAAAATTATGATTTTTTTAGGAAAAAAAAAGCACAACACCTCAATTTTTAGTTTACATGAGGGTCTCTTAAAGTGGTGTTAGAATATAAGTATCTTGGCATCGAATTTCACAACAAACTTAGATGGGACACTTGCAGGATGAAAAGAATACAAGGTAGATGGAGATCTTTCTATGCACTTCAAAATAGATGTAGGAATGTAGAGTTATGAGACTAGAAGACCACCAAGGTCTTATTTGGGTTACTTATCACACCAGTGGTATTATATGATTACGAGGTGTGGGATAGTGGAACAATGAGATTGAAATGGAGGCAAATACAAAATATTCAAAAATGACTAATCACAAACAACTTTAGAATTAATGACTCAGTCCCATATGAAATCATTCTTACTGAAGTAGGTGGTTTCCCTCTAGAGGCAACCACTATGACCAGATTATTATGTTACTTAAAAAATGGAAAGCATGAAGTCTGATAGATGGCCTAGGTTAGCAAGAGAAGAAGAGTTGCATAGGAAGAAAAAACTTGGATGAGGTAGAACTAAAGATGGATGAATAGATGGGATATCAACCTAACTGAATGCCCAAATTGTAATAAAGACAAACAATTACTTGAATGAAAAATTTAGAATGGTAACGTGGAGGGAGGGGAGAAGCAAGAAAAGACAACATTATATCTCAATGTTTAATCCAAACTACAAACATAATGAAAAAGCATATATAGGGGCTAAAATTAGTTGGGGGGAAAAGATCCTTATTGCTCAATTAAGAACCAACTCTCATATAATTTGATGTGAGATAGGGAGATGGACAATTCTAAAAGAGCAATGGGACGAGAGGGTTTGCATTTGTTGTATTATAGGGGTGGTTGAAATGGAAGAGCACTTCATCCTTGAGTGTCCTTAGTACACAGACATACAAGCCAAATATGCAAAAAAATTAATAGTTGGCTGCATTGTAGATGTATTTAAGGAAAAAATATTAAAAACTTTGGGGGAGATGCTAACTTAGTTCAACAAGAGGCAGAGCAACATTTTAAAATATACCTCAAATCCTAGGAATATTTAATCGGTTAGAGCATTCAGTGTAATTGGTGGTCCCATAGACTGTTCAGTCTCATGGACATAATTAAAAGTATTTTATTTCATCATCTCCATTAATTAGCTATCATCATAAACCCAATAAATTTTCAAATTTTGATGATGAAAATTCTGACGTGACAGTTGATGTAGAATGACACAAAATGGAAAACATTGATTAAAGAATATTTTATATAATTTATCTAGAAATCTTCTTTTGCTGATGCCCTAAAAGATCATGGTAGAAAAGTGTTTGATATAAAGGTAGACACTTTATTCCATGGATAAATTCTTGGGACATAATTATATTATTAGTTTTGTTAGCATTGTAATTTCCAAAAGCTAGAACAAGCTTGTCCAATCACTACCACCGATGATTACTTAGCTTTCAATTCTTTAGGGAAAATTTAAAAATGCCACAAAACATGGGGCCACTTGTGCACCAAAATAAGTTGACAATCTAGATGTAAATTAATGGGAAAACACATACTTGAATGTTTAACAACATAGGATATTCAATCCATACACCACATAGGTATGGAAACCAAGAACCAGGTCAAATATGAGTAGTGTGCCCAAACGGTACACCATGAATAGGAGATAATTGGGTCCTTGACCATAGGATGTTATAGGGGGACCACCTATACTAATCCCACCAAAGAGATAATGTTAAAAATATTGAGTTATCAATAATATACATTTCTTTACCCTAGTGGTAGAGTTTATATGTTGAGCTAACATATTTCATTCAGTATGTGTAGGTGAGATCCCATTCTAGTTGGGTCCTTAGGTGAGAGGGATCCTAATAGAGATTTTTTTAGAGTAGAGGGTTACAATATTAAGAGATTTGAAGGCCCCTATTCTTAATGCATCTATATGATCATGACCTCACATGTACTACTGGGATATTTTCACAAAGGTGTTGCTAATAAATGCTTCATTATATATGAGAGTTGCAATCTAAACCGAGGAGTTGAGATAAATGCATGGAGAGAGAGAGATGTGGATTAAGTAAAAACATCAGAGATCTCCATGTAAGGATAGATGCATTAGAGAGATAGATTAGGTGATCATTCATTAGAGTAAGTGAGAGAGAGATCAATATCAACTACAACCCATGGTGACTGACTCTCAGATGAAAAAACATAAATAGCTACCAGGTCATAGGATAACTTAGCTTTTGTAACTTGTTATGTGTGTATCAAGTTTAGGCCCTAAAAGTAGAGGCTCATCTAAATCATGTGATGTACATAGTGACTTACATTGTATCAAGACTGATTAGATTTTATATATCATTTTTAGTATATGATGTGTTGATTGTATGGGCTTTATGTACTATTCATGATTAATAATTTCACTACATGTGATTAATATTAGAGTTATAAGCACTCATATCCAAGATCTAATTTTTAATTCATTACCATAGTAAAAATAATCCATTACACATAAGATTAGATCATGCACACACAAATAATAACTAAGATGATGTTCAACATCTAAGTCTCTCATATCTCAACATATATTTTATAATTCACTTGTGTCAAAAGTATTTGATAGGTCTACAATGGGGAATCTAATAAATAATTACACTCAACAATTTTTATGTGCACAATTCATTTCAAATCTAACAATATTTAACAACCCATAATTTAAGTTTAACTCAAATTGTAGTGTGAACTAACACAAAACTAGGCTAGATAGATAACAACTAGGTAATCTAAGCCTAGTTTGAACACACAACTTCAACACCCACCCTTAAGTGAAAAAGTGGGGAGTGAGAAAAGAGAAGAGAAGAGATATATATCCTTGGATATGGGTCCATACATCTAAGCCAAATTAGGTACCCATGTTTAAAAATCTAGGAAAAAAGGCACCAAGGGTAAAATATGTCATCGTAAGGTACTAAAAAACCAATAATAAAAATGAAAGTGGAGAAATCAAGCATATGTTGCAATACATCCAAAGAGTCATGGCTCAATACTCAAACATGTGATGAATTATATGTTTAATAGATGGAAATTCAGTAAGGAACTCAACCCTACATGAGTGGTAAGGATCTATTGCTCGACCACTAAAAAAATAACTGACACTGTAGACAATCAAATCTCTCCTTATAAAAAGGAGACTATCAACAACATTGAAAGTGTAAAATATTTAACCAAACTAAATTCAATCATTTCCATAAATATAAGATGTGGTGCACCAAGGATTAGTAAGGGACACAACACTCAAAGATGCAGGACCTACACACCATGCCCTCCCCCCCCATATTGTTGATTGGGTGGAGTGATGCAAAAAATGAGTGCTACGAAGCCAACTACTTGAACATAAAAACATTGACAATGTATTAAATAAATCCATATGTCTCTCACAACACAAAGATGGTCATGTTGGCAACAGAGGTGTCAAAGATATAGATAAAATATATCTCAATAATATGGCCCTGGTGGTGATGGGAGAGTCAAGCAATTGAATTGGGAAACAATGCTCAGAATAGAGCACACATGCATAAAGGTGGACTAAACTAAAACAAAAAACCATCCATTCCTATATAGACTCAATGTGACTTCAAAATGATCCCATAAAATAATAAACCCACTAAATGAATAAAAAAACTCAAGAATGTTGTTAATTTGTAGAAGAGACCATTACTAACAAAAGAGTTTCTCCTAAGATAATGGAGTAGTGTACAGATGAAGGATTTGAATAGTGGAGGAACCACATTAGTAAAATATTCACAAACAAAGCTAACACCACCATCATGACTAATCTGAAATCCACCCCAAATGAATATGAATGGTGGATGGCAATGCATGCATCTGAGTACATTTAAAGGACACAAAATATGCATGCGAGGAAACATCTAAAAGTGTATCAAGTTGATCATATTGACTAAAGTAAACTTAATATTCTCATGCTTGAGTGAAGGTGCAACAAAACTTGTATTGCTCAAAATCCTCATGAAGAGTGGAACAAACAAAAATTGCTTTTCTATCATTAAATGACCCCTATGAATATGAAACATCTATGTGATGACCAATGGAATGGAAATTAATACAACAAACAAGTTGGATAAAATAAATGATGCCTTGTGAATGTTTTCCAATACATATACCAATATGACTCATGGAATGGAGTATGTGAGAACCAAAGGTAATATTATTCTTCTCAAAATAACCAAGCACATATGTAGGTGAATCTGAAGTGGGATGTGCAAGAGGTGAAACAATGGGACCATCAAATATAATATGTGATTAATAATATGGTAGGTCATAGTCTAAAAATGCATCAAGTGGATGCATACCAGATTCATAGATAGGTAGTGAATCATGTGATGAACTAGATTAAAAAGTATGTAATTCCAATGTATCAATATTATGTTGAAAATGTGCAACTATGTTATGAAATGAGTATATGAGGGACTCTTTGTCAGAAATGAGGGAAAGGAGAATCTATTTTTGCCTTTTGTGTTTCTTATTCTCTTATACATACTTAATCATACATTCCTAAAGTGAACCGAATGCAGAGAATAGCATAGCACTTTTTGATAGTAGATTATTATTTACCTACAAAATAGTGTGGAGTTGATGACACAAAACCATTACAATAAGGAAAAACTAAGCCTTGGAATGAATCTCAAATAAAAAATACACTCACCAAGGTGTAAAACAAACCTCCTAAATTCCTTAGAACAACATAGTTTTTTACAATAATGGACTCAATATAGTGATTAATACAAAATAAATATTAACAGGGCCTCCTAAAATCAATATAATTCACCAAAGAATGTAAAAAGGTGATCCCCTAACATAAACGAGGTGGTACTTTATAAACAATGTGTTTAAAAAATATTTTTAGGTATAAATATGAAAAAATTACTTGCAAGAAATATATTGGCACAACTACAAAAAGCTTACAAATTAGTACACTTTTAAAAAAAATAGTACCTCAATCTAAAATACTTATCAAAAGATATGACCATCCGAAGATACACAAATCTATAATGGTGAGGCAAACTTTATGAAAAAAATTGAAATCTTTAGAAATCTGGTTGCTCAAATTATAAATATAACTAAACTATTAAATAGATTTTAGAAAAAATAAGAAAATTTGAAAAAACATTTCACCTCCCACGACTTTCAGATGAGCAAGAGGAGGCATCCACAAAACACTATATACAAAAGGTTTACTCTTTGCATATTTTTTTTCCATATTTTTTCTCACAAAAATTCAAACCCTTGATCTCTCCTTATAAAAATTTCTAGCAAAAACATCAATACCATTTCACCATGGTTCCTTTTAAATGTATAAATAGACATTTTTTTTCAATTTTTTAAAATAATTTTAAAAAATAAAAATAAAAAATGAAACCTTTGTTGAAAAATGGGAGTTGTTGGTGGATGTGAGGTTCGATCATGAAATTGCAATGTTGATGAAAATTTGGAAGTCAAAAATGGCATAGGTTTGTGGCATATTAAAGAGGTGTTGATGGTGGAAGGTTATCGTGTCCAATTCCAAATCTAATGAATATGTGGTGGTGGAGCCAATGTAGTATGAGGTCCACATTAAGATTATAATCTATAATTTTTTACCACCATGGGAATAAGTCATTACATACAAGCTTAGATCATGCACATATGAAAAATAATTCAGGTTTATGTTTAACATTTGAGTCTTTCATATCTCAACATATATTTTATAATTTGTTTGTGTTGATAGTCTTTGAATTATGTATGTTGGGATTTTTTATCAACTTTTCTTTATGGCATTGAAGTTTATAGTTCTTAACAAGATAACACGCTAGCATTTCCCACAAGACTGAACTCTTGTGTGCTCACTCAAAGTATGTAACAATAAACTGGTTCCCATGGGTTATGTTGCACAATAACACACTTGTCATATATTGGTGTTTGTTCATATATCTAATTAACTATTACATAGAAAATGAAATACATGACTATGGACCTTATTTCAACTGTGTAAACAAACATGATTATGAAGCTAACTGCCACATGATTCAAAGTATTAATTACACAAGCTCATATAATGAAAATTCTATTCATTATAGTCAAATACAAACCATGTGTTACATAATAAACGTATTGATAACTCAATTTTGAAACTTAACTAACAAATTTAGCATAACATCAGATCTAATAGTAACTTTCATGAATTTTTTATTACCACAATCAATCATTACATAATACCAATATTTAGAAGTAATACAAATTTCTATACATGGGTGTTTATACTTGTTTTCCTTGATCAAGTTATTACATTAATTATGACACTTTAGTGACTATCCAGTGATGTCCAGTAGACTGACATTCATGGCAGTTATTTACTTATTTTTCACTAAGGACCTAGTCCTTAGCACCCCTATATTCTCATTCAGTGCTAGATCCTTGTTTCCAAATGTCTTCCTTTATGTGGGTCAATACAAAACTCATGTATGATTAAAGTTTTTTCTAATCTTGAGAATTGCTCCTCAACCATTTCCCACTTTATTCATGCTCCCCAAGTCTTTTGTTGATATACCAAGTCCTTCACTCTTGGGTCCTCCATTTATTATGCCTCTCCTTTGACTAGGTCTTCTCATGCCATGGTATTCTATCCATTATCTTTTGTGCCATGGTCTTCTCATGCCATGTTTGTTCTGCTCCATGGAATTTTCACACCACGATCATTCTGCACCATAATCTAAAACACTTAGTTAGAATTAGGGGTCCAACATCACCCCACAATATGCTCTTAGTCCATCTTGGACTAAGCACCGGTCCCAACCTCAACCAAAAATACCATTTCCCCAACCCATTGTAAGGCTCGCCTATAGAATTCCACTTCTTCGATGAACTATTGAGTCACCCATAATGTTTCATTTCTAAGCACAGGTTGCTTCTTACACTGCTTTAATAGGAGATTTACAAGGGTCTCCAATTTATCAATGAATTCTCCCTCTAAAGAGACCCCATCTGTTAATTAATGATACAATGGTAGAGGGGATGTAATTTATTATGTATAGGTATCAATATATTGACAACATGGATGAATGAAAGTAATGAGATAAACTCTAGGATCTCAATGTCTTGTCTGATATTAGTGACATAGTATTGTTAGTTCAAGACAAACATCAGATATCAAGTCTTGTTGCAATCAAATAATCTCTCATGACATCCTCATCCACCCTCAATAATAGAAAATGACAAATCAAAGATGTTGCCACCATGCAAGATATGGACCCCTTTTTAATGGATGGTGTAGGGAATATAAATCCAACCACTACCCTAAATCTGGGTTTGGTGTACAACATAGACCCCCTAGTATATGGTATCACTTAAAATACCCTCTCATTGCCACTCACTATCACCACCCAACACACGTTGAAATATTTCACCACTTTCATGTTCTTTATCACCTTGTCCTTTCTTCTAGGGGTCCAAGTTTGGTGTTTATGTATATTTTTAAGCCTAATATAATTATTCCAAGTGTTTATATATTTGTAGCATGGATGAACATAAGCTATAAGGTAGACACTGGTACCTCAATATCTTGTTTTCACATAAACAACATTGTAATGTAAATTCAAATCACTCATTGAATGTGGAGCCATATCATAATAAAATTAGTGTTCATGACATCCTCATCCACCCTTAACAATATAAAATGACCAATCAAATATGTTACCACCTTGGAAGCTACATACCCCTTTATAATGTGTCCAAGTCATGTAAATCCAATAGGTGGCCTAAATCCATGTCTAGTATATGATAAGGGTTATATGGTGTTTGATACCACATAAAATACCTTGCCATTTCCCCTCACCATCACCACCCAACTCACCTTGAAATATTTCACCACTTACATGTTTTGTATTACTAGCCCTTCCCCACCACTTTGCCATTGCTAAAGCTCTTTGGAAAACAAAACATCTTTTCCCCACATAACATATTGCCACATCGTATGAAGGAACACACAATCTCATTCGGTATCATCACTTGCATAAGAAGTAAATGAGTATTGATGCTTATCATTATGTGCACAAAAGGTGAGATGGGGGTAAAGGTCATGGGTTTCAAGTGAGGTATGACTATCGATTTACACACTTATGCTTTACATTACCATGCTTTACCAAAATAGAAATTTACATCTTGTATGGTATATATTATGCTAACACTATAATATAATATTAAAGTATAATATAATATTATAATATTAATTTTATTGTGTTAATTGAGAGTAGCATAATGAATCATATCCATACCCAAAACTACCATAAAATGTCACATGGGGATCATAATGAAGAGGTAAAGTCCTGGCCTAGAAAATTTAGTTTCAAGATGTAGTACGTGTGACATACATACAATATCTATACATCACTATGATATGGGATGTTGGTGAGGTAGAGTTACTACTACCAACCACATTGATACATGGACCATATGATGCCTACCATCACCCAAGAATAGCATCTCTGAGATAAAGAGGAGATTGGGACTAGCCTTATGGAGGAGGAACCCATGGGTAGGAGGAACAACATTGGATATGTAATCCATACATGCACATAGGTATGGGAACAAAAAATTAGGTCAAAGAAGAATAGTGTGCCAAATGGTGCACTATGAATAGGCAATATTTGGGTTCCTGACCATAAGATGCTATAAGCGGACCACCTCTAGTGATCCCACTAAAGAAAGCATGTTAAAAATATTGAGCTATCAATAAAATACATTTATTTACCCTAGTGGTAGGGTTTATATGTTGAGATAACATATTTCATTCAGTGTGTGTAGGTGAGATCCCACTATGGTTAGGTCTTTAGGTGAGAGGGATCCTAATAGAGCTCTTTTTAGAGTAGAGGGTTCCAAGACTAAGAGAGTTAGAGGCCACTATTCTTGATGCATCTATATGAGCATGAACTCACATGTACTAGTGGGAGATTTCCATAAGGATGTTGCCAATAAATGCTTCATTATATATGAGAGTTGCAATCTAAGCTTAAGAGTTGAGATAAATACATGGAGAGAGAGATTTGGATCAAGAAAAAACATCAGACTCCTCCATGTAAGGTTAGATTTACTAAAGAGGAATATCATAGATGATCATTCAATAGAGCAAGTGAGAGATAGATCAAGATTAACCGCAACACATGGGGACTGACTCTCAGATGAAAAAAAATAGATAGCTAGCAGGTCATAGGATAAATTAGATTTTGTATCTAGCTGTGTGTATCAAGTTTGGGCACTGTAAAAGAAGGTTCATCTAAATCATGTGATATACATAGAGACATACATTGTATCAATACTAATTAGGTATTTATATATCATTTTTAGTTTATGATGTGTTGATTGCATGGGCTTGATGTATTATTCAAGATTAATACTTTCACTATATGTGTTTAATATTAGAGTTATAAACACTCATATCCAAGATATAATTTTTAATTCATTTCCATAGTTATAAGAATTCATTACACACAATTTTAGATCACACACACATGAACAATAACTTAGATTATGTTCAACATCCAAGTCTCTCATATCTCAACATATATTTTATAATCCATTTGTTTCAAAAGTCTTTGATAGATCTACAATAGGCAATCCAATAAATAAGTTCACTCAACTATTTTTACATGCATAATTAGTTTCAACTCTAACAATATTTAACAACCCCTAATTTAAGTTTAACTCTAGTTGGAGTGTGAACTAACACAAAACTAGACTAGATAGATAACAAATAGGTAATCTAAGCTTAGTTTGAACACACAACTTCAACACCCACCCTTAAGCAAAAAATTGGGGAGTGTGAAAAGAGAAAATAAAAGATACATATCCTTAGATATGGGTCCAAGCATCTAAGCCAAATCAAGTACTCATGTACAAAAAACAAGGAAAAAAGGCACTAAGGGAAAAATATGTCATCGCAAGGTATTAAAAAAACTAATAATAAAAATGAAAGTGGAGAGAGAAAACATATAGTTCAAGGCATCCATAAAAACATGGCTCAAGTCTCAAACATGTGATGAATTATATGTTTATTATATGGAAATTCACCAAGGAATTCAACCCTACATGAGTGGTATGGATTCACTACTCGATCACTAAAAACATAACTAACACTGTAGACAATCAAATAGCTCCTTATAAAAAGGAGACCATCAGTGGTGTTGAAAGTGTAAAATATTCAACCAAACTAAATTCAATCAATTTATTGAATAGAATATGTGGTGCACCAAGGATTAACAAGGGATACACAACTTAAAGAAGCAAGACCTACAAACCCTGCCTTCTCTCCATATTATTGATTAGGTGGAGTGATGGAAAAAATATGAGTGGTACGAAGCCAACAACTTGAACATAAAAATATTGATAACATCTTAAATAAAACCATATGTCTCTCACAACACAAAGATGGTCATGTTGTCAATAGAAGTGTTGAATATGAAAACAAAATATATCTCATGAATTTGGCCCTGGTGGTGATGAGAGAGTCAAACAATTGATTTAGAAAAAAATACTCAGAATAGAGCACACTTACATAAAGGTAGACTACACTAAATTAATAAACCATCCATTCCTCTATAGACCTAGTCTAACTTTTAAATGATTCCATAAAACAATAAACCCATGAAATGATGCAAAAAACTCAAGAATGATGTTAATCTGTAAAAGAGACCATTATTAATAAAAGAGTTTCTCCTAAGACAATGGAGTAGTGTGTAGATGAAGAAGTTAAATCGTAGAGGAACCACATTAGTAAAATTTTCACAAAGAAAGCTAATATCATCACCATGACTAATCTAAAATCCACCCCAAATGAATATGGATGGTAGATGAGGATGTCTACATTTGAGTACATTTAAAGGACAAAAAATGTGCATGTGAGTAAAGATCCAAAAGTGTTTAGGTTGATCATGCTGACTAAAGTAAACTTAGGATTCTCATGCTTGAGTGAAGGTGAAACAAAACTTGTGTTGCTCAAAATCTTCATGAAGAGTGGAGTAAATAAAATTTGCATTTCTATTATCAAATGACCGTAATGAATATGAAACATCTATGTGATAACCAATGTAATGGTGATTAATCCAACAAACTTGTTGGATAGAAGAAATGATGTCTTGTGATTTTTTGCCAATACCTTCACAAAATAACAAATCACTTATGTAGATGAATCTAAAGTGGGGTGTGCATGAGGTGAAATAATGAGAGCACCAAATATAATAGGCAAATAAAAATATGGTACGTCATAGTCTAAAAATGCATCAAGTGGATGCATACCAGATTCATGGATAGGTACTTAATCACATGATGAACTCGGTTCAAGATTATGTAATTCCAATGTATCAGTCTTATGTTAAAAATGTGCAACTATGTTCTGAAATGAGCATATGAGGGAATCTTTGTCATAAATGAGGGAGATGATAATGGAGTTTTACTTGTTGAGTTTCATATTCTCTTATACATACTTAATCATATATTATCAAAGTGAACCGATTGCAGAGAAGAACATACCACTTTATAACAGTAGGTTATTATTGGCCTACATGG
Source organism: Torreya grandis (assembly GCA_037957365.1). Taxonomy (NCBI): domain Eukaryota; kingdom Viridiplantae; phylum Streptophyta; class Pinopsida; order Cupressales; family Taxaceae; genus Torreya; species Torreya grandis. Next base: position 1,996,469 of record JARHVA010000298.1, on the reverse strand, counting down.
TAGTGTGGAGGTTGTGGCATGATGTCACTATAATAAGGAAAAAACTAAGCTCTGGAATGAATCTTAAACAAAAAAACATACTCACCAAAATGTAAAACAACCCTCCCAAATTATTTATAACATAATATTCTACAATAATGGATTCAATATAGTGATTAATACAAAATAAATATGAAAAGGCCTCCCAGAATCAATATCATGCACCAAAGAATGCAAAAAGGTGATCCCCTAACATAAATGAAGTGGTACCTTATAAATAATGTGTTTATAATCTCTAATTTAGGTATAAATATAAATTTTTTTCTTGCATTAGATATATTGATAAAAATATATTGGAACTATTAAAAAGAGCATAAAAATTAGCGCACATTCAAAAAAAATTATGCCTCAATCTAAGCTACTTGTCAAAAGATATGACCATCCAAAAATCAACAAATCTATGATGGTGAAGCAAATTTTGTAAAAAGAAAGAATTTTTTGGAGACTTGGGTGTTCAAATTATAAATATGATTAAAATATTAAATAGATCTTGGGAAAATAAGAAAATTGAAAAAACATTTCACCTTCGAGGGCTTTTGGATGAGCAAGAGTAGATATCTACAAAACATTATAAACAAAAGATTTACTCTCTGCATATTTTTTTTTTCTTATTTTTTTCAAAATAGATTTGAACTTTGGACCTTTATTTATAAAAAAGTTCCAGCAAAATTATTAATACGATTTCACTATGGTTTATTTTTAATATATAAATAGATAATTTTTTTTTTCAAATTTTCAAAATCATTTAATAAAAAATAAAAATAAAAAATGAAAACTTTGTTGAAAAATGGGAGTTGTTGGTGGATGTGGGGTTTGGTCATGAAATTGCAATGTTGATGAAAATTTTGAAGTAAAAAATGGCATAGGTTTGTGGCACATTAGAGAGGTGTTGATAGTGGAAGGTTATGGTGGAGCCAATTTAGTACGAGGTCCACATTGCAATTAGAGTTCATTACAACCATGGGAATAAGTCATTACAATCATGTGCATATGAATAATAATTCAGGTTTATGTTTACCATTTGAATCTCTCATATCTCAATATATATTTTACAATCTACTTGTGCTAATTGTCTTTAATGTATATATAACAAGATTGTCTAGTTTAAATCCACTTAGTTCTTATGAGTAACTTAAAAAATAAATAAATTCACTAATTAAATGCATTAAAACATTTGTATGTGAATAATTAGTTTTAATTATAAAAATATTTGATGCCCCCTAATTTAAGCTTAACTCTAGTTGTAGTGTGCACTAACATAAAAATATGCTAGATAGATAACTAGATAATATAAGCCTAGTGTGAACACACAAATCCAACAATTGACATATAAAATTTTAATAAATAAAGCATGAGCACCTACACACATGTGGTACATAGGTAGCGATGATTGAGAGAGGATATATCCACCACATCACCATAGCTAGGGCTCCTAGAATGCATATGAGAAAGTTCCCTTAGACATGAAATATGTTAAGGCAAACCCTTTAATCGGGTGCTAGAGGGCATTACTCTCTAATGTGAATAGATACTATACACAGTTCTTTAGGATCTTAGTGATAATGAAAGGATACTATATGATACTCTCTCTCTCTCTATATATATATATATGTACTTTTTATTTGTTAGATGAGCACCACATCACTAATGCATAAGGGATGAGGTCACACCAACTTCTCAAACTACGAGTCCCAGTATATTTGACATGCATATATATATATATATGTACTTTTTATTTGTTAGATGAGCACCACATCACTAATGCATAAGGGATGAGGTCACACCAACTTCTCAAACTACGAGTCCCAGTATATTTGATAAGCACACATGCTCAAGTGCATCTATATGATGCTCATAAACTACTCTAACTTGGCTAAGTGGTAAGTGTGTTCCTCCTCATAAGAGATATATCTAAATGTATTGACATGCAAAGAAGGGATTAAGTCCTCAAGATGAATAAAAACCATCAATACACTATCGAGTATGGGATTTTTTCTCCATGGTAGTGCAAAATCTAGTATGATATACCCAAAGAGTGTGATAGATCATGAGGTGCCACTCTCTTTTTGACTTAGAAATAGTTTTGAGGGGATTATTATTAAGACACTTATTAAAACATTGAGACTGAACATTACACTGTAAGTAATAAGTTGAAGTGAAACATTACTTGAAATAATTTTTTTTAGCTAATTCATGCATCTCAAGGCTTTGAAATTCTGATCAATTATTAACCTTCACTACTAAAAGAATAAAATACAATAGATGAACTTATTTAGGATAAATTTTGTGACTGTGCACCCACACATGCTACTAAATGGCATGGCCTCAATCCACTTGATAAAGTAGTTAGTTGTAGTGATGAAAAATTTGTGTCAATAAAAAAAATGGGCTTGAGATCATTAATGGTTTTGATAGATCAAGGAAAAAAATGGCCAAGGGGCCAAAACAAACTACAAGGAACTCATGGGGGCATTAATCCATCCCCAATAAGCTATAAAATATTTAAATTCTTAGCATACTGGATAATGTCCTTAACAAGAGTGGTCCTATAGTATCCCATATTATTGATATGCTAAGCGATGGCCTACCTACCTAGGTAGCCACCATAGGTGCTATAATGAAACTCGTCAAGATAAAGATAAGTATACTTAGAGGTGAGACATTACATTGACACAACATTGAGAAATATCTTGAATAGGACCTTTCCAATGATGACATATCATATGGAGAACTTAAAAATCCTATAGTGCTCATGATAAGAGGTGTTATTGAGATAACATTGGTCATCTAGAACACACAATATTTTGATACCACACACAATCAAAAATTTCCCTCCATTCCATGGCATATACTATTTCATTGGGAAAATTATCATCAATAGACTCCTATGATTTTTTAGGCAACATGTATTTATAAATTAGCTTTATTATAGCTAATCCTTTCTTAATTTTTATTGTCTTTTTTCTGGATGTTTCATAAAAAGGCTAAATTATGCACAATGGATATAAAAACACTCATAATGTCGACATACACTTAAGTACTCACTTAAGGTGAAAGAATAGAAAACCAAGAACCTAATTGATATAAATATACATGAAGATAAAAAGCATAGACACTGATAATTAGTAAAAACCCTAGAAAACACTTTAATGAAAGTAAATAACAAACTATCTAGTACTAACATGTCCTCTCATTAACCTTCATTATTTACCTATAATGTATAAACATGTATATAAACTAAATTGTTATAATTCTCTTATATATTTGATATATAAATCATATCCAATGATTACAAAATACTTTCATGGATAAATACACATATAAACCTTAAGCTTTATCCTTACTTCTCCTATAACCTAAAAAACATGTGCCTTATCTAGATCTAATGTCTAATGAAAGGTTGAGGGTTATATTTATAAGTTTCTTAGAACACATCAATCCCTACCAACTATATCTGACTCAATGACTACCTTTTTATTTTTATAGATATATACATATATTATATTGAATATTTCTCTATCTGTGATCAATATTTGAACATCTATGTGATTTTTATCTTGGTGCTTTCCATTTGTTGTATTTATGTCTATCTATGATCTAATTTTGTGTTTATTTCTAGCATGACAATGTGTCTTCAAAATATTTTTTTATCTAAACTGTGCATCACTCATTATCCTTTGTTTGCATTCCACTACACCTATGCATCTTCCATTCAATGTATATCAAGATTTTTTGATACAATTCTATGTGTCTCACATGCATATCCTTCTACTTAGCCATTCTTATGGTTGCCTTTTATATATAAGTTTGAGGGTCAACATTAACCCACAATAGTTTTTAATCTTCTCGTAAATAATTATTTATGACTCCTTCAAGGTTGTGCTTGTGAATATTTATAAAGTCATTATGTTAACCTTATTTTCAAATTCATCCCAAGTGATTATTATTTAACCAATATCCCTTCTAACTTTATACATGTTTCCCATTATTAATCTAATTATAATATTTCTTATCATTTTTATACTCAAGATATTTCAAAACTTATTACTTTGTATTTAAATTTTGTGGTTGTCTCTCACATGTGATTTTACTCATTCAATGCTTCCCTAGATAACTCTACATGTTTATCATCCAAATATGTGTGTTGATTATTCACCTTACACTTCAATGCATTCTATGAATTCATTCATTTTTCCTTTCCATCATGTTTGTCTCCTTAATCATAATAACATTTAACTCCTTGATATTTTTATCATCATTTTTAAGTTTTGTGTCATTATATTCTAAGGTATTCCCTAGTTATTTAACCACATGCTCATTTATTTATGCACTTTTCACTACCTACTTGAGTAGTCCTTTTAATTTCTTGTCATGTTTCTACCAAAATCCCTTGCCCACTTCTAATTTATTCTCCCTCAATGATTCCTTTGAGGGTTATTCAAAAATAATAATCAAAGTCTCGCATAAAAAATTAAGAATGGTTGTGTCAATCATATCAATCAAAACATTCTTTGGTGGCTGAATTTCTAAATTTCTTGATCTTCTCATCATCATTTTTCAATTTTGTGTCAATGTATTCTAAGGTACTCCCTAGTTATTTGAACACATGCTCATTGATTTTTGCTCTTTTCACTACCTACTTGAGTAGTCCTTTTAATTGGCTTATTTATACCAAACTCCATCAACTACTTCTAATTTATTATTCATCAATTATTTCTTTGAGGGTTATGCAACAAAAATCACTAGAGTCTCGCACATCAACTTAAGAATGGTTGTGTTGATATTTTCAATCACAAAATTCCTTTGGCGGCTGATTTTCTATAAAGTTTCAATCTTTCTTTTTCAATGGTGGATGTAAACAACCTAATTTGGTTAAGCAACCATAAGTACTATGTCTTCCATTGCTCTTTCGCATGAGGTTATTAGTGATGGTTATAGTCCTTGTTCGTATGGTCATTTTGAGTCTTTTGATCTTCCTTATTGTTGGATATTTGATCCAAGTGTGTTTATTTATTATGTTGCTTAGATTAAAATAATAATGTTTGGGGCATGCATCACTTTATGTGACACTCCTATAGTTAGTATTTAATTTATTATTGTGTTTTGTTTGTAATAATTTGTTGTTTCATAGGAATATCAATTATATTCTGTAACCACCTGTGAAAAGCTTTTATAGCTTTTCACCTCTCTTTGTAAATCATCTCAAAATAATATTTTATCCATTTTATGTGAAATTAAATATTCACAATGTAATTTCTTGATGATTTCACCATTTCTCTTGGGCCATCAGTGGTATCAAAGTGTAGGATATTGAAAAGGAGGATTGAAGAATTCTTGTTTATCATGATAAAGTACATAAGTTGAGGAGGATCGATCAACATTTGTAAACCAATCAAACTACTAGCATAAAATTTTAGAAGTTTATTTGTTGTAAAAACATGGTGGACCCCAGATGAAGTTCAATGCCAAATAAAAATCTCAGACCAAGCATCATGCTTGTACGACATCCCAAAATGGCTTTTTGATCAGTGTTTTTTTGATTTTCTACTACCTGAGTATTTATTTTCTATTGCCGTACTAATTTTAACTTTTATTTGGAATTATATTGGTTGCTTGAGGATGGCATAGCAATAAATTAATGATTGAATTTTATTCATTTTTTGTATCATCTACCACCTTCCATGTACGATGATGCTATGAAAAATGTGAGATTGACGTAGTGGTTCAACATATCTACCTAAAGAGAGCATGTATTGTGGCTGAGTGTTGCACAAGAATAATTAGTTGTGTTATTCAAAGAGAGATATGTATGGTATGGCATAATTTATTTGATTTTCTTGTTTTAAATCAAAACTGCTTCTTCCCTGTTGAAATTTTAAACCCATGCTATAATTGTATGACATATTAGGAGATTTTTTTAACATTTTAAAAAACTTAATTTTTTCCTCTCAATGTTGAAGTGGGTCCCATGAAAGAAGGAAGGTAAAAATATGATGAAAGTTTTTTTTAATAGTGAAGTATAATTGGTAAAAGTCTATTTTATAGTTTGGTGAAAGATTTTACCATATAATTTTTATCTTTCATTTGAAAAATGAAGGTCATAGCTTATTGATTTGTATCCAATTTTATTGAAGGTAAGTTGGTTAGAGGATAGTTTATTAAGTCACTTGAAATAATAGGACAAGGGTTCAACCCTCAAAAGTGCCAAAAATCCTTTTTTAGCAAAAGGGTTATATGAATTAATTGTAAAAATGAGGAAAATCTCCACCTACCATGACAATTTTTACCATATCTTGAACACACCATCATATTATTTTGTCAAAGTTACCTTTTTGGAAATTAGAATCAAATATATTTTAAATGAGTATAAGCAAGGAGGGGTCCATATTGTCTTTCTATGTAATTTTAATCCCCGTAAACTAGTCAAATTTTATGATTTAGCATTGAGGGCGGGTATGCCTAGCCTGACAGAGGAGCAAAATTTAATACTATCATATCTTCTATATACAATGCTCAAAATATTCATATGACCACTTGTTTTTTATCAAAATGTATTTATAAGAACATCTACGTGAGAAATTTTTGATTCTAATATGCACAAATATGTTTTTTACATATTTTGAATAAATTACGCATTGTAATGAAATGAGGTGCATTTTCAGTGGAATCTGACACCCCAAGTTTTTATTAAACAATAAAAATGTGTTGTATATATCAAACAAATATTGTAATGATGTGTCCTACCAATTGTGTTGTTGGTGATGATGGTATTACGTTTTGGCATTTACAGATCCTTGAGGATATAACAGGCTAAATATAGCAAACTAGAGGTTTGAGGATCCATGGAGGTTGGAGGATATTTTCCCTTCTCTAGTTTGATATTCACTCAGATTATGGGTTCACTATTGGGATAGAAATTTTAGGCTTGTGTTTTTGCTTTCAATTTCTTTTTTGGCTTTTTATATCTAATATTCATGATATAGAGCAGATAGAGTAGTTTGAATTTGTTTTTATGCTGCACAACTTCTCACCTCTCATTTGATAGAGGGTGAAGATATTGCATAGTGGCCTTGGATCAGTCATTGGTGGTTGTACAAGTTAGCATTAGATTTCATAGCATTTTGAGTGTTGAGAAAAGGCATACATGCGATGTTGGTGATTGTTGGGCATTCGAGAGATGTGCCATACAGAGTACTAGGGTATCACTTGGATGGGTTCTTGTGTGGGACCTTATGTGGGTCATTGTATTTGGATAGGATTTGATTGGGTTCTACTATAGTATGGTATAATGGTTAAAGGGGATGAACATGCCATGATCATGTTCATCAACCATAGTTTGATCAGTATCATGATGTATAGTGTGCTAGCTTGCAGATGTAGCAGAGATACTCATTGATGACTTCAGAGTCATTGCTCTAGATATTTTCTATACCCCTTTGGATCAAGGTGGGGTTTCTTAGATATTTTATCCAAGTTTTATTATTTATTATGTTGCTTAGATCAAAATAATAATGTTTAGGGCATGCATCACTTTATGTGACGCCCCCATAGTTAGTATAGTTATTATTTAATTTACTATTATGTTTTGTTTTCAATAATTTGTTGGGTCATGGGAATATCAGTTATATTCCATAACCACCCATGAAAATCTTTTAAAACTTTTCACCTCTCTTTGTAAATCATCTCAAAATAATATTTTATCCATTTTGTGTGAAATTCAATATTCGCAATGTAATTTCTTGATGATTCCACCATTTCCCTTAGGCCATCACTTATGTCTTATTTTCCCTTTTTGTGATACTCCCAACAATCATAGGTCACGTTTTCCTAGTTCGAGGGGCCCATATCCTATCCTCCATGTTTTTTGCTTTGTTCTAAGCCTTAGGACATTAATGCCACTTTTAAGATAGTAATACCAAATGGTTCTAGTGTCCACTTATGGCTTTAGTGCTTGACGGTCCCTTTCACCCATGTTTGATTCCCAACCCCTACGTGAGTCTTCTCTTATGTTTTTGTATATTTTTCATGACTTTTTATCCAATGAGCAAGACATTATAATCAAAAAAAAAAATCCTCCTATATAAAGAGCCTCACAAGGCATTTTACATCTAACAATTATTAGTTTAGCAATTATTTACATAAAATCAACCAATAATACAACTCAAATAATCTACATATTACTTAGTTTTCACACCTAGACATTTGTATGCTTGATCAAAAAGAGCCTATGCAAAATTCATTCTATCATACCATGCAATTGATGATACGCATTCCCTAATGGAGAATTACATAGGATCTGAGACCCCTAGTATTAAGGTTAATCTAGGTGGTGACCAGGACAATTGGGGTTCTACTCTGCATGATAGTAACATACCACAGCCTAGTTTTTCCTTTCCTTTTTGCATTTAATTCTTTCATTTTTTATTATGTGTAAGTATTCATTAGGGTTTTGGAGAAGTTTTAGCTAAAATAGTGACATAGACGAGCCTCTATGCGACACAAAATCACCTACAGGACCTCCAAAAGCTCTTATAACTTCCCTAAAAGTTAAAAATAGTCACTAAAATAAGAAAATTAGCACCAAAATTAGACACTAGCACCATATGTTACTACTATCTTTAGTGGGGTGTTACTATCCAGAGTCAGATCTCGACAAATAGTCAAAAGACAAAAGATTTCTCTATATATGTTCAACCATTTTCTATACGTCGATCCTCAAAAAACTGTCTCTTCATATAAGTTCCTTTTCTTCGTACACTTATTTTGGGTAAGTTCCATTAAATCAATAATTTCGAATTTTATTCCAGATTAACAATAGACTCAACCTTTTAATCTAGATTAGGATTTACATAGTAAAACCCTATAAAGTTAAAACATTTGGTGAACCTGTCTTACTTACAATATTGTTTTAAAATCCTAATTTTCATTAGGGTTTGACTTATCTAAATTGTGTACATTAAAATAGGATTACAAAAATCCAATTGCTAAATTTTTTGGGCTAACCTAGCTAATTTAATTAATCATATCCTAGGGTTTCATTTATTTAATTTAGTTTAAATATTTGTAACACAACCCTAAATAAAAACCCTATATCTACATACTAGGTTTGTATACATACAAATATTAGCAATTAGGGTTTCAATCATAATCCTATTTTCTATTACAACATTTGTTCAAAAAATTCACAAATCGCACACATACTTATGTTAGATTATATTCTACCTCTTGTGTGTTTGTTATTCCTTGTTTACACTATCTTCTTTGGCAAGTTTAAAATGGCATCTAAAAAGTCTTCCACCCCTTATCTACTTGATGCACTCTTGAATTTATCTCATTATTACAATAATGAATGGACTAATTTTCAAGATTATACATTAGAGCATAATAATGACTTCATTTATAATGATGATGATGATTATTATTCTAATGATGTATACGAGGATTACTATGAGTATGAAAATGAAATTACCAAAACCAAAAATGTTGATTAAAGAATATTTAATATAATTTAACCAAATCTCTTCTTCTATCGATGCCCTTAAAAGTCATGCCAAAAAAATGGTTGACAAAGGAAGACACTCTCCAACATGGAGAAATGCCTGGGATGTAATTATATTATTAGTATCGTTATCACCACAATTTATAATAGTTGAAATAGTAATACCTAACCACTATCTATTGATGATTGGTCATCTTTCAATTCATTGGCATAGCTAACAGGTCATAGGATAACTTGGATTTTGTATCTAGCTATGTATGTATCAATTTTGGGCCTTACAAGTAGAGGCTCATCTGAATCATGTGATGTACATAGTAACTTACATTATATCAAGACTAATTAGATATTTATATATCATTTTTAGTATATGATGTGTTGCTTCTACGGGCTTGATGTACTATTCATGATTAATACTTTCACTACATGTGATTAATATTAGAATTACAAAAACTCATATCTAGGATCTAATTTTTAATTCATTAGCATAGTGAGAAGAATCCATTACACACAAGCTTAGATAATTCACACATGAACAATAACCTAGATTATGTTCAACATCTAAGCCTCTCATATCTCAACATATATTTTATAATCCGCTTGTGTCAAAAGTCTTTGATGATCTACAATGGGGAATCCTCTAAATAAGTGCACTCAATAATTTTTATGTACATAATTAGTTTCAACTCTATCAATATTTAACAAACCCTAATTTAAGTTTAACTCTAATTTTAGTGTGAACTAACACAAAACTAGGCTAGATAGATAAAAATTAGGTAATCTAAGCCTAGTTTGAACACACAACTCCAACACCCACCCTTAAGTGAAAAATTGGGAAGTGAAAAAAGAGAAAAAAAAAGATATAGATCCTTAAATATGGGTCTATTCATCTAAGCCAAATTACCCATGTAAACAAACTAGGAAAAAAGGCACTGAGGGTAAAATATGTCGCCACAAGGTACTAAAAAAAAAATAATAAAAATGAAAGTGGAGAGAGTAAACATATGTTTCAAGGCATCCAAAGAAGCATGGCTCAAGACCCAAACACATGTTGAATTATATGTTTAGTAGATGGAAATTCACTAAATAACTCAACCCTGCATGAGTGGTATGAATCCACTACTCGATCATTAAAAAAATAAATGATACTATAGATAATCAAATAGCTCCTTATAAAAAGGAGACTATCACTAGTGTTGAAAGTGTAAACTATTTAACCAAACTAAATTCAATCAATTTATTGAATAGAAGATGTGGTGTACCAAATATTAGCAAGGGACACAACACTCAAAGAAGCAAGACCTACAAACCTTGCCTTTCCCCCCCTATTTTTGATTGTGTAGAGTGATGCAAAAAAAATGTGAGTGGTATGAAGTCAACTACTTGAACATAAAAATGTTAACAACATCTTAAATAAAACCATGTGTCTCTCACAACACAAATATGGTCATGTTGTCAATAGAGGTGTTGAATATACAGACAAAATATATCTCAAGAATATGGCCCTAGTGGCTAGGGGAGAATCAAGTAATTGAATTAGAAAAAAATGCTCAAAATAGAGCACATGTACATAAAGGTGGACTACATTGAAACAACAAACCATCCATTCCTTTATAGACTCAGTGTGACTTCAAAATGATCGCATAAAACATTAAACCCACTAAATTATGCAAAAAACTAAATAATGTTGTTAATATGTAGAAGAGACCATTACTAACAGAAGAGTTTCTCCTAAGACAATGGAGTAATGTGTAGATAAAGAAGTTAAATAGTGGAGGAACCACATTAGTAAAATCTTCACAAAGAACATTGATAATGTTGTTAAAACTAATTTGAAATCAACCCCAAATGAATATGGATGGTGGATGAGGATGCATGCATGTGAGTACATTCAAAGGACACAAAATGTGCTTGTGGGGAAAAATCCAAAAGTGTGTCAGGCTGATCATGCTGACTAAAGCAATCTTAAGACTCCCATGCTTGAGTTAAGGTGTAATAGAACTTGTGTTGTTAAAAATCCTCATGAAGAGTGGAGCAAACAAAAATTGCATTTATATCATCAAATGACCCTAATGAATATGAAACATTTATGTGATAACCAATGTAATGGCAAGTAATCCAATAAATAGGTTGGATAGAAGAAATGATTCTTTGTGAATGTTTGCCAATATGTGCACCAATATGACCCCTAAAATGGAGTATGTGAGAAATGAAGGAAACATTATGCTTCTCAAAATAACCAATCACATATGCAGGTGAACTTGAAGTGGGGTGTGTAGAAGGTGAAACAATGGGAGCATCAAATATAATAGGTGAATCAAAATATGGTAGGTCATAGTCTAAAAGTTCATCAAGTGGATGCATACTAGATTCATGGATAGGTCGGGAATCATGTGATGAACTAGGCTCAAAAGTATGTAATTCCAATGTATCAATCTTATGTTGAAAATGTATAACTATGTTTTGAAATGAGCATATGACATAATCTTATCATAAATGAGGGAGAGGAGAATGGTGTTTTGCTTCTTAAGTTTCTTATTCTTTTCTACATACTTAGTCATATCTTCCTGAAGTGAACACCTTTAAGAGAAGAGCATAGCACTTTCTAACAATAGGTTATTATTGGTCTACATGATAGTATGGAGGTCATGGCATGAGGCAATTACAATAAGAAAAAAAAATTAAGCCTTGTAATGAATCTCAAACAAAAAACACACTCACCAAGATGTAAAACAACCCTCCCAAATTGCTTATAACAACATAGTTTTTTAAAATAATGGACTCAATATAGTAATTAATATAAAATAAATATGAACAGGTCCTCCCAAAATCAATATCATTCACCAAAGAATGCAAAAAGGTGATCCCCTAACATAAATGAGGTGGTACTTTATAAACAATGTGTTTAAAAGAGTTTTTTTAGTATAAATATGAAAATTTTGCTTGCAAGAGATATACTGGAAAAATTATATCATCACAACTGCAAAGAGCATAAAAATTGGTGCACTTTAAAAAAAAATGGTACCTTAATTTAATCTACTTGTCAAAATATATGACCATCCGAAGATACACAAATTTATGATGGTAAAGCAAACTTTTTAAAAAAATTGAAAATTTTCGAGATCTAATTGCTCAAATTATAAATATGACTAAACCACTACGTGGGTCTTGGAAAAATAAGAAGGTTGAAAAACATTTCACCTCCCGAAACTTTCAGATGAGTGAGAATGGGCATCCATAAAAAATCTTGTTAAAACCAAACTTGAAACATTATAAACAAAAGGTTTTCTCTCTGCATAAGGATTTAAACCCTTGACCTCTCTTTATAAAAAAGTTATAGCAAAAATAAAAACCATTTCACCATAATATTTTTTAATATATAAATAGAGAGCATTCTTTTTCAAAATTTTAAAATGATTTTAAAAATAAAAATAAAATTGAAATATTTATTGAAAAACGGGAGTTGTTGATGGATATAAAGTCATGGCCTTGTCTGCATTGCTCTTTATTATGTAAAAAGCATCAAATCATTATACCTTGTAAATATATTTAAAGAGGAAAAGTTTGTCATATCCAATAAAGTAAACAGTGAAATGCATAGGCTAGAAACTTTTTCATGATGGTTACCACTATAAATGTTTGGCCTTTGAATCTGTAATAATGTTATAGCATGCTCTTTAAATACATGAAGCTTGCAACTGGTTTTAGAAATCACAATCCATGATTATGACCTCATGAAAGAAATGTGTTATACTTACAAGAAATTCAAACTATGCAAACACCAAACAACACAATTCTTACTCAAAAAATTTCATTGCCTTCAATAAACCTCTATGTAATTATTACATGCTATAAAAAAATATTATTTTAAAAAACATTGAAACATTTACTACATAAAAAATGAAGACTAAAGCACACAAGATCTATTGAATTTGAATATACATTTATAAATAGGTTAATATATACTTGGCTCGACTTTCTCCACTTATTCATATAATAAATTTCATAGAAACAATCATTTCACTTTACCATCTAATAAATCTCCTTAAAATCATGATCTATAAAAACAATCATAGTTTTTAAGGAATTTTAACATTGACATGCTTACACACAAAAAATCTCAAATAAATCTCCTTAAAATCATGGAAAAACATAATCTCTCTTTAATATCAAATATTTCAACAAACATAGATGTAAATAACATAAAATTCAATTTATATGATGCCTATTGGATTGACCACCATGCAATTTAACTTCAATTTCCTATTTAAATATATACTAGTGATTGAAACAAGCATTTCACATCACATATCATGTCATGATGATAAGACAATATACACATCCAACACATACGATAATTTCTATTTAGTTTTATTGCTTTGCATATACATCTAGTTTTTTCCTTCTACTACTTTATTTTAAAAATACAAAATAGATTCATACTTGTTAACATGTTCCTAATGTAAAACAAATGTATTTATCAAAAAAAAAATTGCATACAGGGATAATCAACACCAAATGGAGAAAACAAAACAGCCTCATGCAAAATAATAATTAACAATATTTTCCATAGGCCATCAATTTAAGTTTTTTTTACCTAAAAAATAGTGTTCATGCCATTTTCACAATACTTGAGAGAAACTCAATATTGACTTACAGAAGAATCATGATCATGATATAGAAAAAGGACAACAAAAATCATCAAAGTTGTAATGTTCTACTTCTGCCATCTCTTATGTAATAAGATTAGATTCAACTCAAATATTATTTTTTAGAAAAGGTTACAAAGAAAACCTGACTTCTACCACCTCTACAAGTCCATTACATTGGATTTCATTATACAATATTTATAATTAAACTTTAAATTTATAAGTCATGCTTATATCTGAAACATGGGGAAATATATGCTAGCCTCATATTTTATCTCTTGTCAAAAATTTCTAGCATTGTTTTTGAAGGTGATGTGTTGGTTATTTTTAGTCATGGCTTCATTAAAAATTTATATTCACTAGAAAATATAGAGATAGTGCATGTAGATCTTCTAGACAAGAATGGACAAATGACAATAACTATAAATATTAATAATAAGTTGTTAGAAAAATTCTTTCCAAAGCTCTAACCTGACAACAATGTTCACATTATAGAATTTATGATAAAAAATAAAACCTAATATAAAAGAGGTGATAATGATTTTGCCTTTCAATGAATACAAATAAATCTATCAAAAATATTGTAAAGAAAGTAAGCAAAATATTGTAAAGAAAGTAGGCTTACTCTAGATACTCCAATACATGAACTTTTAGAATAAATCAACATATACTCAATGGGCTTATTTGGATCAATTATTACTAGTGACTAGAAAAATGTTATTCACTATGAACTTCATTTAAAGGATGGTGAATCTGAAGATGACATGGAAATAATAAGTGATGTTACTTAAACATCTCATTTACTTTTATTTATCATTTTCATTATTGTTTGCTTCACTTAAACATAAATATATGCATACTATTATTTATCAATGACAACTACAAATAAATTTATCCCATTCTGCAAAAAATATCATCTTCAATAGACACACCTATAATTATTTTTTAAAATGTTATTAGAAATGTCCCTAAAGACACTCATTCACTTCATACGAATCAATCCATTTTTTTGATGCATTGAATAACTAGTATATAAAGGTACATTTACAAAGTTTAACAAAAACAAATATTGATGCAAGTATTTGTTCAATATCCACTACTTAGAATATAATTTTATCTTCAATAACTTTTAAGATTTATGTTATTTCCTAACATAACACATAACGACTTTGTTTTGTAGGTCAAAGGTTTGTTAAAAGTAAAAAATGCTCATGCATCTCCCTTTCAACCATTTTTTAATGATTATGGCCAATTGCTTTTGGCTGATGATTCTCTCATAAATAATTTTTTACATTCGACAAATGGTTAATAAACCATAATATACTCATATCGGCATGCACTATAATGTACTATACACAAAAAAAATGGAAAAGGATTGCACTTTTTACCAAAGACTCCTTGAAGAAAATTTCCTAGACTTAACTAAAATATCAATCTAGTAATATGAAAAGGACATTTCAGCTACTGTTTTCTTGTTATGTTATTTCAATAAATATGATAACCTCACACTCACATTGAACAATATCATCATGTCTACCACCAAACACTAAGTGCCTCTTCAAACTAGGTATGTTCATTAATAAATAAATAAGATGTTATAAAAAAAATTAAATACTCCCTTTCAATGTCTCTAACTTCAACAAACTTGTTTCTTTTTATTTGTGCAAGTAGCCTCTAATTCACATTCAATCGAAGTAGATCAATAACCTTTTTCTAAATATGTATAGTCTATGTACCTTACTGTACATACTGGTTATTTTAAAGCTTTGCTATCAATATATATAATTTTGTGAATATAAATATCCTAGTATCTTCATTTTTACTATATCAAGGGCTTAGACTAATGATAAATATCAATTTGTATATTTCAATCTTGATCTATTGCTTGGAATACTTGTATTTTATTTTTTGTTCAATGTATATGCTACATAATTTTATGATATCATCTCTTGTAAGAGCAAACAAGAATAAGATAATTTTTCCTATTACATTTTGAAAACACTATAATCTCAATACATTTACTAATTTAGTACTGATAATATTTTTGATCACCACATGTGAATTTTGGTTGCTCTGCTTTCTTAGAGTTAAAAGTATCGATTATGTATTTATCCCAATCTTCAACATCTAGATTTTCATAAAATTAAAGTCGTTGATCAAATTTATTAATTGTCATTAATTTTTCACATCCAACTCAGTTTTTTATAAATTTTATTTACTTTGTTCTTTGAGCTCCAAAATGTTCACTCTGTGTATCTTGATCCTTAGTACATAGTTTGTAAAAATTGGAAGTCATTGGCTAACTATATTATTTTGCATTGATTCATGCACATCCAATTTAGTTTCACTTTAGATTAGAGATGCCATTGTATGTTGAATCTGAATTAATCCCTTAACAATGTGAATTGATGGAAGACAAGATTTTTGGTCCTTGTAGCTTTTCAGTTTGAACATCGAGTCATTTGGACTTAACACCAGTGGAAAATTTCACATCACATATTGTGTCATGGTGATAAGACAATATACACATCCAACACATACAACAATTTCTATTTAGTTTTATTGCTTTGCATATACATCTAGTTTTTTACTTCTACTATTTTCTTTTACAAATACAAAATAGATGCATACTTGTTAACATGTCCCTAATGTAAAACAAATATATTTGTAAAAAAAAATTGCATACATAAATAATCAACACCAAATGGATAAAACAAATTAGCCTCATGCAAAACAATAATTAACAATATTTTCCATTGGCCATTAATTTATGTTTTTTACCTAAAAAATAGTGTTCATGCCATTGTCACAATGCTTTTAGGAAACTAAATATTGACTTAAAGAATAATGATGATCATGATGTAGAAAAAGAACAAAAATCATCAAAGTTGTAATGTTCTACTTCTGCCATCTCTTATCTAATAAGACAAGATTCAACTCAAATGTTATTTTTTTACAAAGGTTACAAAGAAAACCTGACTTCTCCCACCTCTTCAAGTCCATTACTTATAGCTTTAATTATACAATATTTTGCTTATAGCTCAAACATGGGAAAATATATGCTAGCCTCATATTTTATCTCTTTTTAAAAATTTCTGGCGCTGTTTATGAAGGTGATGTGTTGGTTATTTTTGGTCTTGGCTTCATAAAAAATTTAAATTTATGAAAAAATATAGAGATAATGCATGTAGATCTTCTAGATAAGAATGGACAAATGACAATAATTGTAAACATTAACAATAAGTTGTTATAACAATTCTTCCCAGAGCTATGACCTAACAATAATGTTTACATTATAGGATTTATGATAAAGAAACAAAAACCAATATAAAAGAGGTGATAATGATTGTTGCTTTTCATTGAATACAAATAACTATATTAAAATATTGCAATCAAAGTGGGCTTGCACAAGATACTCCAATACGTGAACTTGTATAATAAAACAACATATACTTAGTGAGCTCATTTGGACCAATTGTTGCTAGTGATTAGAAAAAAATTATTCAATATGAATTTCGTTTAAAGGATGGTGAATTTAAAGATGACATGGAAACAATAAGTGATGTTACTTAAACATCTCTTTTATTTTTCTTTATCATTTTCAATGTTGTTTGCTTCACTTAAACATGAGTACATGTATATTATTATTTTAGAACACTAATATTCAATAATTATTTTCTAACTTATAATCAATAATAACTACGAATAAATTTATCCCAGTATGAAATAATTACTGTCTTCAGCAGACACACTAATAATTCTTTTTTAAAATGTTATTAGAAATGTCCCTAAAGACACTCATTTACTTCATGCAAACCAATCCATTTTTTTTAATGCATTGAATAACTAGTATATAAAGGCACATTTACAAAGTTTAACAAAAACAAATATTGAGGCAAGTATTTATTTAATATCCACTACTTATAATACAATTTTATATTCAATAAGTTTTAACAATTATGTTATTTCTTAACATAACACATAACGACTTTGTTTTATAGGTCAAAGGTTTGTTAAAAGTAAAAAATGCTCATGCACCTCCCTTTCAACCATTTTTAATGATTAAGACCAATTGATTTTGGCTAATGCTTCTCTAATAAATGATTTTGTACATTCCAAAAATTGTCAACAAACCACAATGTACTCATATCAGCATGCACTACAATGTACTATACACAAATAAAATGGAAAAGAATTGCACTTTGCACTAAAGACTCCTTGAAGAAAATTTCCTAAAATTAAATAAAATATCATTATAGTAAATACGAAAAGGACATTTCAGATATTGTTTTCTTGTTACATTTTTTCAAGATATATGACAACTTCACACTCACATTGAACAATATCATCATGTCTTCCAACAAACACTAAGTGCCTCTTCAAACAAGGTATGTTCACTAATAAATAAATAAATAAGATTATTATAACAAAATTTGAATACTCCTTTCAAAGTCTCTAACTTCAAAAAATTTGTTTCTTTTTATTTGTGTAGGTAGCCTCTAATTTGCCTTCAATCAAAGTAGATCAACAACCTTTTCCTAAAGTTGTATAGTTTATGTACCTTACTGTACATATTGGTTATTTTAAAGCTTTACTATCAATATATAATTTTGTGATTATAAATATCCTAGTATCTTCATTTTTACTCTATTAAGGGCTTAGAATAATAATAAATATCAATTTGTATACTTCAAGTTTGATCTATTGCTTGGAATACTAGCATTTTATTTTATATTCAATGTATATGCTACAAAATTTTATGATATCATCTCCTATAAGAGCAAACAAGACTAAGATAATTTCCCTTATTAAATTTTGAAAACACTAAAATCTCAATACATTTACTAATTTAGTACTGATAACTTTTTTGATCGCAACATGTGCATTTTGTTTGTTCTACTTTTTTGGAGTTAAAAGAATCAATTATGTATTTATCCCATTCTTTAACATCTAGATTATCATAACATGAAGGTCACCGATAAATTATATTAATTTTTATTAATTTTTCACATCCAACACAGTTTAAAAAAAAATTTCTTTACTTTGTTCTTTGAAATCCATAATGTTCCCTTTGTGTATCTTAATCCTTAGTACATAATTTGTAAAAAATGGAAGTCATTGGCTAACTATATTATTTTGCATTAATTCCTACACATACAATTCAATTTCATTTTAGATTAGAGATGCCATTGTATGTTGAATCTTAATTAATACCTTAACTATGTGAATTGATGGCAGATAATATTTTTGGTCATTGTAGCTTTTCAGTTTGAACATTGAGTCATTGGACTTAACACTAGTGGCAATTTTCACGTTTTGAAATTAAATTTATGATCTCGAACTACAAAACTTGATTGCTTTGTTTACTCAAATAGAAAAATGCTTTGTGTTTATTCCAATATTTACTATGAAGTTTGAATTTGAATTCAAAAGGCTATTATATCTCAAATCTTGTTCATCCCTCAATGCTGTGAAATTTGTTCTCCATAAATGAATTGAGTTATATCCAAGTGCTTCCCAATGCCATAAATTTCCATCAAGATTGCAACTTGCCTCAATAATCATAAGAGTTGTGGGCTATAGACAAACTCCAAATTTTTGATGTAGGTGATGGGGACTATGAAAGCTCTCAAAAGTTTTGACACGTGTAAAATAGGCCTAAAACTCTGATTTAACATGCATGCACAGATTTTTCACCAAGTCCAAAATCTTTAGATTTGATAAGGGTATGAATTTTTTCCAAAGACCCATCAAGAATCTTAATAAACCTATAAAAACCAAAAAAATGATTTTCCCTTGGATACCATGATGGTATGTATTTGCATGAAATCACCAAAAGTCCCTAAAACCCTTCAAAATGACCAAAATTGACTGTCATAAAACTAGGTCCTGTTTACAATTGATCTTAAGGTTTTGGCACCTTCTGAATCTGATGGTACTATCTATTTTGTGATTTAAGACTCTGAATGAATAGTTTTCATATATTTTCATGAAATCCCACCAAACCCTTGAAAATGTCAAAAATCAATAAAGCCATCAAGAATGCATGCAATATATATCTCACCAAGGATTTAAGGAACGACAAAGTGGCTATCAGATTAGATCTCTAATACCATGTTAGATTACTTGAAGATAACTAAACATCTAAGATTACACAAAAACCCTAGAATTAGGTGAGAGCAATAATGTCACAACATAATTTGTAACAAATGCATCAAAATCTTCATTAACATATTAGTCAAAAAGTACAAAGGAGGTAAATTATATAGTGAGAGATTAAATCACTAAAAAAGTAACAACTCAACTCACTATTAAAAAATACTTAAGAGTATTTTTCCCTAATTACCTTAATAACCCTAAGTAACCTAACTAAAAATCGTGTAGGTAAAACTAAAAGTGATAAAAATCGTACACCAATAGGAATCCTTATCTTATCACTTTTACCCAATAATTCAAAAGTTCCCTTGTGAACTTGTGACATTTTTTAATTTTCTTGATAAATTTGTGACCTTGACATGAAAATTTTGGATATTATGTTCATGCTGACTCTAAAATGCTCTTTATGTTTATCTTAGTCTCTTTTCCAATTTTCTTTGGATGTCCAAACATAGTAAAGCATGTGGCAACCTCTTGTACATCATTGATAAATGGAGTTCACAAGATTTCTTTAGCTTTTCAAATGGCTTTAAGCATAGTCCGTAACTCTGTTAATTTATTTATTTCACTTTATCTTCCATGTGTCATCATCCACATCCTTAATATCACATATTATATCCTTAATGAAGTCATTTTTGGATTGAATGGGGTCTACACTTTTCATTTTTCACTTCGTGTTTAATTTATGTCTACACGGTGGCCACATGGAAGTTTTATATGAACAAAGAGGCTATAATTTAAAAAAAAAAACAATTAATAAGTATGCAATCCACTTTAAAAAAATCATGGTATAAATATGAGACAAGTGGTAGTCGCTTATAGGACATGGGATAAATAGGTGGCTTTAAGCTTTAAAGTGCCCACTTCCAACTATGTAGGTGCATTAAAAATTTATAGTCACTTTGATATTCAATAAGTCTGCTTTGTTTTTCCTTGTAAACGTAACCAAATATATGGATCTATTAATTTATGGAATCTACTTTATTCATTTTCACCATCCCATTTCATGGGGTTCATAGTTCTTAGATTGACAAATAGATATACCCATCCACACGTCCTTGCCTTTTTATACACATAATAAAGTGGTTGTGAGTAAACATATTACATTTATTAAAAACCAAACATTTACACATCACTTTAACAAAAAATGTGATAAAAATCCAACACATGGAAACCATCCAATGACCATGGGGTCTTGGAGTGACAAATCTAACTTTTAGTACCTGTCATGGGTTTATGAACTACATGGATCCTTTGGCATAACAAATCCATTTTATGAAAATTATCGAAAGTCTTGCCTGTAAATATATATCAAGAGTCATTCATTAGGACCAATTATTATTCACTTTTTACAATCTGATACACTCATGCACATTGAAAAAATATACCTTATCCTATTCAAATTTTGAATCATTCACAATGAGTAGCCATAAGCCAAGTCAAGAGCCCTCTAAAGTAGGTCAAGAGATATCATTGTCAAGAATCAAATTTATCTTCTGACTACATATATGTAGTCAAAATATCATGATTGAACATTCACTCTAAGTGGGAGAACTATGTGGGCTTGATTTCCCTCTTTATAGTATTGGATGCATAGGCAACAATCAATCATCAAGCGGGTTATAGAGGTCACATCAACCCATTACATTCAAACTATCAAAGTGCCCTTTTGATTTAAAATACAAGAGGAGACAAGCAACAAACAACAAAATATATGTGTCCAAACCCTAGTTGTGATATATCAAATTTCTCATCATCTACAAGCATAAAAGGCATTGTGATCAATTTTTACACAATCAACTAGGATAAGTTTGCATTCAATAGACTCAGGTGCACTGCATCACTATCTACCTACTCTACTCTTGTCAAGATTCATATTCTACTTCTACATTTGTTCTATCAATCTAAATTTTTTCTTTCTCTATCTTTTACTATCTTCCACCTATCACAATCAATTAAGATGAGTCTACAACCAATAAATTGAAGCACATTGCACTACCTACAATAGACCTGTCTAGATTTTGTTTCTAACTTTGCCTGATATTGAGCCAATACAATCAACTATATTCTTATTTTCACATTCAAATAATCATAATAGTCAACAAAGATCATTTTGAAAACTAAGTATTTTTATCTTTATCATTTTCCCAAAATAACAACTTTCTATTTTAAGCAATTTTTCAAAACATAATAATTGAATATTCTATATCTTTAGCATTATGATATTTCTAGTTTTACACCTATATAATTATATAATGCAATTAATGTAAATTGTGTTTTAATTAAAAATAGGGTAAAATAATTAGATATTTGTATGATACCCACCATGGTGCTAGTTTTAGATTTGTTTACCTTTCTCTAATGCAGCATGTATACTTGTTGTCTCAAGCTATGTAATTAGAGTCTTCTTACTATGACACTCCTCATTGGAATTGTTGTTAGAGTTATGAACTGAACACTCAGTTCAAACCTTGGACTATTTGAACTTATCATTTTTTGACCATCTTGGAGTTATTCCCTAGTTTGGATTTATGCTTAGAATATTTAAACTATTGCTTGGTCTCAGGCTTAGAATCTCATTTTAGTTTTGGCCTTGAGATTCGCTTCAAAATTGTAAGTAAATATATATCCTTCTTCAATTGAAGAGTTTTATAATAAATCCATATCTTATTGGATATGTGGTCTCAATCTCGACCTATAATTCAAAAATATATTTTTTCTAAATCATGAACCCCAAGTTTGGACACCAAAGTATGAAAGGTATTTGTGTATTTTTGCATAGATTATTCTTTGCCTTGTCACAACTAAGAAAACTTTATGTATTGGTCATCATGGTTTCCAACAAGGTAATAGGTTTATTTGAATACTTTTATTAAACCATTCCACGTGTCTATAGATGTGTCAAATTTAACTTCATCTTCATGATTATCATGTGAAGTGCAATAGTTTATCCACCATTTCATTACTAATAAAGAAACTTTTAGAAGAGTAAATGTAATATTTTATTGGTTAAAAAATTAATTAAACATGTAATATGAACATATTATGTTAATCTAGTTATCTAGTGCATCTACATATATTTTACCTTCAAGCATAGGGATGTTTAGATTGACTTGTACATTGTATGGCATTTGACCACCAAATGATCAATGAGAATAAGAGATGTTGGAAGGAGTCTATTGCGTGAAAAGTAATGAAAATGATCAATGATACTTGATCATTCACATGCATGGATTTATTCCAAATATTCTCATTATATTTATAATTCATGGTCTATATTATTCTAGAGCATTTACGATGTTGGCAAAGTCAAACATTTGTCTCCCATTTGAGGACATGAATGAAGGTATGTTGAAAGGTCACGTGTCTCGATCCCTAACTTCATTTGTATACACTCCATTTTTATCACTTCTATGTCAAAATTATAAATCAAAGTGATTTTTTGAAATAACACAAATCCACATGAAAATCACCAAAACACCCAAATTTGCCTACATACTTGATGTGTATATTTTGAAGCAAATTGGTGTATTCCTAATTGAGTAAATGCATTGTTTCTAATCAATGGCTTCATATAATTCATCATGAGTCAAATTGTGACTTTACAAGTGATATTTTATACTAATTAGGTGGAAGTCTTATTTGGATTTAAAATTTGATCACTTTGCATTAACTTAATTGACCTTTGTTAATTAAACTAATCTTCCTCTAATAAGAAATTTCATAGCTTAAATTTAGAATTATCTTTTTTATTAATTCATTAATTGAATTATTCCTCCATTCACATGCCATGTGGATTCAAATATTTGTATCATGACATCATCAATAAATATATTCATCACAACATCACCCTGACATCATGTGGCAAGTGGATTCAAATTGAGCTAAATCGTCAAGCTTTGTAAAATATCAAAAAATACTAGTATAAATGTAAAATATCAACATAAATGTAACCCATGCCTAATTAATGCAACTCTATACCAAATATTAATTACATTTACCGTCCAAATTTGATTGAACCTCAACCACACATCTAGATTGTCATCTTACAGTTGAAATGATTCTGAGAAAGCTATAAATAGAGGGGTCACCTTCTACTCTTATCAAGCCTTTTTGTGCAAACTTACTCTACCAACATCTAAAAAAGCTTCATCCATTCCTTTATTACTTGATAAAAACACATATAACAAAAGGGGAAGTGCTATAGGAATGATGTTGTGTCATTGATGAATACTCCAAGTTCTACATCTAGGCCAAACAAACATGTGTGTCGAAAATACAGAGATATCGAAAGAGGAAGGTAAAATCATATTGTTTTTTCTTCTTTTTGCATTGGTTATCTCTTCCTTGTCATTTTTTAATATGAGGACATACACTTGGGTTTTAGGTTTTTATGTATTCGATGTCCATTTCATATTAATGACAAAACTAACTCCCTCATACTCATGTGTTTACATCATTTAATCAAATCTTGTATGAGTGGGCATACAAATAGAGATGAAATTTAGATACACCAAGATATCACTTATAAATGTTATGAAGTGTGTATGCTCTAATACCATTGATCGGGGGCCCAAGAGGATACCCGATGGACAATTTATTTAAATGGTTTAAATAGGGTTATGAATGGAAGCAAATTATGAATGATAGAGGATATGAAGGTGTAATACATTAAAGAAAAATAAAAACAAATAATATGACAACTAGTGTAGAGTGGTAATATCAAATTATTATATTAAGATCTGTACAATATCTAAGAGATTAGATGTGTGGTGTATATGTTCTCCCTAAATTTATTCTTGTCTATTTAAATAACTAAAGAGAATGGAAGTATACATTAATATAGAATGGAAGGAGACAATGCATGGGTTGAATCATTAGAAGAGTTGGTAATAATTGTTTCATAGTTGATGAATGTTGTGACATTATTGACTATCATTATTGATGAGTTATGGTCTACAATAAAGACACTACAAGAGTTGTGTGGTAGCATAAAAGTGGAGTTAAATCTTATAGATTGGCATGCATGTGTGAAACCCAATGCCTATGTTTTTTATGTTAGCATGAGGTTGGATATGCAACAATGGTTATTTTTGGTAATATCTAGTGACTTAGATCCTCTTGGATCACCACATTATGACTCTTGTCACATCAAGTCATTTTTAATTGTTAATTATTTATGTAATCAATAGGAGTTTTTAGTTGTTATAATAAGTTGTGGACAAAAAAATAGATTTCTTTGTTATTTGAAAAAATATATAAATTTGAAAGGTAAATTAAATAATGATGTTGTATTGAATCATCAACTATAATGACAATATATATAATTTTAATTTATAAGTAAAGAATAAAAACTATTTATTATTAGTAATCAATTTTTTAAACAATAATTGGCATAAATTTTTGTTAGTTTTTTAGATCAAGTGTATTGAATAACTAGTTTATGAATGAAAATTTAACACTAAACTAGCAATTGAATATGAGTTGTAAAGACCAACGAGAGGGACGTCAAAATTTAATTTTGTGGTAGATTACCATGTATAGGGAAAGTGTATTTTGATTGCTATGTAAATGGGGGTGAAAATAGTGCAACAAATTATTGTGAGGTGAACAAGTCTTTTTATATTTTTGATTAAATGGCTAGAATGCACAATTTTGTGATGAACAATTTGGATTTATCCATTGATCAATATAAATACTTTAAAATATATATATCTTTTGAATTTATAGCATATAAAATCTCTTATAAATATATTTTCATAATTTTGTTAATTATATTAAAAAATGAAGTGAGGGTAGATAAGGACATCCACTTAAAGGGTGATAACAATCTAAATTATTAGATAAAAATAGAATTCAATATTTTAATCTCCCTCAAACATTGTTAAATGTCTAAATTGGTGTATTTATTTTTGATGGATATATAAAATATTGTGCCTCAAACTCTTTACACTTTTATCTATTGATGAAAAAGGGATGCACTGATTAGATGCATAGGTTTTGTTGGAAAAAGTGTTAGCTAGTTTTTTATTGAAGTTTCAAATCACCACTCATGATTCATCATCATGAAGAAGAAACACATGAATGAAGAACAAACTAGATCTTCCTTAAAAAAGGATAAATGCAATAATTGCGTTCGAAGTAGCTAAACTTTACTGTAAAGTTAAACATTGACATCATTCTCGACTAGGGACTAAATTTTAATGTTAATCTTATCTGTCATGCTTTATTTTTTATGTTGATTATTCACTCAAAATTATCCATCCAATGCAAAATTAATCCATAGTAGAAGAAGAAAACATCAAATACAATATATTATAGATTTATCATAAGTTGTGGTTTTTGACGATCTGCTTAAAATTTCACTTTGCATTTGATGTCCTACAAAAAATTTGATTGTATTTTATGATATGGTAATCAAATTTAGCCCATGCCCTTGCAACTCATGTATAATTTCTATTTACATTGTAGTAAATATATTTTCCATATATAAATATTAATAATATTTAATTCATTTATAGAATATCACCCAGTCTCTATATGATTATATAAATAGGTTACACCTTGTGTGTATAGTTTGGATTTATGAATAGTTATATAAATATAAATAAAATTAATTATGTTGGATACGTTTCTACTGGGAGAACCATACCTAGGATTCGTTCACAGATAAAAAATATGCCAATCACTTTGTTGCTATGGTGGTGACCCCTGACAAGTTATCAAACTACAAAATTTAAAGTTTATTCAATTGGCTATTTTCTACGATGTATTAGAGGAAGTAATATTTTTCGGTCAAATTGCTGACTTTAGTAAACAAAATTTTCATCTAAGGTTGTCCCTAGTTTCAACGCTCTAGTTTAGGCATGATATCAATTTTATGATAATTATTGGGCATAATACATATATGTAATGCTTTTATTTGCTATAAAATCCACCTCATATCCCCTCTCATGTGTGTTGTGTTTTTTGTTTTGCAATGAGGGAAGAAAGTTGGTGAAGGTGATGGTGCAATGCTCTATGCCTTGAAAGCATCACATATGATCTGTCTGTCCAACTTTTTATTCTATTTTTTTTGGCATATGATCTAGGTTTGATTGACTTTTTATTTTTATGGGTCTCACATATATTGTTGAATTGAATGCCTCAAAGAAATCTACAAAACATTTTCAGGGGTTAAATCTACATAGGGACACTTCAGGCCATTTGTTAGACATAGATAGATTTTTTGTTTATGTGGGTCTCACATATATTGTTGAATTGAATGTCTCAAAGAAACCTGCAAAATGTTTTCAAGGGTTAAATTGACATAGGGACAATTCAGGGTGTTTGTTATATATAGAACATTGACTTATTTTTGACATAAACTATGTCTGACAAAGATATGTGCTCTTTTTCTTTCTTTGTTATGATTGAAAATGATGAATGACACATACTAGGCTAGGGGCCAAATGAATGGCAATCAGGTCATACTTAGTTCATGTTATTCCACCCTTTTTGAAAATCCTTTGCAATAAAATTTGAAAGTCTTTCAATTAATAGAAGTTATTAACTCAAAAGCATAGAAATTGTCAAAAAAAAATTACATTGACTTAAGATTAGAGGGGTTTAGGGTATGCATACATTAAATGAACCTCACAAAGTATATCCTTAGATTATATCCTCATACGAAGAATTATAAAAATTCAGAAAAAAAAATTAGAGTATATCCTCAGATTGTTTAACAATCCACCCCACCTTCCTAGCTCTGAATAGATGTTTGATAGAATAAAATAAGTTGCATCATTCTTAGGATCTAGCGCATCCTATTACCATCATGCCTACATAGGGAAATGACCTACTCCTCCTCACTGATTTTATTGGAGTTTGCCAAATATGGGAGGCCACAAAACTATAGTAAAAAGTAAGGTGAACCATACATCTCTATATTGAAAAACATATTGGCATTGGAAAAATAGGTAAATGCCCAAATGCCATATCATAAACAATTATTGACCTACTCGTACAACACTTATTTAGTTGTTTAGGTTAACACATATTAGTTATTATACAATAATAGGTTGGGGATTTTGGTAGTGGCTAGCAAGGCTTCTAGAAGATAAGACATCATATAGAAATGGTTTCTAGTTTTTTGACCTTTAATCTATAAAAATTATTAATTCAATATTTTTACATATTTGTTTTAAATTTTTAGGACTTAGTAAATATAATTACTAAATTGTTAAAGGGGTTGAGTATAGTAAATCAAGATAGAAATATGCAATAAATAAAGCCACTAATTTGTAATAGAATTGACTTAGTTTTACCTTTCTAAAAAATATCAATAAATAATATAAACAAGTACTTAGCTGAAAAATGACTGAAATGAGAGATTTAGAAGCTAAAAATTGAGATAGAGGTTGATATGAGTACCATAAATAGGATCCAAGTATCAAACCCCTTCTTAGACATTAGTGCCCTTATTGGATAGTAGTGTCATGTGGTGTTAGTGTCCCTATTTTGGTGATAGTGTACTCTATGTAGAACTGTGTTGAGCTTCTGGGTGTACCTGTGTCTAGATTTGCCAAGCCTATTCATGTGCACACAAGTTATAGATCTCTGTAGATGACCTATATTGACTGATTTTATATGTAAACCCTAAACCTTCATATTGCTAGGGCACCTGATTGGCACAAGTAGTAAAGTATGTTGTTAATGGGGTAGGTTAGACATCCTCAACACCTCATTATGATGAAAATTTCCTACATACCAATACTCTGAAGAGGGGTCAAGTCTGATGTAGTTCTCCCCACCTACGTGTTGGTGCAAGTGCAAGTGAAGATAGTATGAATGTTGGATTGAGTTCTTTGAATGTGCTTGAAACTAGAAACCTGAGTAATTTGAGCTTAAGAATGTTGTAGATGGTTGTATTTAGAAGTAGTGTAGAATAGGGATTGATAACCTTGATTGTACACAAATTATTTTTTAGTTTGTGTAATTTACATTTGATTTCAATCTAGTGGTTAGAGGGCTAAAAGTCATTTATATATATTATTCTCATGTTTGTGCAGGTGTTAAAAGAGATCTAGGTTGACCCTAGGGGGTTGCTAATTTGAAAGGATATTTTTTCATAACAAAAGGATGGAAAATGATAATAACACCAAAACTAGGACACTAGCACCATGGGGTGCTACTATCCTTATTATGGTGCTAGTGTCGAGGTGGTAGACCTTAAAGCACTAAGGGCCAAGATGCTAAAATTAGGGTCTAAGACTACTTTAGGAATGTTTAGGGATGTGTGTGGCTCCCACAAAGGTTGGATAAGTGTCTAAATAGGCCCTAAGATATTTCTAGGGCTAAGTTAGGGATGGGTGGTCTCAATTAACACTCTTAGCTCTCAAGTGTCATTTTTAGGTGATTACAATATGATATAGTGAATGTTTTTCATATATATATATATATATATATAGTGAATGTTTGTCATATATATATATATAGAGAGAGAGAGAGAGGTATTCACTTTTGATCGAAGCTCCAACCAGTTTGGGACACAATTGAGGCCTAGATTCCCAAGTGATCATCTATCACAAGTACTATATTTACCAATAAAAACCACAATCGGCCCAAAAATACCAACAACAACCACAACTAGTCTAAGAATACCAATAAACAACCATATCTGGCCTCCAATACCATACTGAGATTTGAACCTGGGTGTTGCTTGAAATAACCAAGTCACTTTACCAACTTACCCACATCTCATCAGTGATTATTTGTCATATATATTATTTACTTAATGTGTAATATTATATATATATATATATATATATATATATATATATATATATAATATAATATTTATATAATAAATAACATTTAATATACAAAAATATTATATATTATTAAAATATCTATATTATTTTACACACATCAAAAGTGGATTCTTTGTAATCAAATAGAAAATAGTAAGATCATAGATAGTTCCAGAGTGACATGTATGATATATTTATTGGCATGTTAATGGCTAGATGGGCAGAGGGAATTCAAGCATATGTTTGAAGCACATTATGCCAGTCAAACCTACCATATAGGCTAGACCTAACAATGCATGACAATCATGGTTTTACATTAATATAAGTTATAAATATAATTATTATAATTAAAAAAAAACATTTAAATAGAAATAACTACCAAACCAAAGATAATTTAATATTATATTATAATGGCCATAACACCTCCTTCACCATAATGCAAATTTTTTATATGTTTATAATATATTATTTTATAATTATATATATATATATATATATATATATATATATATATATATATATATATATATACACAATACAAAATGAGCTAGGTTGTTTTAAAATGTTTATATTTAGATCTCTTTCTCGTGTTATCATTTGCCAAGAAATCTTAGATTAGTTAACCTTATAGAAACCCAAACATATAATTGAATTTGTAAACCTTTTTTTTTGCAAAAGGCAATGAAATGGAGTGGATTGAGGGAGGCAAGATGGACAAGTTTAAGCACGTTAATAACGTGTAACATAAGGACAAATGGGGGTTAGCAGTTGATGGTTGAGATTTATGGCTTCTATAGTGCACAATTATAAACATAGGGATGAATAGATAGTGGTGAATATGTATCAGATTATGTTTACTTGAAACCATGTTCAAATAGTTCATGTGCCTTGTGTATGCTTCCAAATTTTGCATACATATCTACCAGGGCATTTGTTGTTGTGATCTAGGAATTTGACTAAGAAGAGGAGATTAGTATGGTATTAGTGAATGAAACCAAATAAAAAACACACTAAGATAACATCTTCATGCCTAGTTACTAGGGTGAACTTAGTAACAAAAATAAATGACAAACACAACTAAAAAGTAAGGAAAAACATAAGAATTCCTTCACCTTCCTTGGATGCTCCAAATGCCTTTGTAGTAGTGGATTTCTCAGCTTGTGCTCATAAAGTCTTCATCAAAGGAGGCTTGGCTATCTCCTCTTCTCCTTGGCACCTTGTGGCTTTAGCTTGGCTTGGTTTGGAATCAATTTGGCATGGTAACACTTGTTGCAATGGCTTTTTGAAGATATTGTGCATTATAACTTTGCACCAAAATAACTTAGAAATGATGTTTATGGCCTCTCTATTTATAGATTTTTGAGATTGATTAGAATCATCCTGAACCATCCATCTCAAGATTGAGATGTGTGGCTAAGGATTAATCCAATTATAAAATTAAAATTGATAAATAGGCTCATCAATATTTGGAATAGATGAGCAATGAAGAGGCATGGAGGGCATTGATGAGGTATGGGAGGCATGAATCCTGAGATTTGTGGCATTTATGGTCTAAGGATGTCTTCCCAAAAAAAGAGGTCACATGATGATACAAATATTCAATATTCATTTCCAAAACAAATTATTCAAAAAAATTCCATGAAATTCTTAATTAGGCTCTAATTTGGTTTAATTATATTTTAAGCATGTTTAAGCACTTTATGCACAAATTACTCAAATTGATCAGAATGCCTTGTTATTGGTCTAAAATTTGACTGGATTGGAATTGGAAGGTGATGTTAGATACATTGGATCCATTATCCCATTTAGGATATTATAAATAGAAAATAACAAAGGCACATTTCTTGTGCAAGAGATTTGATAGAAAAGAACAAACCAGAGCACCTAAGTGCAAAATTGGTATTTTAACTCAGAATGATCTGATCAAAGTTAGCTATCCCATAAATTATATTGCCCCATTTACAGAACCCTAGCTAGAATCAACACTTGAATATTATCAATTTCAACTCATTTAATGTGCTTTAGTGTTTTTAGGCCACATTGTGCACTTTGGGTGGAAATTGGTCAAAAGCCTGGTTGAATGTTATTAGTGGCCAGATTTAGGTGTCTACACTTTGCCCCTATTTGGGAAGGTGTTGTAAGCTATAATCATAGTAACATATTCTCAAATAATGAAAGATGGTATGTATGTCAAAAATAAGATGATGACTGAAGAACAAAGCTCCAAATGGTGTTTGAGAAGCCTAGGATGATGCCCCCTCGAGGGAGTGACCATCACATTTGTTGATGGATGGTCCCTCAAAAAGAAACAAGAAGAAAGGTGGAATTAACCTGTGGTTGAGATTAATCCAAATAAGGAAATGCTTGCATGCATTGATGTAAAAATGATGTTTATTTACCCAAAGGTGGTTCTAATCAGGAATAAAAATCAAAATAATGATATGCCCATATACAATTATATTCATTAAGAGGACCTAGATTAGTTAAAGATGATGGTGCCCCAGTTAGGGCTGATTAGCAAACATAACTCAAGGATATAACCTGTAATACAGATTAAAGATGAGCGAGTGCAAAGTGATGAAATAGATGAATAGAAAAATAAGATTGATCATTAGAAATGATTCAGTTGTACCTACCAATGAGGATATGCTCATCCTTATTACCAATGATATAACTATAATGGTTAATGGGTTGATTTGATCAAGGGTGGGATGGGAGGATTCGCCAAGGTTCCAAGGAGAAAATTCTATATCTCCATTGATTTTAGACCTTCTTGGAGCTAATTTTTGTTGTAGCATGTGATGGTAGGCTTCATGATAGAACAATGTGAAGACTATCCCAAAATATGCATAAAGACTGACTCTTGATCCAATAAACACTCAAAAATAATGCATTAATGATAAAAACCATGATGACAATGTTGACGTATAAATATGGATGGACTCAAGAATAATATACGTAAGGAATCACCCAATGAACACATATATATTGAGTCAAGGAAACAGTGCTAAAAGCAAACAAACATGCAAGTGAACAAATAAACAAACAAACATAAAAACAAACAAATAAAAAACAACTTGAAATAAATAAACCAAATAGAAAGCCTAAAAATAAAAGCAAAAGAAAACATCCTTACAATGACTGTGCCCCAGTAAGGTGGATCGAGGGTAACTGACTAGGCTTAGACAAGACAAATATTTTTGGCTTTTGAAATATTGTGAATGTTTTTGGAAATTTGAGGTATCTTAACTTGTTAGAGAATGACAAGATACCTGCTCACAAATGGTGACAACATTTGGCTTAGGTTGCTCATAAAATGGTGAGAGTATATAGAAAGGGGGACTGAGGTGACCTCAACATGAATTGAGCATGACCCACATAGTCCTAAAATGACCTTAATTAATAGTAATTCCATCAACATAAAAGGCAGATAAAAACCAATTAGGTCCCAACAAGTTCTCAAATCTAGCAAATAGTCAGTCAAATGAAAATAATAATGGCAAGGTGATGTGGTAATGCATGATAAACAAGTGTTGCCCCTAGTTTTCCCATAGGTAGTTATAACTAGGATACAGTAGCATAGGTCAATGATACTAATTTACCTATAGGTAGTTATAATTAGTAGCAAGATTGGTGAAACATTGATTTGCCCACAAGTGGTTATAATTAGGCTCACATAAACAAACTTGATAGGATGAAAGATATCTCATCAGATCAACTGTCACACTACTTTCATAGGCTGTAATTGAAACACGAATTGGATTGATTGTTGAAACTTGATCTAAATCCTCTCACAAAAGGTGCAAGAAGAACCAAATGAACCAAGATCAAAATATGATTGGGTAGGATGACTAAAAATAGGCTTCATCTAGATAGGAATGGAATGGTTAGATGACACGATCTTACTCTAGGATAATGATGGTTTGATAATTTGGATAAAATGGTAAGATGGTTGCCCCCAAGTGATGGGGTAAATGGCAAGAATATGTGACAATGGTAAAAGGATATGTAGCAATGATCAATGGCATATGGCAAATAAAATGGTATGGTACATGTTTTTGGCCTAGGTGTGGTTTTTGATTATGTTGTTCTTGTTGATGGGGAGATGCATGTCCTAATCAACAAATTATACAAATAGAATACTTGATCATGTTAATTGCTAGCCCACACCTCATCTAAATAACTACTCCATCAAGAATTCCTTGCAAATTTGGATGTCAAAAATGTTATTGTGATCTTTATTGGTCATTGATTTTGCTTCCTTCAAATGTTGAGATAAGGTATCTTTGTAACCTCTATAAAAAAAAGTGTGACCATGGATGGTAAATAAGGAAAAATAATGGATAGTAGGTTTGATTGTGAAATGGAGTGGTTGATGATAATGGAATGTATACTGGTGGGTAAACAAATGAAGATCATGACTTTCAATCACAGATAATGTTGTTGATGCCAAATTTGACATAATTTTGGTTGTGGTAGGGTTGAAGACTTGTTCTCTCGATACGACCACCATATTTTTTTGTTTTTGATCTTGAGAGTAGCTACCATTTTATTAGGTTATAGATATGAACTTATTTTGATTTGATCTTTGATTTTGTCTTCATCAATCAGTGAATAACTTTTGTGCTCAGCTATTGGTGCTTCAAAGAGGGTTTCACCAATGAAGATGTCTTGATTGTCCCATAGCATCTTTGAAAAGGTTTCACTAAGGAATGTTGATGTTTGAATTTGATTGTCTTCTAGCACTTTTTAAAAAGTTTCACTAGAAGATGCTGAGTTTAAACTTTGCTTGTCTGCTAGTGCCTCTAAAAAGGTTTTACTAGGAGAGTGTTCTTCTGCTATATGAATGTGGTCTTGGCCTCCTTGCTCTTCAACTTCTATGTCGTCATGGATTTAGTTCAACAAAGTGTGATTTTATTAATCCTAATCGATACTTGTGGGAGATGGAATGTCAATGATATGTCTATTTTGGTTGATAGTAATGGCCTATGGAATGGTAATGGAATGGGGAGAGGTTGCATAATCTTTGTAGAAGATACTAGGATAACTTGTGTTGATGCTGAAGTACTCATCCTCAAAAACTATAGAAGGATCAAAAATGTATTCAAATTGATCTGCAAGGCATGCATAACAATGTTGTAACAACCATGAACATATTCTTCTTCTAAATCTAATTCTAACTCAAGGGACTCTAAATCTGATGTTGAGACTAATGTTGATTTTGATGCTAAATATGATGTTGGTTCAAGAATAAAACCTGACTTTAACTCTAATTTTTCATCTGATGGGTACTTTGTTACAATGATGTTTCGTTGAATATTTGGTTTTGGACAAGTAACGACCTGTGATGGCATAATGGGCTCCATCAAGACTAGTTTGTCAGAGTGGGACTCCTATAAGATGGGAAAAAGGTCAAGAGACAACTCCTCAAAGACTGGCTTGTCAATAGGAGGCTCTTCAAAAATAGGCACATGGTCGAGGTAATGATTTTACCAAAGGTGGTTATAATCATTAAGAAGTGACTCAATAAAGATTGGCTCATTAGTGTGAGACTCCTGGACAACTAGTATAGGATCAATAGGAAATTCATCACAAAATGACTTATCACAAATGGTTGGTTCAACAAAAATATCTTGGATTGATTGGTTATTTTGGTCTTGGTTTCTAATGAGTTGGAAGATACCAATTTTGGACATAGCCTTGTCTTTGAAGGATTAGATCAGTTAAGGTTTGGATGGGATTGGTATTGGATGAGGAATGGTCTATGGTTGGATAATGGTAGGGCATTGGGGAGCATGATTACTCACATGAGCCAAAGGATGAAGTCTTGAAATGGTAAAGATAGGGCATTGTGGGGCTTGATTGCTCACACAAGTCAAAGGACTAGGTCCTGGGATGATGAAGGTTGTGCATTGTGGAGCTTGGTTGCTCACACAAACTGAAGGATGAAGTCTTGGTATAGGAATGGTGTGATATTGTGGTCCTAGAATAGAAATGGTATAATGTGGTGGAGATTGATTAATCACATAAGCTAAGGCATCCAATTCTTCCTCATAAACCATATCATCCCAGTCGTGAGTTGGCTCATAACTTGGTTCTTGATTGTGTTATGTGTAGTAATTATTATAAAGAGGGTATGGATCCATATCCCAAAAAATATTATTTGTAGTTTGGTCTTCAAAGTCCTCCTCACAAGCCTCTTCATGCCAATCAAGGTTTCGATTTGGATTTTGTGGATTTTGACTATGTTCCCCATATGGAGTATTGTAGGGAGAATAATAAAACTCCTTAGAAAATCTTTCTCTATAGGGTTACTAGTGGGATTTTGTGTGACCATTCTATCATAAGTTGTATTGTACATGACTCCATCATAAGTGTAGCATGACATATCCATGTAAATGATGAAAGCTTCGAAATGAAAAGGTTTAGAGTTCTAAAAACTCTGAAATACTATATCCAAAGGACAATTGGTTCAAGCTTAGTCTAACTTGTTTAAAAGGTGGGGTTGCATCTCCAATGTGGTCTGAAAGTGGAATTGTATCTCCAAAATTATTTGTGTTAAGACTTGGCATAAAATAGCCTAACATCAAATGTCTAGTGTCAAATGTCATAAGCACAAAAGGTCAAGTGTCTAAATAAAAACTGACATGTTAAAGGTCTAGGTCAAAGTGTTCCAAATAAGGTCTAAACTAGGAAAGAGAAAAATTGAGTTGCTAGGTCTTTTGTCCAAACGCAGAGTCAAAAACTAGGCTCAAACAAACAAGCATATGTTAGGACTTTTGGTGAAATGATGTCAAAAGCTAGACTTGAAACAAAGGCTGATGTGATTTGATTTAATCTAACAAGTTTGGAAACAACTTTGACATAGACTCAACACACAGAATCAAACATAAACATGATCTGTTGGCATAAGACATAAGACAAAAGGCTATTTGAAGAAAGACTGGTGTTCTAAATAAAAGCATAAATAATGATGAGGATAGGCATTGAACAAATAAACCATCAATAGTTTTCAAATTTGGGTAATTGATTAACCAAAGTTATGCAACCCAAAAGAGAAAGATTTGTGTATCATCCCCATGAATTGAGGCTTTAATAGAAATCAGTCAATGTTTAGATCCAAACTTAATAAGGTTAATTGAAAACTCAATTTTGAAAACTACGATTTCACCAAATAAGCTAGACAAGATTGGAGAACATGATGGCATAATACAAAGGTCCAAATGGTATACATAAAATGGTTTGAAACAATGGTTTCTAATACAAGGTAAACTAGTCTTGAAACAAATTGAGAAGGCTAATGGCATAAGCATGCTTGAATGATGTGATCAATGCTATGTTTCAAAAGACTCAAAGTCACAAATGGTTTGACATGATTTGGGTAGCATAACACTACCCTCCTCAACTCAAATGCATTATTTTGACATGGCTTATGAACAAACAAATAAGGTTTAGTCTCAAAACATACCAAGTAAAAATGACCAAAATACATTAAGTATAATCATCCAAATCCTAGCAAGGGTATGCAAATGTGGGGTTGACTAAACTAGCAAGCTTTCAAATATTTCTAGGGGAATCAATTGCATAATGACTTTCACATCAAATGATGCAAAAGACAAGCATAAAAATTAGGTGACCATGGTATTGGCTAGTTGTAAAAAGATTTAGTTCTTTTTACAACCACTACATCCTATTATTCACTCAGTGTAGTGCGATGTCCAAATGCAGATACATCCCATGTGCAACTCCAAAGGAGTAAGTGAAGTCAATGCTGGGAGATAAAACCCTAGATCAAAGCTTCCTTAAAGAACTCATGAGAGGTGATGAAGTCCCCCTCACAAGTCAAGATGTAATGAAATGAAAGAAAGCATAAAATAGAAAGACTTTAGGGTCGTGTCAAGGTTACTCAAACTATAACGAGTTTTTGGGGGAGCACTTTAGACAATGTTCTTTATAAGCCTTGGACTAGGCTACTTGCAATAGGAATGGTGCTTTTGATTCCAAGGGTTACCTAAATGGGACAAATAGAAGAGCATACACACAACACCCTTGTCTTTGTTAAACAAAATTAGATCAAATAACTATTGAAGACAAAAAAAATTTAGAAATATGAGTTCATTTTTAAGCACCAAATTCGAAAGATTGGGTGGTGTTCATTTGACCGCTTGGTCTTAAGATTGTGAAATTTGAAAACATTCATTTAAGCATAAATTTTTTTCATTAAGCACCAAAACAAGGCTCTTAATTCATTTTAAAATCATGCCAAAGATGTCTTAATAGCATGTTTTAACAAGTTCCAAGTCCACGGGTTACCTGTTTACCCTTAAGGCATCACCCCAAAAGCAAATATGTTAGATTAGAAACATTTTAAATAGATTTTCAAAATTTTGTGAAAATAATATGAAACTTGAAGCTAAAATAATCACAAATTTTGAAAATTTAGGAGAAAACTTGTTTTTTTTTAAAAAAAAGCATCCAAAATGGAGTCCGTATGACCCCAAACCAAGCATTTTAAAAAGGCATATTAGCTCTCAAGTTTGTGTTTTTAAGAAAAACATAGTGACCAATGTCAGTTCTATAACTGACGATGGTTACACTTACTAACTGACAACGATTATCTAATAGACAATGGTTATACCAACAGTGATTGACAATGGCTATGCCAACCGATGACGGTTACTGTGTAAACTCGTGACAAAGAAAAACAACAAAACAAAGTTTAAAAATCAAATTGCAAGAGTTTTAATGATCCAAATGAAGATTTTAAAGTTGCATAATGATCTTCTTCATGTGTGGGATGCGTCTAGTCCCATTAGGTGTCCCATTATGTGAACTAGGAATTTGACTAAGAAGAGGAGATTAGTATGGTGTTAGTGAATGAAACCAAATCAAAAACACACTAAGCTAACATCTTCATGCCTAGTTACTAGGGTGAGCTTAGTAATAAAAAAAAATGACAAACATAACTAAAAAGTAAGGAAAAACAATAAAAATTCCTTCACCTTCCTTGGATGCTCCAAGTGCCTTTGTAGTAGTGGCTTGCTCAGCTTTGTGCTCATGAAGTCCTTGGTAATGGAAGCTTGGATACCTCCATCTCTCCTTGGCACCTTTGGCTTGTGGCTTGGCTTGGCTTGGAATCAATTTGGCATGGTAACACTAGCTGTATGAAGCTTTGTAATCAACTCTGCATTATAACTTTGCATAATCATGTGTTAAAATTCATGTGGTAAGGCCTCCTATTTATAGATTTTTGCAAATGTCTAGAATCAACTTGAACAGTCCATCCTGAGATGAAGATGTGTGGTTGGGGATTAATTCAACTTTTGGATTTAATTTTATAATTATCCTCATCATGGCATTAAAAAAAGGTGCAATTAAGAGGCTAGGAGGGCATTGATGAGGCATGGGAGGCATGAATCTTGATATTTGTGGTATTTATGGTCTAGGGATGTCTTTCCAAGAAATGAGGTCATCTGATGATGCAGATAATCAATATTCATTTCTAAAAACAAGTATTCAAAAATTTTACATGGAATTCTTAATTAGGCTCTAACTTGGATTAATTAGCTCTAAGCATGATTAAACACTTTGTGCACAAATTGATCAGAATGCCTTGCTATTGGTCCAAAATTCAAGTGAATTGGAATTGGAAGTCAATGCCAGATGCATTGGATCCGTTATCCCATTTAGGATGTTATCAATAACAAATAACAAAGGCATGCATCTTGTGCAAGAGATTTGATAGGAAAGAGCAATCTAGAGTACCCAAGTGCAAAATTAGCATTTTGACTCAAAATGATCTGATCAAAGTTAGCTGGCCCATAAATTGCATTGCCCCATTCAATGATACTCTAGCCAAAATCGACACTTGAATATGTCAGTTTCACATTATTTAGCGTGTTTTTAGGCCAAATTATGTGTTTTAGGTGGAAATTGGTCAAAACCTTGGTTGGAGGTTATTGGTGGCCAGATTTAGGTGTCTACAGTTGTGATGTATAGTCATACCATGTTCCAATGCTCTTATTGTGGCACAGGGTGTAAGTATATTGCTAAAGTTGAACTAATTGGGTTGGACACTTGTTTTTTGCAATCATGTACATAATGTCAACACTTCGTTAAGATACCCATGACTTATGTGAGTTGAAATGACACATAGTTTATGTCGTTGATGTTGAGACAAGACATTAAGGTCCCATAGTCTATGTTGTAACTTCCATTTATCCATGAAGCCAATATATTGACACCTAGAGCAATTACATTAGGGTTAAGAACATACGAAAATACCATACTCATAACCCTTGAAAAAAGGGTAGTGCCCTACAAAACATGGAAATTGTGATATATTTCAATGTGAGATGAGTGATGATGGTGAAGGGAAATGACAAGGAATTTTTGGTGATATCGTACACCAAGGGGTCCATTCAGAACACCATACCCAAATTGAGGGCATTGTTAAGTTCATAGAAAAATTAAACTTTAATAATTGAAATAGTTTATCATTTTTTGCTATCACATCCATTACAAAGATCATATTATTGTCACCTAACGCTTTATACACATAAGGTGGGATGGAGTCAACATTTATAGATTTCAATTTAAGTACACCTCTTAATTTACACTTTCATTTTATAAAACCTCGCTTTACGAAAATAGAAAATTGTATCCCTTTGCACGTGACATCTCCTCCCCTCACAACACATTGACATGTCATGCAAATTCAACTATTTATTATTTATTAAATAAGATAATATTAATTATTATACAATATATATTATATTTTTTTGGTATATTAAACATTAATTATATAGCATATATAAATATTTTATATATTATATAATAAATAGTCTAATATACTTTTAAATTTTCAAACATCAGAATGGTTGACAATGTGGTGGAGCTACACTATGTGGTGAAGGAGAACAGGGGATCGTTGAACGCCACACAATTTTTGAAATGCATAAATGTGATCTCAAATCCAAACAGACATAGATGAAATCTATCACAAAATCTAGATGACACATTCCGTTTGAAGGCTTGGAATTGGAATGCTAATGATTATTTGCAAAGATCATGCTTAAGTACAATATGGAAACATTTCTTTGTCAACCACGTCACATTGTGTTTGATCACTCTGACGGATGGTTGAGAAAAAAAACACAAACAATCAGAGTGTTTACAACTTTGACAATGGTAACTATGTTAACGAGAATAAGCTAAGGTGGATTAGCAAAGTTGAAACAAGCTTGAGAAAGCCTAAAGGTGCTTGACCGAGTTAATGAACCCAAGTTCACTGTAATGCAAAAGTGATCGAGTTAAGTTCCTGAGTTCTCCACTCAAGTCCACTCCACTAACCCCTGAGCTCTTCACAGAAGAGAGATCGTTCCTTCCCCCATCTTATTCTAGGACACTAATCCTGCAACATTGGCACTCCAAGATATTGCATCTGCTTGACACATTTTGTTAAAAGACCTTAAAGCCTAGTTAGGGAAACCATTTGGTGCATATCCTTAGACCATAACATTCCATTTATTTTCCTTCCCTTAGTCATGGATTGAACGGAAGCTTTTTATCAGGTCGCCTAAAATCCCAAGAGTGAGAGGATAGCCCAAATTGATGAGCGCCAACTGCAGAGATGGTCACGACTTCATGATAGAATAGTTGCAACAATAAGAAAAAGGAAAAATAAAATCATCAATGTCTCTGTTGTGAGGTTTTTCTTCATTGTTTCATCTACTTTACCATTTTATTTTTTAATGCACTTGGCTATCTTGATGCAAAAAGGATCTGGTTGTGCACAATGATGTGTTGAAATCCGTGTTCCCACCCAAAGAGAGTGGAAAGGGTTGGAGTAGCAGCGATGAGGATTACATGACAATTAGGTCTTCCAAGGACCGTTATATGGATGGGGACATGAAAGGGGAGGATAAGATTGAAACTTCTCCAATGAGTAGGAGGAGCAAAAGAGAACGTAAAGAACCTCAAAAATTATTACCGTTATGAAATATCCGAAATTCATTAATTTTATATGATTTGTATCCTCAACCTTTAAATGTAATTCAACATTAAATTTTACACTAAACATCGAATTGTCTCACCAAATCATATCTTACTAAACAATCATTTCCAACATTACTTGAACCAACTGCTAATTTACTTCCCATATAAATTTAAACAT
This sequence comes from Torreya grandis, assembly GCA_037957365.1. Classification (NCBI taxonomy): domain Eukaryota; kingdom Viridiplantae; phylum Streptophyta; class Pinopsida; order Cupressales; family Taxaceae; genus Torreya; species Torreya grandis. The sequence continues at coordinate 1,954,163 of JARHVA010000298.1, read as the reverse complement.
GCATCATTTTTTGTATTACATGGCAGGATTTTACCTCTATTCTGCACCATCATCTCCATTAATTACGTATCATCATAAACCCAATATATTTTCACATTTTGATGATGAAAAAATCTAACGCAACAGTTGATGTAGCGTGACCCGAAGCCCAAAACGTTGATTAAAAAATCTTTTATATAATTTCAGTAGAAATCTTCTTCTGCCGACGCCCTAAAAAGTTCGTGCCGGAAAAGCGTTTGACAGAAAGGCAGACACTCTCTTCCATGGAAAAACATGTGGGATATGCTTGCTATTATATTATTACTTCTGTTAACACCGCAATTTCTACCGCCGATTGCTCAGCTTTCAATTCTTGAGGGAAAATTAAAAAATGCCACGAAACATGGGGCCACCTGCGTACCAAAACAAGTTGACAATTTGGCTGCAAATTAATGAGAAAGCACATTTGAATGTTTAATATGGATGCATGGAAGTAATGAGATAGATTCTAAAATCTTGATGTTTTATTTTATATTAATGATATTGTATTGTTGGTTTAAGATAAATATCAGATATGGAGTCTTGTTGTAATCAAATAAGCTCTCATAACATTTTTATCTACTTTTATCAACAGAAAATGACAAATATAAGATGTTGCCACCATGTAAGCTATGGAACCCTTTGCAATGGATGATGCAAGGCATGTAAATCCAACCACTACCCTGAATTTGGGTTTGGTGTACAATACGGACCACTTGGCATATGGTATCACCTAAAATACCCTCTCATTACCACTCACCGTCACCACCCAACCCATGTTGAATTGCCACTTTCATGTTCTTTAGCACCTTGCCCTTTCTTCTAAGGGTTCGAGTTTGGTGTTTATGTATGTTGTTAAACGTGGTATAATTGCTCCAAATGTTTATATTTTCGTAGCATTGACAAACATAAGCTATAAGGTAGACTTTGGTACCTCAATGTCTTCCTTGCACATAAACAACATTGTAATGCGGATTAAAACTACTCTCTGACCATGTCACAATCAAATCAACGCTCATGACGTCCTTGTCCACCCTTAACAATAGAAAACAACGAATCAAAGATATTGCCACCTTACAAGCTACATACCACTTTACAATGTGTGCAAGTCATGTAAATCCAACAGCTGACCTAAATCCATGTCTGGTATATGATAAGGGCTATATGGTGTTTGATATCACATAAAATACCCTGTCATTGCCCCTCATCATCATCACCCAACTCACCTTGAAATCTTTCACCACTTGCATGTTTTGTATTACTAGCCCTTCCCGACCACTTTGCCTTTGCTCAAGCTCTTTGGAAAACAACACGCCTTCTCCCTGCGTAGCATATTGCCATGTCATATGAAGGATCACACAATCTCATTTTCTACCATCACTTACACAAGAAATAAATGAGTATCGATGCTTACCATTGTGTGCACAAAAGGTGAGATGGAGGCAACAGTCATGGGTTGCAAGTGAGGTATGACTATAAACTTACACTCTTACGCTTTACAAAACCATGCTTTACCAAAATAGAAAATTACAGCTTGTATGGTATATATTATATTAATACTATAATATAATATTCATGTATAATATAATATTATAATATTAATTTTCCTGTGTTGACCAAAAGTAGCATAATGAATCATATCCATACCCAAAACTACCATAAAATGTCACATGGAGATCATAGTGGAGAGGCAAAGTCCTGGCCCAAAAAATTCAGTTTCGAGATGTAGTACGTGTGACATACATACAATATCCTTACATCATTGCGATATGGGATGTTGGTGAGGTAGAGCCACTACTACCGGCCACATTGCTACATGGACCATATGATGCCTACCATCACCCAAGACCAGCATATTTAAGATAGAGAGGAGGTTGGGACCAACCAAACAGAAGAGGAACCCATGGGTAGGAGGAACAACATAGGATATGCAAACCATACATGCCACATAGGTATGGGAACCAAGAACTAGGTCAAAGATGAGTAGTGTGCCCAAATGGTGCACTACAAATAGGCAATATTTGGGTCCTTGACCATAGGATGTTGTAGGGGGACCACCTCTAGTGATCCCACCAAAGAGAGCATGTTAAAAATATTGAGCTATCAATGATATACATTTCTTTACCCTAGTGTTAGAGTTAACATATTTCATTTAGTGTGTGTAGGTGAGATCCCATTCTAGTTGGGTCCTTAGGTGACAGGGATCCTAATATATCTCATTTTGGAGTAGAGGGTTCCAAGACTGAGAGAGTTGGAGGCCCTTAATCTCAATGCATCTATACGAGCATGATCTCACATGTACTACTGGGACATTTCCACAAGGACGTTGCCAATAAATGCCTCATTATATATGAGAGTTGCAATCTAAGCCTAGGAGTTGAGATAATGCATGGAGAGAGATGTGGATGAAGGGGAAAACATTAGAGTTATCCATGTAAGGCTAGATGCACTAGAGAGGTAGATCAGAGGTGATCATTCACTAGAGCAAGTGAGAGAGAGAGATCAAGATCAACCACAACACATGGTGACTAACTCTCAGATGAAAAATCATAGATAGCTAGCAGGTCATATGATAACTTTTATTTTGTATCTAGCTATGTGTGTATCAAGTTTGGGCACTGCAAGCATAGGCTCATCTGAATCATGTGATGTAGATAGTGACCTACATTGTAACAAGACTAATTAGATATTTATATATCATTTTTAGTATATGATGTGTTGATTGTATGGGCTTGATGTACTATTCGTGATTAATACTTTCACTACATGTGATTAATATTAAAGTTATAAACACTCATATCGAAGATCTAATTTTGAATTCATTGCAAAAGTGAGAAGAATCCATTACACACAAGCTTAGATCATGCACACATGAACAATAACTCAGATTATGTTCAACATTTAAATCTCTCATATCTCAACATATATTTTATAATCCGTTTGTTTCAAAAGTCTTTGATTGATCTATAGTAGGTAATGCACTCAACAATTTTTACATGCACAATCAGTTTCAACTCTAACAATATTTAACAATCCCTAATTTAAGTTTAACTCTAGTTGTCGTGTGAACTAACACAAAACTATGCTAGATAGATAACAACTTGGTAATCTAAGCCTAGTTTGAACGCACAACTCCAAAACCCACCCATAAGTGAAAATTTGAGTGAGAAAAGAGAAAACAAAAGGTACAAATCCTTGGATATGGGTCTAAACATCTAAGCCAAATCAGGGACCCATGTACAAAAAACTAGGAAAAAAGGCACTAAGGGTAAAATATGTTGCCACAAGGTACTAAAAAAACCAATAATAAAAATAAAAGTGGAGAGAGCAATCATATGTTGCAAGGCATCCCAAGAAGCATGGCTCAAGACTCAAACACATGATGAATTATATGTTTAGTAGATGGAAATTCACTAAGGAACTCAACCTTGTGTGAGTGGTATGGATCCACTGCTTGATCACTAAAAAAAAATACTGACACTGTAGACAATTGAATAACTCATTATAAAAAGGAGACTATCAGTGGTGTTGAAAGTGTAAAATATTTAACCAAACTAAATTCAATTAATTTCCTGAATAGAAGTTGTGGTGTACCAAGGATTAACAAGGGACACAACACTCAAAGAAGCAGGACCTACACACCCCACCTTACCCCCCATATTGTTTATTGGGTGGAGTGACACAAAAAATATGAGTGGTAGGAAGTCAACTACTTGAACATAAAAATGTTGACAATGTCTTAAATAAAACCACATGTATCTCACAACACAAAGATGGTCATGTTGTCAATAGAGGTGTCAAAGATACAGACAAAATATACCTTAGAATATGGCCCTGATGGTGATGGGAGATTCAAGCAATCGAATTAGAAAAAAAATGTTCATAATATAGCACACATGCATAAAGGTGGACTACACTGAAACAACAAACCAGCCATTCCTCTATAAACTCATTGTGACTTCAAAATGATTGCATAAAATAATAAACCCACAAAATGATGCAAAAAACTCAAGAATGATGTTAATATATAGAAGAGACCATTACTAATTGTTGTTGCTTGGATTTTCACCCCTTGAGGAGATGCCTAGCTCTCCTTATCCAAGTGGCATAATGGAAACATCTCACTTGTTGTGGGTAAACAATTTTTTAAGATGAATCTCTAGAAGGGCTAACTCCCTTGATGCACTCTTTGAAACACTTTCTTATCTATCAACTTTGCATGGAAAGGGTTAAGAGGACGAATTAAGAAACTAAAAGGTGATGCACCAATATTGAATTTTCTCCTATTGACTAAAATTATACTACTTAGAGCAAAACAAAGATTTCTTCACACAAAACTCACAATACAAGATAGATTGTTACATCAATGTTTCATATGCTAGGTTCAAAAGGTATTTTGATACTTAGGAGGTTAATAATTTATTCCTTGGGAGAAAATAGTCATGAACCACTTCTAAAACACTTACATACTTAAAATAGAACATTAACAAAGACCTATGACAATTACTCTTCTACACAGTTGGTGAACAATCAAGGATAACATGCTAGAAAATATCATCTTCTACTAGACAAGACCAACAAGATTTAAACAACACTCAATTGTATAGCATGTAAGTAGGTAAATTCACTTGTTTTATTTCTTCAAGAGACATTCTAGTACAAAATAGGCTAGGGTTTCACCATCAACCAATGGATGCTACTCAAAAGAGCCAAAAAGGTCAATATTTATAGCATTTGGAAGAGAGGCGAGACAAGGGAAGTCCAAAGGTCACTTGGAAACCTATCAAACTGAGAAAATAGGTTAAATTTTCATGAGAAAAATATGTGAAATGAACCATGCAATGTCAATAAGTCCAAGTGTCCATACAAGTCATGAAACTTATGAAAAGTGGCATGAAACTGCTTATTCTAGCTCAAAAAATTGCCTTCACGATTTGGACCTATTTTAAAATCCCACAACTGACTAGGGATAGGTATGCTAATTGGTATGAGAGGGAAGGATTCAAACATGCCTCTCCATGCATTGGTTGCAATCCTACTCATCTAGAATCTCCTAGAAGGAAGCCATCACTACCTGCAGTCTAAAAAACTCTTCTTTCAGTCACCCCTCATACTAGGCTTCAAAATTGGCTTAAATTTTCCATGAAAATCCATGGGAGGGAGTGAATAACACTTGGAAATAATCTCCATGGCCTTCTATTGCTTAGGTACACCTTAAAAAGACTCACACTTGAAGTTTTCACCCTTCTCACCATTGTGTTCACTATGCTAGTTTTGACTGGATGAGATGAGAGTTATTGTTTGAACACTTAGAAGTTTTTTCAAAGCATTAGATGACCATAGGGAGTTAAATTAAGTCCATATCTTCATCCCAAACTTTATTTCATCTTCAACCCAATCTGAAATTTCTATCTCATTCTCCCTTTTAGTGATGCCAATACTAGGCATCTCAAAACTAGGAGCTTTATCCCAAGAAGGCTTCCAAGGAGTAATGTGTTCATCACCATTAGAATCTGATCTCCCTTCATTTAGTTGATCCACATTAGATCCCCATGTTATAGGCCCTTTGGGATAGAAGGTGATGGAATAAGGGTAGAATGGGTCAATTGGAGGAGATGAAAGGATGGGTTTAATGGTTTCATTAAATTCAAACTTCTCTATGATAGATGAGAGCTTCTCCCTTTTGAGTTCCAACTCCTCAATTTGTTTAGTAAGGCTCTCTTGAAATAGCTTTTCTTGAGGGGAAATAGGATCTTCATTAGGAAAGGGAGTAAAAGAAATTTGGGATGAAGGGCATAGGGCTTATTGAGGAGGGGTGGGAGGGAGTTGAGTAGGTTTAGTCTTCTCTTCACTTCCAACTTCTCTGCTTAAACATCCTTTTTCTTTCTTTCCACAAGCTGCCACTACTTCCTTCCATTTTGGGAAACTACACTTACAAGATTCTTCATGAGGATGAGATGTAAATTAAGGAATGTCACACTTAGAACCCTCATTTTCTACTACCGTGATGGATTGCTTCACATATTGGTTTTCCAACTCAATATCCTTGTCAAGATGAGCCTCCAACATCAACCTTCTTCCCTCAAAATCTTCTCCAACAGTGGTATCCCTCTTCCTTTGGCTGCTCTCTTGGATGGACCTAAAAGAAGGAAAACTTAGGGGAATGCATGAAGGACTTGGGGCATTTTTAAACGTGATTGGATTGGCATTTTAAATAGGTGTTGTTGACACACTTGAAGGCTATTGTGGGGTGTATTGGATCTGTCAAGACTGAGCTAGTTCATGGGCTTTCAACCTCTCTTCTAGGTGGAAAATTAGACCACAAACATCAAGCATCTCATTAGTAAGAACTTTCCAATTAGCTCTCTCTATAGGCATCCATTCTTTCTTAACTTGCTCCAAAGAATTTTTCACACTCTTGATACAAACACTAGGGATGACTTGACCACAACCATTTCCAGTATCAAGGTCTAGCATATAGTCTTTGTAGCCAATGAGAGTCTTCATGAAACTTCTAATGGACTGACTTGGAGAGGAACTAGGTGGACTAGGTGAAGCAAGAGCTTGGGAAGGCTGTTTATAGGACTAATGCAAATCATAGTAGGGCTAAAAATGGTCATATTAAGATTGATAAGACTGACCAAGGACTTGTTCATATTTAAAGGGAATGAGAAAGGATGGATATGCCTCACCAATGTGTGTTAAGATAAAGTCAACATCAAAATAATCCATGAATCATTCATGAGAATACCATAGAATAGAAACAACCTTAAATAGAGTACCTAGATTGCTTGTCCAGTAGATTTATGATTGGAGTCACCATTGGTGCTTGGTGTAATTGCCTCTAAAGGTTGGTATCTTGAGGAGAACACCAAAACTCCTCAAGAAATGGACTTTTGAGTCCCACCGAGCATGCCAAAAACTATTGTCACTTGAACTTTCACCCCTTGAGGAGATGACAAGTCTCTCCTTGTTCAAGTGGCACAATGGAACCACCTCAGGGCTATGGGTGACCCAAATTTGAGGTGGATCGCTATATTAGTGCTAGTTATTTTGATGTACCACTATAGATAAAACCTACCACTAATTTTGCGAGGTGAAAAGGTAGAATAATAACTGAAAACAAATTTAATTTAAGGGAGGTGATACACCAAATTTATGGTCTACTCACACCACTTACAATGCACTTGGAACCAAAGAGAAGCCTACACATACACTTCATCCAATTGAACACTTCTCTTCTACATCAATGTTTCAAGCATGGGGTCTTGAAGAGAACCTAGGTTGGGAGGACTTATACAATAGGCATTCTAGAAACACTACTGAATAAGCTACTCACTACACCTATAATCCACATTAGACACTTCTTGCTAACCTACAAAAGAGAACTTTCAAACTACACAAGGCACTAGGAAGGACAACATGACAAGGTAAGAAAAATACACTTTTACAAGATCAACAACCATAATATGCACTTAATGAAGTCATGAATGAGGTAAAACAGCATTCTTTATTAGTTCAAGGTGAAAATTGAGCAAGGCTTTACCATACTCAGGTGGAGATATCCCTACAACAACCAAAAAGGCTAGTATATATAGGAATTGTGAGAGAAGAGAGAGAAGGTGAAGCTCAAGAGTCACTAAGACACTTTTCAAGCAAGGATAATGAGTTACAATAGCATGAAATCAAGAATGAGACAAGTCCTATAAAGAAAACAAGGACAAATGTCCCTCAAACTTGTCTAACTCCTCCATATGTGGCATAGATTCTCTCTTGCTTGTATAAGAAACTATCTCCATGATTTTCCCTCATTATAATGCCTCGTCACTAAGTAGGGTCAAGTCTGATGATTGATCTGAAGGGTAGGATTACTGACAAGCCTCAACATGTATTGGAATGGTCTAAAACCATTCATCTCTTTTTATTTATGAGAAATCATATCTAACAATTACAAATGACTCTCTCTCATTCACCTCTCACACTTGGCACACAAAATGCTTCCAATTCTACAATATAATCCATGCACAAGCAGGGATGACATCTTTCAACTATGTCCAAGTCATCAAATTCATGAATCAAGCCTTAAAAGGCTTCCCAACTAGAGTTTCACCATTTTCACTAAGTGTTCACTATAAATAGATGAGATAAAGAAGGTAGCATACACACTTAGGAGATCAAATATCTCAATAAATGACAATGGAGACTTAGAACAAGTCTCAATATCTCTCCTAAATGTGGTTGCATCATCTAAAATTTCTCCACACTTGAAAAACACACAAGTCTATTAAATAAATCCCTATTGTACACCATCCGTACAAGTAGGGTACAACTCAATCACATGTGACTAGGCCCTAGAGAGTCCTCTTCCATCTCCCATTAGTTTCCTGGTCACTTTACCCCATTTGGATGCTCCATTTTCATTCTTTTCTCCATTGGGTCTGAGTTGGGGTTTGTGAGGGTTTTAGACAGGTTTTAGGTCTTAAAGTTTATTCATTAAGATCTCACATTGAAGTGTTGAAATAATTCCACTGAGGGCTTATTAGGGACCCTACCTAACACCTTTTAACACCTTCAGTTTCCAAGCAAATATTCATGGAAGTTCCAAGCATTCCAAGTTAACCATTCTTGTCCTTTTTTGTACATTATGCCAGGTCTGAGTATCTTCAAGCCCAAAAATGGATTATTGATGGATTCATATACAAAATTTTGGTTCCAACACCTCTTTCAACATCCTCTCAACATATTTCAACAAGTTTTATTGGTCATCTAGCCCTAAAAGTGATAGGACTCCTCTCTAGGTACTAGGGCTAGATTAGGCCTACTAGGCCTAGTTGCAAACTTTGTAGTTCAAAACTCTTTGTTGACCTTCCATACCTCTGAGATGGCTTAAACACATCATTTTCATTCCCATGAATATTCTATAAAGCATTATAATTCTTTCTAAAAATTTTAATTGGAAATGACCTCTCATTCGGGGTTAGGCTTGTACCTTGTCTAACTACCCTACTTGCAAACCTTGTTGCATGGAGTACCCTATTTGACCTCAGAGCTTATATCTTGGATGTACATGTTGTACTAGTAATATTCCAACTTCACCAATCATATTGGAGGGTATTTTCTTATTCTGGTTCACCATTTCATCTCTTTTCCTCAAAACTACCAGTTTATGCAAGGCAAAAGTGTTCTAACTCTGAGACATAATAAAGGCATGTTGTTCTATTTTATCATAAAATTTAGTTATTTTACAGGCTTCTCCAACTCCAAAGGATGATCTATACCAATTTTAAATACCTAAATCCAATTATAGGACCTCTTACTTCATCAATTTCTCAAGCAAACCTTGCCAATTAGCTTTGTCTACGAATTTTTGTGAGACTGACTGTGTTTGCATCTTTTAAAGGATTTTCTATGACCTATATTTATTGTGGGAAGTGTTTTTAGGTTTTTATAATCACTAAGAGTGTCTCAAATCTCCCTCTAACACCCTGACCTCTCAAATAAACTCCATGCTCCTGGATTTCCAAGACTGGGTTCATAAAACCTTGACTATAGGTTGCTTGACAGACCCCTATAGGTGGATATTTATCATGGTTATACCTCAAGTGTAATGTAATTAACCTCTTAAATCTCCTCAAGGTACATTTTTTTCTTAATTTGGACTCCTTTGTTCTGTTATCTTTCATTTCTCATACTTTAAACACTTCCTTCCAAACTAGGACTTAACGTGAAAATGACTGTGTTTTCTTGTTTGGACCCTTTTGTAAGCTTGTTTTACTCCTTTGGAAGAGTCTTATGGGATCCTTAACATCAAATGAAGTGATAATTCTATTTACGCATCATTAAAACCTCCCATTTTGTTCTCACATACACTTTTGACCATAACTTGGTACCTATTATCTTATGACTGAGATGACCTTGTATATTCCTACATATAGGTGGAGGTGGGTCCATGAGATCTTTTTTATGGTGTGTATGAATTATCCATAAATATCCTAAGGTCACAATATCTGAATTTGACTTAGTTCACACCTTTAATTCCATTCAAACACCATCAAGACATCAAAATCTCACTGTCTGTTTGTAGGTAGGCCCTTTGGGTAACTTGTATAGAATAAGGGTTTGCTTGAGGAGTCAAACACAACTTATACTTCCCTCTGATGATATCTATAGTTTATACACATTATTTTTCATCATCCAAGTCATTTAAACATGGATACATGCCTTTGTATTGTGGCATTGGGTAAAGAGATTTTTGGTATCTCAGTCATGTAGATGTTATTGATTAAATTCAGTGTGTTTAGAGGCCACTTTGAGACCCTAAATAACCCTTCTCCCCTTATCATCTACTTGTCTAACTTTTCAATTTCATTGTCCATGGTATAATCTAATAAATGAATTCACTAAGGTTTCACAACTCTAAACTCCTCACCTTTAATTATATTTCACAAAAGTGTCTGATGCAATGTTTTGCCATTTTAGGGAACATGGTCTTAAACACAATCTTGACTTTGAGGACTCTTCACCTTGTTTTGGTCATTTTATAACCTCAAATGCATACTAGGATCCCTTCCAAACTATGATGTTTCTTAATATAAGCTCCATTACTTTCCAAGTGCTTCAAAATAGCTCTTTGACCCATGCTAAATCAGCTATAGGTGGATATTTAACACACCAACAGTGAATTGAACATGAACAATGGGATACTATGTATGCATATGGACCTCATATGCTTCCCTCAAATATGCCAATACGTATTTGGTAATGCTAAGCAATTTGGGATACCTTTTCACCTCTTCATACGTTACCATGATGTCAACAAGGGCCTGTAGGTGAGGACTTTGACTATGTTATGCAGGTAGAGGCATGGAAAGAGCAAGAATATACAAGGGCAAGAATTTTAAACCACTCATATTAATTGTCAATACTCAAATATATGGCCATTATCAAATAACATCTTGGAACAGCATCAAAACATCTTTTCTCACTCTTGAAGACACCTGAGACAACTATAGGTGTGAAAGAACCAGTTTGCAAGTACAAAAAAGCCTAGAAGAGGATTATTGAATTATTGATACCTATAAAACCAAGAAAACCATGGAAAACCTATGGAGATGCCTTAATAAACACTTGAAAATAACCAAACTATCAAAACCAAATAAAAGATTCTGAAACTAGCTCAGAAGGGACCCCTCATGGATGAATAAGCATAAAATGCTACCTGGCTTCTTAGCAACGGTTTATAAATGAGGATCCATGAAACTATAAATTCTTTCCATTAATTTGCAGTAGACTAAGGCCCCTCTCAACCCCTAAGATCACTCCTCCCAACTCCACCTGTATGGATTGTACTATGCATCCAAAGTTGATTCTCCTTGGCTTGCAAAGGCAAGAAAGAAGAATCAAAAGTAAAAACTGAAATTTTTGAACTTTTATCTACAAAAAAATCATGTTAAAGACCTCAAGGAGATGAAGATACACTATTCCCATGTTTTAAGCTGAAGGTGGACTTCCCAAGTTCGTATAAATGCCATTAAGGGGCTGATTTTAAGGAGTTTTCCCTATTTTCATGCATGAAACTACTTATTGAATATAATTTGATTGTTTAATTACATACTATAACCTCCTCCATGTTATAATCAAACTTGGTGACAAATATTATTCCTTAGAAAGTCCATCCAAGTCATTTAATAAGCCAAAACTAAGACTAAAAGGCATTTTTCACATATAAAACATAGCAAAGGACAAGTTTATGATTTATGAACACTTTAAAACACTTAAATTATCATATTAGGACATTTTAAAAATAATTTTAGCCTTTGACCATGTTTGACCAAAGTTGAATTTGGTTGACTAGACAAGTACAAGGAAAATAGGCTTAGACCAAGGCTAGATTTGGGATAGGTAAGGTATTTAGACACACATGAGACTGTTTTGGATATATGAGAACTTGTGAAAAGTTTCAATATGTAGGAGTTGACCTAATTTGACTAAAAGTCAAATTTGGTCAACAAACAATTGGGCGCCTTGTTAGCTGTGCCACTTGTATTTACGACCCTTTAAAGCCCACTAAATGACTCAAAAAATAAACCTATTAGACCATGAATAAGGATAAACATGCATTAGATAACATCAAATGAACTATAATATAGCCTATGAAAATTTATTTGACCCCTAAACATCTAAAAACCAAGTTTTTTACCTATAGGGGTCCAAATTTGACCTAAAAATCAAATTTGGTCAATAAAATGATGACTCATAGGATAGTATGCATGTTATACTAAATACCAGTAGCCTTATAAATCCATGGGATATGGATTCAATGAAATATTGAATACAACTAGAAGTAAATGCCTAAAACACACACACAAAAAAAAAACACACACTAAGAAAACACAAGATAAAGCAAGACACAAACAAGACTCACACATGTGCATAAGCACTTAGGAAAAATAAGGAAAACAACAACTATGTACAAGGGGAGAGGACAACCTTAATAGCAATGTTTGAGATATATCCCATTGACTAGGATATGAAGCTCCTCTTCATCCAAATTTTAGAGTTGGAAAGCATTGTGTTGCTTGTATTGGGTGATAACATAAGGGCCACTCCATAAAGCATCAAACTTTGAGTGTTTTCTAGGCTTATCCTTATCTTCATCCCACTTTAGAACAATGTCCTCCTCCTGGAAGCTTTTTGGCATGACTTTATTCTCAAATTATCTCTTTGTTTGATCTTAATGAGTTCTCATAGTTTGTATAGCTTGATCTCTCGTCTCTTCAAGCTCCATCAACTCACACAATTTGACTTTCATGCTTTCATTTTCCATCAACTCTAGTTGATAAGTGAGATCCAAGGCTAGTAGCTCAATTGAAATAGGTATTCTAGCCTCTCTTCCATAAACAAATGTATATGGTGAGTTTCTAATTGATCTCTTGGGGGTGATTCTATCAGCCCAAAGAGTTGTCTTCAACTTGAAATGTCAGGTTCTTTGATTCTCCTCCATTGTACTTTTGATAATCCTGATTAGATTCCTATTGGTGGACTCAACTAGTCCATTCTATTGTAGACAATAGTTGGATGAAGTACTAATATAAATGCCATGTTTCAAAGCCCACTCACTTATCTTCATTCCAAGGAAATCCAATGCACTGTTTGAAATTATTGTTAAAGGAGCCCCAAACCTTATCATTATGCCTTCATAAAAGTCTAAAACTAAACTTTCATTTGCTTCCTTGAGAGCTACAACTTCCACCCATCTTGTAGAGTAATTTGTTGCATTTAACACCCACTTATGGCTAGCACTAGAAGGTGGGTTAATTAGGCCTATGAAATCTACACCCCATTGCATAAAAGGATAGTTTACTTGTATTGGATGAAGAGGCAAGGCTGTAATATTTTATTTACCATCAAAGAGATCACATTTTGACATTTCCTTACTCAAGCATGGGTGTCTTTGAACAAACTAGGCAAAAAATATCTATCTCTCATAATCTTAGCAGATGTTGTTCTTAGAGCAAAGTGACCACCAGTTGATCCATCATGAAACTCAAGAAATATTTTCTCAACCTAATCTAATTCAACACATCTCAATAACACACTTGAGAAGTCCTTCCTACACAACACTCTATCAACAAGTACATAAGGAATAAATTATAATCTGAAATGCCTTCTTTTAGCTCTATCTAGGCCTTGTGGAGACTCACTGGTTTGAAGAAAATGGATCATTTCTTGTGTCTAATTCCTCATTGATGAAGATGCAAATGTCATAGGGTCATCATGAAGTGATAATATAAGCTCTTTTTGTTCCTTCAAATATGAAGCATGGTGCTCACATAATCCCTTCCCTTTCACTAGCTTGGTTGTCTTGATTTCAACATCATACTCCATCACTTTTGTGATCCAACTAGCCCTTTTTCATTCAAATTTCTACTCAAATGGAGGTATTTGACACTAGGATGAGGTACCAATATGTGAATCTTGTTGTTAGATAACATATGCCTAAATTTCTTAGAATTATAACAACTGAAAGTACTTGATTTTCTACATAGGTGTATCTTACCTCATAGACTTCCAAACCTTGACTAAAGAACGTAATAGATTGCTCCAAGTTTTCTTCATTTGATTGAGTAAGCATGGCAAATATTACTTCATTATTTCCAAAGGTATACAAGTTGAAGTCCTTTGAGAAACTAGGACTTGCAAGAGTTGGAGCTTGAGCAATAGCTTGTTTAATCTCTTCAAAACTTTCCTTCCTTATTCTTGTCCAAGTAAACACATCATATTTCCTTAGCATAGAGGTTAGAGGCTTGACTAAATTAGAAAAATCAGGAATAAACCTCCTTATAAAATTTATTTTTCCAAAGAAACTTTGCAAACCTTTCTTATGTTTGGGCAAATTCAATGCCAAGATTGCACTCATCCTTTCAAGATCTATAGATAGGCCTTTCTTTGAGATAACATGTCTTAAGAGTCTACCTTCATGGATAATAAACACACACTTCTTTGAATTGAGAGAGATTCCAAACTCTCTACATCTCTTAAAAATATGCCTAAGGTGATTCAAGTGATCCTTTGCATCTTTGGAGAAGACCATGATATTATCAAGATACACCAACACTATATCATTTATTAGACCTTGAAAATCCATATCCATTGCACATTGAAATGTTGCACCAGCATTAGACAAACCAAAAGTCATTTTCCTATAATCATATGTACCCCATTTAGTATTAAAGGTTGTATTATACTGGTCACTTTCCTTTACCAAAATCTGATTATACCTTGAGTATCCATCAAGGAGTGAGAACCATTCACTCCCTGCCATAACTTGCAAAATTTTATCCATAGAAGGAAAAGGATAATGGTCCTTCAAATAAACTCTATTCAAGTCTCTAAAGTCAATACATAACCTTATTTCTGAATTCTTTTTCCTTACCGGGACTAAGTATGCCAACCAAGATGAATGCTTAATAGGAAAAATGATCTTAAACTCAATCAACTTTGTAAGCTCCTTTCTCATGCTAGGCTCAATCTTAGGATTGATTGGCCTTTGTCTTTTCTTGATAGGCTTAACATTTTTATCTATCTCTATGGTATGTTGAGCTAATTTTGGATCAAATCCCTTTAAATCACTATTTTGCCATGCAAAGACATCAGAAAAATGCTTGCATAACTCAATGAAAGCACATCTTTCTTATCTAGTACATACCTTCCCAAGAGAAAGCGAGTTATCTTTGAAGATTTGTACTCTCTCATAATTTTATTACTTAGTAGACATGTTTACCTTTTCCTTTTTCAACTTATCATCATCATTTAAGATACTCTCAAGTATGACTAAGCCTTTAGGGAGCTTGTTGGTCTTCAATTGTATAATTTTCCCTCCATATTATTGTTGTAGTTTGGATTGATTCCTTGAGGAAAACTTAGCCTCCTCTTCTAGGAAAAGAGCTATTTTCTGGTCAATATAAAACACTTGAAAATTAGTGACATTATCAATTATAGAGGGCCTTACAATCACTTTGAGATGAGCTTGGTTCTTATTTTCTCTTATCCCATTTGGAACATCAAATTGAGCTCCAATTAATACCAACCTATCAACATGTTTGTTCTCTTATCTTGGGATATATTGGATGGTGAAGGCTTGTAAATATTCCACAAGATCCCACACTCTATGATTATAGGACTTAAGTAAAGAGTTCTTAATCATATTTTGGCCTCTTACTTGGTTCACAACTAATCACTATCACCATACATGTGCAACTATTTCACACCTCTTTTCCTAGCCTACTCAAGGCCATGAATGAGGGCCTCATATTTTGGCACATTAAAATTACAACTAAAGTGAAATCTGAAAGTAGAGTAATACATTTCCTTGGATGGAGAAACTAACATTGCTTCACCACCTGCTCCAACCTTGCTTCTAGATCCATCAAATAATAGTTGCTATAAACCATCCATGTTTTCACTTGGCTTCATCAATTTTGGCATGAAAGAATCATCCTTATGAATGCAATACACTCCAAGACCAGATTATTCTATGAATTTTTAAGGATCATGCTCATATTACTTATCTCCCCATTCATCTAAATACAAATTAGAAACTCCTTCAAGAGAAGAGGTTGGAGATTGATCCATGTGAATCTCTTCTTCATCAAGAATAACATAATTGACATTTATTTCTTTAGGCATGTAGGGATATAAATGCTTTTGATTAATATACTCTAATTCAATCTTTGCCTTGGTACCATACTTTGTCCTAAAAACCATATAGGACCAATTGGCTGCCAAGTATCCACCTATCTTGGCTATAAACTCTCTTGACAAACAAAAAGCAAAGTATGGGGGTAAATTTACCACAACCACATCATGAGGGATGGAAACATTAGGAAAATCATGTAAAATCAAATTCAAATCCTTTAATACTCCCAAGGTCTTTGATAGTGATCCATCCAATTGTATAATTCCTTTATCCATTGGTTCATACTTGAGGCCTAGTTTATCCGCTTTTGAATTGGGCATAACTGAAGTACTAGCCCAAATATCTATGATACAATTATAAAATAAGAAATCACCAATGATAAAAAATATATAAAAAGGAGGAGTATTATCATTTTTATTCACTTGTCCATCAATGGGCTGAGTTCCATTCACCAAGATAACATTTTCATTCCTAGCTGATCCAACTTGTTTGCCTAATCCAAGCAATTATTTTTGAAGGATATCTTTTTGTCCTGATATTTTCAATGAAACCCATAATTAAATATTCATTTGTAACTTATTAATTTTATCCAAAACATTTATATAAGGATTTCTCACCTTGAAATGCTCTTTAGAAGCACTAGTACCTTGTAGTGTAGCTTGTGAAGATGGATGTGTAGGAGCTGGTTTTAAACTTTGAAATTTATGATTCTCCTACACCTTAGGAGCTGAGTTAGGCCCCCCTACCATTGGAGGTTATGTAGGAGTCAAAATAGGTCCTTGAGTTTTCCCTTGTGTCTCGTCAACAACCCTCTTCTTAGACCTAGTGTTAGAGGATACACTAGCATTAATATTACTTGAATTTCCCAAGTGACTGATGGCATAAAACTCTCCCTCCAAATGATTTATAAGATTAGAATCAGATTTTTATTTTCCATTTTCCATTTTATTTGAATTGGTACCTCAAAAGTGGAATCTTGAGATGCTTTATTACCTTGAATTTTCATGGCTTGATTATGCATTTCATTGGCATATGCAACTTGGTCTTGATTTTGGTCATATGAAGGATAACATGGTTGTTATTAAACAAAGTTGTTTTGAGTGGGAATAATAGATTTAGAATATGATGGGTCATTACTATTGCAACTTTGGTAAGGTATAGCTTGAGTGATTTGACCTTGTCCTTGAACATTACCTTGAAAAGGAGGCCTATTTACTTGCCCAAACTGATTGTAGGATTGGTAAGGCCTGTAACTTTGAGCTTGTTACCTTTTAAGAGAAACCAATTCATTAGTAACACTTTGAAGCAAACTCTTGACTTCATTAATCTCATTGGTAGGGGCAAGGGTAGACTTTTCTTGACTATTAGGCAAAGGAGCCAAGGTAGGTAATGCAACTTGACTAGGAGGCTACATATCATGGAACAATGGCATTGGTGGTCTAGGAGTAATCTTCCTCACTTAAACATGATAATTATCAGCATTAATGGCTATCTTATAGGAAACAAGTATTGTATTCCCACCCATATATTGGATCATCATGGCTATATCACTATTTAATGCTTTTAAGTAATACAAGAAGGCATAATTTAGAGTAGGTCTCACAATGGTTGGGATCCTATCCCATGTCTTTTGAAATCTAGAGTTAAAATCTTCCATAAACTCTTGAGGATCCATCTTGATAGTGGTCAATTGCTCATCTAGTGATAGATAATCACTCTTCTCTTCAAATCTCTTACATAATAGATCTCCTAGTTCATCCCATGAAGTAATGGAATTTTCAGGTAGAGTCTCATATTAATCAAAGCATTCCATTTGAGAGACAATGCCAATAACCTGATAGCTACATTATAATGAGTGATGTTATGGATATTATATAAGTTTTTTATGTTTTTAATGTGCTCAATGGGAGTAGTAGGACCCTATCCACTAAAATATGGAACACTCGTAAGGGTTGCTATAGGAATTTGGTCATATTAGGAAAGATTCAAAGGAGACGATCTGATGAAGGCCAATAAAGGTTATCTCCTAGCCATCTTGGAATGTATACTATGGGTATTAGTGGTTTAAATCACTAGGAGCTTGGACTTATTAAACACCAACCCCCTTGAATAAGGATGAGTGTTCACAAATTTGAATCTTTTGATAGAATACAAAGGCGATTGCACAAACTCAAAGGGTATACCTTTAACACCAGACCTAGTGGTCACCTTTAGCATGGAAATTAGGGACTGATCAACAACCAAAGAGTTGAAAACTTAGTGGAGTCACCATGCGATAAATGTATATGTTCTTGTAGCTACAACTTGCCAAGACCAACACTAATCTTGGATAATCTTCTAGGACTTAGAGTCCCACCAGGCATGCCAAAAACTATTGTCATTAGGATTTTTACCCCTTGAGGAGATTCCTAGATCTCCTCATACAAGTGGCATAATGGAACATCTCACTTGTTGTGGGTAAACAATTTTGTGAGATGAATCTCTAGAAGGGCTAGCTGCCTTGATGCACTATTTGAATCACTTTTTTATCTATCAACTTTGCATGAAAAGGTTTAAGAGTAAAAAATAATAAACTAAAAGGTGATGCATAAATATTTAATTTCATCTTATTGACTAAAATTATACTACTTAGAGAAAACCAAACTTTTCTTCACACAAAACTCACAATACAAGACAGATTGTTACATCAATGTTTCATATGCTAGGTTCAAAAGGTATTTTGATACTTATGAGGGTAATGAATGATTCCTTGGGATAATAAAGTCATGAACCGCTTATAAAACACTTATACACTTAAAATAGAATACTAAAAAATATTTGTAACAATTACTCTTTTGCACACTTGGTGAATAATCAAGGATAACATGTTAGAAAAGATCATCTTCTACTAGACAAGACCAACAAGATTACAACAACACTCAATTGTATAACATGTAAGTAGGCAAATTTTCTTGTTTTATTACTTCAAGATACATTCAATTACAAAATTGGCTAGGGTTTCACCATCAACCAATGGAGGCTGCTCAAAAGAGCCAAAAAGGTTAATATTTATAGCATTTGGAAGAAGGGCGAGACAAGGGAATTCTAAAGGTCACTTGAACACCTATCAAAATGATCAAATAAGTTACATTTGCATGATAAAAATTGTGAAATGAACCATGCAATTTTAGGAAGTCGAAGTGTCCATACAATTCATGAAACTTATGAAAAGTGGCATGAAACTCCTCATTCTGGCTCAAAAAACTACTTTCATGATTTGGACCTATTTTAACATCCCAAAACCAACTAGGGATAGGTTTTATGATTGGGGTGAGAGGTAAGGCTTTTAGATATGCCTTTCCCTACATTGGTTTCATTTCTACTCATCTACAATCTCTTAGAAGGAAGCCATCACTGCCTATAGTCTAAAATACTCCTCTTTCAGTCACCCCTCACACTTGGCTTCATTTTTCCATGAATATAAATGTGAGGGACTGAATTAAACTTGTCAAGACTAATAATGGCCTTATACTACTCAGGTACACCTTAAAAAGGCTCACACTTAAAGTTTTTACCCTTCTCACCATTATGTTCACTATGCTAATTTTGACTGGCATAGATGAGAAATATTATTTGAACACTTATAATTTTTTTCAAATCATAATATGACCATAGATATTTATATTAATTCCATATATTCATCCCAAACTTTATTGCATTTTTAGACCTCTTCTAGAACCTAAAAAACACATAAGATGGTCAAAAGTACCCTATTTGCACCCTATCTATATAATTCCATATAACTCAAAAGAATGGGAGGGAGCCTAAATGAGTTATTTACAAGTTTAAATCACTTTAATGGTCAAAATATGTCATCTGGATAGCTCTCCAAGCTTCTTTTCTCCATCGGGTCTTGACTGAGGGTTTTTAAGGGTTTTAGGTAGTTTTCCT
This sequence comes from Torreya grandis, assembly GCA_037957365.1. Classification (NCBI taxonomy): domain Eukaryota; kingdom Viridiplantae; phylum Streptophyta; class Pinopsida; order Cupressales; family Taxaceae; genus Torreya; species Torreya grandis. The sequence continues at coordinate 1,934,017 of JARHVA010000298.1, read as the reverse complement.
TATTAAGCTTTGTTCATAAAGCTATGACATTGGAGCTGCCAAAAAATGCTAAAAGCATGATTTTAGGATATCCTAATAACCCCTCCAAACTCTTTTTGTATCCATGAAAACTCTCAGAGGAGATATGAGCACTTGAAATCATCCTATCCAACTTGTTTCCACCTTTCCTTCATGCTTGGACTATAACTGAGTTAAAATTAGCTTTACCATAGGTCTATTTACATAAAAAAAATATTATAAATGTCTAATTACATATCCTTAACATGTAATAATCATCTGAATAGCTCATCAAGAGCTAGAAATGAGGTTGGACCCCAAATTGGTTTTAGGTCGCTTCAAGGCCTAATGGGTTTAACATGCACCTGACTAGATTTGGCTACTTGAATTGATATTTCATGGTTGATTTGATGTATTATTCATTTTAATATATCATTAAATCTCACAAGTTCACCATACAACTTTACCAACACTCATTTTCTCCTTTTCCTTTCATTCACCAACTTGGCCTAAAGGAAGCTTGTCTAGTTAGACTGTGTGCAAGGGAATTTTGGTTATTTTAAGAGGTATTATCCTAAAATAGTGATAATTATCACCTATTTTAATTTAATACACCTCAAAATATGTTTCTTGAGGTTCCCAAATCTTCCTATCAAGCCCTTTTCCCATTTTGACTTCATTAGCTTGTTTTGCTAAAACCTAATTTTCCTTGACTGGCTGACCTCTGAGACAAAACAATGAGGTATATCCCTCTTCCCCAAGGAAAAATGAATTTTTTTTGAGTTTTATAAGGTCATAATGATACTTTTTATCAAATTTTTTATTCAAACTCATTTATTTAGGCACCTAACCAACTCAAAATACCCCAAAAAGGCCTCTAAAAGACTGCTTTCTTGCATTCTTTACCTCCACCTAAGAATGACCTCCCAATACTAACTCCAAGACTCTTAGGATTTACAAAAATTTTACTCATCTCAAATTCATTCTAATTAATCTTTTAATTCTCCAAAAAACACTCTTCCTCTTTGAATATTTCATTCTCACCTATTGAGCAAAGAGTTGCAGAGTAACTGTACGGACTGTTAACTTTGGTTAGGAGGAAGAGTAGATGATTAAATTAGAAGATTCATAGAGATTGTGTAATAACTATATTTATCAATCATAAACCATTTTTAACTAATTTTAACTCTCTCTTTCTACCTAGTTAATTTCATCTCTTACCTCCATCTCATGCTCAAGACTGCACAATGACTATTTTAGGTGCATATAGGGCTGTAGAGGTCTGAGTAGGCTTGTTTCTCATGATATTAATGGATTTGGTCATATAATATTTCATAATTTTAAATCCACTTACCCCTTTCATATGCAACTTGAGTGCTACAAATTGAGTTTTCTCTAACTGATTGTAAACCTTGCCTTAATGACTCCTGTAGGTGCATATGAGCTTCAACTGAGCCTAGTCATAGTGTTTAGAAGACTTAATTTAATCCATTTAGGTTTAAAATTATAAATTTATACTTTCATTCAAATTTAAATTATTAAAAACCCACTTAAACACCACCTATCAACCCATTGTCTGTATACCCTATTGTAGGTGTACATTTCTTGTAGAGAGACACCTATAGGTGTCCATGAACTTGAAACACCATACCCTAGCATCATACTATGATTATCATGTCTCTTGGCATACTATTCAACCCATGGAACCATTCTAACCATGAGATTTTGTTCTATTTGATTCTTAGGATGTCAAAATACCATTAACAATTCCAAACTAGTAGATGTTAGTGCTAGATTTTAGTGTTTTTGAGGCCACTTTGAGGTATTCAACTTCTACCTTGCACTAAATTTATAACTCCCATCTTTGGCAGAGGTCTTATCTATACTATAGGATACAATATTCACCTCTTTATATGATTTTAAACCATTTTTAAACATGTTGCAATAGATCCACAAAAACCCCTTGGACCTCTATTTTCACTTTTTGGGGAAAACTTCCTAGAATTTAGTCATCTACTTCTTTCAAGATGTTTACTTCTCCAATTGTATATTATACACCTCCTATAAGTCTGTCATGACTCTTTCAAATTTTAGTATTTTAAAATCTCCCTAGCATGTTCTAAATCTCCCATTTCAAGGCCTTCATAGCCTTGAGGTACCACCTGTAGGTGGTCATCAACATATACAGGCAATGAGCATAGAATCTTGGGAAATATATATGAATGAAAAATTTTATAACACTTATATGCATTCACTGAGCATTCAAATACAATTTTATCAATCTTAAGAGATTGAAACCCATATCAGGCTTTCCATTTCTTAGAATGATGTCATCAAAATCTCCTATAGTTGTGCATTGGGATGTTATATAGGTAGGGCATAGAATGGAGCAACAACATATTGATGAATGGCATAAAAACAACTCAAACCCATTTTCAACATTCAAGTACATTATTTCCACCAATAACATATTGAAACAAGTTCCAATACTTCTCTTTCAACATGAAAACCACTTGCATACATATAGAATAGAGCAGGTAGGGGTATCTCATGACTGTTTAATGTGATGAGTGAACTTGTAACCCATATTATAACTCCCAAAACATCCAAAAAAAACTCCTTATCTATTAATCACTTGAACCAATGGAAACACTCTGATTACAACTCTATGAACTAGCTAAATAAAATCCATATATGTGTGCATTCACATGAAACTAAGAAAGGAGTTGACTAAAGTAAATGGCAAGATTCAAAGTTGTCCAAAGCATGATATGGTGAAAAAACATGGGAAGAGATGGTCATATGGCCTTGAGACGTATGGAGCATCATTTTATATTGACATGAAACCTTTGTAGAAGACCAACATTCTGGAATAAGGTAGAATTGATTGAAACTTCATAATGGTGACACTTTCATGCAACATGAGATAACTTGCCCATAAAAACACCATGAAACATGAAAATAAGTATGGATATCATATAATAAGATATAAAACAACCTCTAGATTCAACATAACCAATTATTTTGTACGGACTTCACCAAAATGGAGTAAAACCTATAGGGTGCAAGAAATAACAAGCATAAAAACATAGTCAACTTGTAAAGGATGATTCATAAAGCATAGTTGATCAATCATTGCACTATTATTATGTAAATTAATGTCTCTAAGTTTAATATTAACTCCTAAGTGTAATATCAACTCCCAAAATCATTTTCCCTAAAACCTCTTGAGTTGTTTGTACTAAGCATAAACCTGCAAGTCACTTCTGTATGTCTAAGAAGGCAAAGAAGGATAAGAATGGTTTTGGCTTAAAAATGCCACTTTCAAAGCATGTAAATAATTGAGATGAGTGTGAGAAAGATGGATAGTCACCCCATTATCTTCTCCCATATGTCACCTTACCCCATGGGCCGTACAAGTGCCAAATACTCTCTTTTCAATTGTTTTCTTGAATTTTAGTTAGACAACCTACAAGATACTGATGTAACTAACATCCCTGATAGGGAATATGACCTTTTTGACATTTTAAGGGGGAAAAATACACTTGGTCACCTTGGGAACCTTGCCACTTGTATTTATGACCCTTGAAAGCCCAATAAATGACTCACAATGACAAATAAACCTATTAAATCATGACTAAGGCTAAAAATGCATTATATAACATAAAATAAACTATAATATAGCCTATGAAAAATTATTTGACCCCTAAACATATAAAAACCACATTTTTTACCTATAGGGGTCCAAATTTGACCTAAATGTCAAATTTGGTCAAGACTAACAAAAGAGTTTATCCTAAGATAATAGAGTAGTGTGTAGATGAAGAAGTTGAATAACGGAGGAACCACATTAGTAAAATATTCACAAATAAATCTAACATCACCACCATGACTGATATGAAATCCACCCAAAATGAATATGGATGGTGGATGAGGATTCATGCATCTGAGTACATTTAAAGGACATAAAATGTGCATGCAAGGAAACATCTAAAATTGTGTTAGGTTGATAATGCTGACTAAAGTAAACTTATGATTCTCATGCTTGAGTGAAGATGCAATATAACTTGTGTCGCTCAAAATCTTCATGAAGAGTGGAGGAAATAAAAATTGCATTTCTATCATCAATTGACCCCAATGAATATGAAACATCTATTTGATAACCAATGTAATGATGAGTAATCCAACAAATAGGTTAGATAGAAGAAATGATGCCTTGTGAATGTTTGCCAATACCTACACCAATATGACCCATGGAATGGATTATGTGGGAACCAAAGGCAACAATATGCTTCTCAAAATAACCAAGCACATATGTAGGCATAATTAGTTTCAATTATAATAATATTTAATAACCCTTAATTTAAGCTTAACTCTAATTATATTGTGCACTAACACAAAAATGTGCTAGATAGATAATAACTAGGTAATATAATCCTAGTGTGAACACACAAATCCAAAAATTAACATATAAAATTTTAATAAATAAGCCATGAGCACCTACATTCATGTGGCACATAGGTAGCAATGATTGAGAGAGGATATATCCACCACATCACCATAAGTAGTGATCCTAGAATGCATATGAGAAAGTTCCCTTAGACATGAAACATGTTAAGGCAAACCCTTTAATCTTGTGAAAGAGGGTATTACTCTCTAGTGTGAAGAGATACTATCCATAGTTCTCTAAGATCTCAATGATAATGAAAGTACCTTCATATATATATATATATATATATATATATATATATATATATATATATATATATATATATGAAGGTACTTGTTGAATAAATTTGATTTTTTAGTCAAATTGGAGCACCTATAGGTAAAAACATGATTTTTAGGCATATAAGGGGGTATAATTTATTTTCATGTGGTTTTTATAGGTTATTTGATGTAAATTAATGTTGTACTAGCTTTGGTCAATTAGTTTCTAGGTCCATTTATCATTTTAAGTCATTTTGAGAGGTCAAATAGGTGCATTTAATTCTTTGTACTAGTTTCTTGGGAAATGAACAAGTGTAAAAATGTAATTTCAAGTGAAATGTGTCCCTAGAAGTCTTAATCCACTATTGGAAATTGAAAGTGGTAGGTTATGCAAAAGAAAAGGTAGTTTTCTTAAAGAAAAGAGTGAGTTTAACACTTATACAACCTCCTTGGGAAGTGTGCCATGTGGTAAATAATAATGAAGTATATCTTCATCTTCCTAACACTCACTTATACATTTGGTTTTCTATATAAATGTCATTTTAAGGCTAAAATCATTCTGCTCCATTTTCACCTTTCTTGGCAAGCTGAAGTGACCTTCAAGTTTATAATAGGTACTATCAGCACAGGAAGTTTCAAGCAAAAAAATCTTGGGGTGTATTCTACACTTATATACCTCATTTTTAATATCAATAAGTTTTATAATGATCAAATGTGATTTATTAACCATTTATTTGAAGTTGATTGTGCAAATCTGCCTATCAATCTGTGCACCGTTTAGGGTTTGCCTTGGTTTGAAGAATTTCATACAATCCAATTGGTTTTGTTGATTATAGAGGATTATGATTTCATTCCCTAATGCCTCCCATGATTTTTTTAATTATTCTAATTTTTTTGGATGAGCAAATAACTTCAAATTTTTAGCTTGGTCTCTCTTGGGTGCAACATGGATTTTTCTTCATTTACAAAGTTTCATGCTTTGCCAATAGTTATAGAAGGTTGTGATAGTGTCTTTTCCATTTTTTCAAGGTTATTTTTATTCACATCACCTTGAAACTTCTTTCTTAAAATAAATAATATTCATGTTTGGCAAGCTCATATGCCACACCAACCAGTCTTAAACACCCTTGCCTGCTTTATTCCAGATGTTTTCAAGAGTTTTTCATGTTAGAATAAATGTTATGAAGTTTGAATTAGAGTATCCTAAATGATAATCATGTATTTGAGGGATTGATAGTGAATTTTATTTGTTATGAGATAATTCATCAACATGTTATCTCCTTTCCAAGCTCACTGCCTGCATACATCTCACATACACCTACAACAGGCTCCTTGATGATGTCATCCTAAGGTAAATGGCTTGGTGATGAGTTAAATAATTTGAAGCATGAAAGATGATAATATGGTTTGAGATGATCATGAGGCCTTATGGTCCATTTTTGTTCTCTATTTCACACCTTCCTAAGCTTACTTTCTGCTCAGTCAAATCACACCTATAGGTGGTCTAAACAAAAGACTGAGATGCTAAATAGAATGATAAGACACATGGTGGAACCTTTTTGGAACTCCAACATGATGAAAAAACCTTAAATTTTTGTGTTCAAGGATAGTTTTCAAATTGGAGTTAAGATTGTTTCATAAGCTCAAGGGACTAAGTTTAGGGAGAGTTTCCCCAAAATGACAAAATAGAGAACCTGTTGGTTTTATGAATATCATATGGCATGATGACAAGAGCTTTTGATGTTTTATAATTATCTTGACTTGATTTCCATGCATAGGAATAGAGATCCACAAAATATTTAGGGAAAAATAGTAGAGTAAGACAGTTGTAAGGAGCCTTAAACATACCTAAAAACACACTAAAACCCTACATTCTCATCTGCAAGTTTGGAGTCTTGGATGACATATGATATCCTAAGGAGAAACAAATAAATATATCATGATTAGAGTGGTTCCATGGTTCTAAATGTGTACAAAATGGTATAAGGACCATCATTATGGTGTTGATGATAATTCTTCAAGCTCATGGACACCTATAGGTGTTCCTTTATAGACCCCATCATACACCTACAAGCAGAGTTTAAGGGTAGATCATTTATGCCTAGACAGTGACCATAAAATTTGATGTAAAGTGATGTCATGAAGGTTTATAAGGGGGATACAAGTCCAAATACATATATTTTTTGACCTTATATAGGTTAAATAATTGATTTATAAACCTTAGTTAAGGCCATAAACATTTACAATAGGATCATCTTGAAGAAGAAAATAGGGTGCAATCATATGAGGATAAAATGAGAAATTAGCAGAGGATCCCTAGGACCTACTCAATCCCCTGATGACATCCTCTTTCCCTAAGAATAAGGGGAGATGTTCTCTGTTTATACAAAAACTTGGGTCACTCACTAAAAAGTCTAGACATTGCAAGTATGCCATAGAGGGAGGAATAGTAAGTATAAAGTTATGGGACTCTATCGAGAGGTGTGTAAAGTTAAATAAAGTGTTATTACACATGTAGAAGGTCTCATATATGCATGTAAGCCTAAAGGGGGTTCTAAGTCATAAAACTTGCAAACAAGACCTAGTAGGCCTAATCTAGGCCTAGTGCCTAGAGAGAAGTCCTATCACTTTTATAGCTAGATAGGCATTGAGACCATGTGGGATATATTTTTAGGTTTTCATCAGATGTTTAAGTACCATAATTATGTAGGGGAGGCCTCTAAGAATCCATTTTTTGTCTTAAAGTGCACACAAGCCTATGCAGACTGCTAGAAGATCCCGTGTGGCCATGTTAGAATGCTTAGAACCCATCTAAAGATATGAATGAGACCTGAAATAATTTTGAGGTGTTAGGGGGGCTACCTAATATTCTATTAGAACCATTAAATAGGGGGTTTAATGTGAGACCTTTGTGAACAAAGGCTAAGAATCCAAATGACTTTATACCCTCACAAAACCCCAACTCAAACCTAATGGAGAAGATAAGACAAATAAAACATCCAATTGGAGTGTAAAGGCCAGGGAGATGACTTGAAGATATAGAAGACTTACCATTACTCATTTACATTCAAATGAGGTGTACCCTATTTTTATGGAGGGTGTAAATCCATAACTTGAGGCACAATTAAGATTTAAAACACAGTTTGGAATAAGAAAAGAATGTGATGGGTATGTTGTGGAATATAATGATGAATAGGTCTATAAAATCTCTAGTATGATGTATATACCTTGAATAAACTCTCACCATTGATCATAATTCAAAAGAGGGATCTCAAATAAGCATACACAGTTCACTCTTGTAAACACTACATATCTTGCCTTTAAAAGAACTAGTCTTGGAATTTGTGGTTTTGAAGGGTCAGATCATGTAGTTAGGAGCTCAATTTTTGTACAGATCATAATCAACACTTTTAGAAACCCATAAAATACTTGGTTTTAAATAAGGAATAGGGTAACACCCCTCTATTCTATCTCATAGGTAGAGCAATCTTGAGGAGCAAAAACCCTGTAGTTTTGAAGGAGGATTAAAAATAGATGGATAAGAAGTTTTTTAGACACTTCAAGTAATATTTTTAAGTTGAATCACACCCATAAAATCATGGGAAACCAAGCAAAATATGGGAAACCAAATAGGGTACTCCATACTCTTAGGTTTGTAATCAGACCTAATGGGCAAAATCAAGGTTGAAAGGGTAGATGAAGAGCAACCTTCATTTATGGTATGAAATGAATATTATATTGAGTTGGAACATGTCTAGGGGGTAATTATGGAGATTTTAAAGCTATTATATGCAAATAAATCACCAAGAAAGATCATTTTGATCCAAACTTGCAAGTAGGCCTATTGGACATGGCTAGACCTAGTGTCTAAATGGGGGTCCATCATCACTTATAGCATGATTTAAGCCTTCAAATTTGTGTAAAAATGTTCATAGGGTTAGTAAAAAAGTGTAAAAACTCTCAGAGTGCAAATAAAGCTAGATTAATCCATTTTTGGACCTTCAATTAACTCAGACTTATGCAAATTTGAAAAAACAAGCTCTATGAGGCAAGTTTGGTTACTCATATCTTCCATGAGGTTATGTATGGTGGGAAAATATATTTATGGTGGTTATCATGGTCCTGTAAGATTAATTTTCTGGAATTTTTCTACATGTTGGACGTGGATCTTTTATGAACAATGCTTAAGACCCAAAATTGCCCTAAAACCCTTACAAACCCTTGTTAAGGACCATTTTGGGAAGATTGAGTTGAAATATAGTCTAAGGGAATATTTATCTCATGAGACATTTTGGATCTTGGAGAGGACTCACCCAAGTTTCTCCACACCTTTTTGGTTGTACGAACTTGTACAGATAGAGGCAGAAACAAGGTTTTTCTCATTATTTTGTGTATTATGTAGGCTACATGAAGATTAAAGAGATAAAAATAATTTTAGGTGGAATATTAAGACTTAATATAACTCACCATATTCATTTAATTTCATAAAACAACTTCTAAGTTCCCCAATTAGGTGATTCAACTTAGCCAGTCAAATCTGACATATTACACAAGCTAGGGAGAAGTGTGAAAACTTCAAGTGGATGGAATTTTAAGGTGACCCTAATGATTAAAAGTCCTTGGAGGATATTTAAACTTTCCATTCAACGTATCCCATGGATTTTCATGGACAAATAAAGGCATTTTGGAGGCCATGTGTGCAGGGTGAATGAAGGGGAAGTTTTCTGGAAAACATATGATGATGGCTCACTTTTAAGAGGTTTATAGAGGACCAAGCATGCTAATAATGCATGTATAAGCATTTATGAGATTATTAAAATCCATTAAAATCATTTTTACTGATCCTCATTATTTATAATATGTTCAAACGTCTCCAATCATGAAGGTAGTTTTTTTGAGCTAGTTGAGGAGTTTTGTACCACTTTGCATAACTTTAATGACTTGAATTACCATTTATAATTCATGAAATTGCATGTTTAGACCCATACATTCTTATAATTCATATATAAATTATTTTATTATATTTATAAGTGTTCTTGTGACCCTTGGACTTCTCTTCTTCTCTTTCTCTCTCAAACTCTATAAGAGTTAGCCATTTTGGCCATTGTATGGATGCTCCACCTGAGTATGGCAAAGCCCTGCTCATTTGTATAATTTTAATAAATTAAATTAATAATTTTTAACTCTTTATGAATATTCATAAGTGTGTTATACTTTAATGATGAATATTTTTTAGTGAAGACTATGGATTCCTAGCATGTGGTCTCATTCTTTCACCTTGTTTGCATTTGAAAAACATTTCTTGCAGGGCATACAAAATGTTTTAGGGGATGTCAAAGGTTTAATGAGTAATTATTTTCATTAGTTCCATTTAAGGCCTCTTTTCTAGTCCTCCTAGATTTTAACATTCATCCATGACCTCATAATGTAACAATGATGTGAGAAGATGAAGATTGAAGGAGTGTGTGTTTTAGTTTGTTTCTTGGTCTCAAGTGTAGATTGAAATCGGTTTGAAGTCATCAAATTGATTTGATGTATCATATCCTTAGTTTATATTTTATTTTAGTTCTCTCTCTCCCTTTTCAACCCCCAAAGTTAGTATTAGTTTCAATCCTAAGTGGTACATCAGGGGAGCTAGCCCTATCTAGAGATTCACCTCATTCTTTAGGCTACCCACAAGACTAGAGGTGATTCCATTGTGCCACTTGGATGAGGAGATATTTTAATCTCTTCAAAGGGTGCATATCTAAGTGACAATAGTTTTTTTCATGCTCGGTGGGACTCTTGTTCCAGGATTTTGAGTATTTATGGTGTTGTCCTTCAACACATCAACCTTTGGAAGCATTTATTCAAGCATCAATGGTGACTCTGAAGCTATATTATCTGGTCAAGCAGTCCAAGTGATCCTTTGAATATTTTTGGTAACATGTTTTTTTGTGTTCTTGTTTCCTAATTAAGTTTCATGGTTGACCTTGGTGTTCAGTACAACTTCACACAAGTTGGGGAGACCTTCCAAGTTTATGGCATTCCCTATCAATATGAGCAAGTTATTAACCAACCCTATCATGAAGTGCATCATCCCTAATATGGTTATTTTCATCCTAAATATGATCATATCTATCCCATACATGAATCCTACCAGTCATATAGCCAACCTTCTCCATGTCTTGCTCCTAGTCAACCTAGCCAGTCCTCAAGCCAACCCATTTCTACCTTCAAGAAGACACTCTTGGACTATGAGAGATATATGTTGGAGCTTGATACTCTTATGGGATGTGGATAAAATATTCCAAATAATTACATCTATCATGTGAGACATGCATTAGAGTTATTCAAGAGGGAGTGGGCACTTATTGAGAGATCCAATTGGCAAATGTTTACAAGTGAGACGATAGATGTGACTGGTTTAGTCTCTTCTTTAGAGGATAGGCTAGAATTTCATGAAAGGTAGCCTCACCAAACCTATCCAACTTCTTTTCCACTTTTACAAAGTTTTTATCAGTCCTGGATGGTTCCCACTCATGAATCCAATCAACCTTATCAAGGCCATCCTTTTCCAAATCAAGTGGAGGAAAGAAATGAGAAGAATAACCTTATTTTTAAAGCAAACCTTGATAGGCAAATTGATTTGGAAAATATGCATATGCAACAGCCCATGTTGGTATAAAAATAAGTGGATTTCAAACCCTCATTTCTGTCTCACATTGTATCCCCACCACTTCAAAAAGAGACTTATAATCCTAATATCCCAAGTTGAAATAAGATAGTGAAGTCATGGGGAAAGAAGAGGAGAAAAGTCTTGACAAAGAATGTGAAATTGAATAGAGGCTTGATCTTATAAAAACAACTCCAACCCTTCCTCAAGAAAATAACTCAAATCCTAAGATCCTAAGTTATAGAAAAATAGTAGAGTCATGGGGCAAGAAAAAAGATAGAAGCATTGTCAAAGAGTGTGAAGTGGACAGTAGAGTTGATCCTTTGAAAGTCCCTCCCACCCTTCCTCAAAAAGATTATTATATTCCATGGCAGCCATCATGTACACCTCAGCCTCATGATGATTCCCATGATCTTATTGAAATAATTTTCTAGGAGGATCTAGTTGAGAAAATTGAAGAGTTAGAGTCAAAGATGAAGTTGCTAAGTCAAGGTGTGATGCAAGGTTTATACCCATAAGAAGATTCTATCCCTAAACACACCTCATTTCACCTCCTTAAAGAGAGTTCCTAAGTTAATTAAATTGTGAATGAAGTAGATGTAAAGTGTAAGGAAGAAAGTTAAGTTGTCTTAGTCCAAGATCTGCCTTCCCTTTCTCAAGAGCTCCTAAAAGAATCTCTTACTTTTCATTCTCAGCCTGATTTGAAACTCTATGTTCTACCTCCACCAACTAGTTTTTTTTGTCCTCATTCCATCACCCTTTGCCTTGATGCCCATATTGTGTGGGAACCTAAAGAAGATTAGTTGGTTGAGGGAAATTTAGAATTCCTACTTGAAGAGAATGCAACTCATTGGCAGCCTCATTGGGATAAGTCATCAAATTTCAAGATGCCTAGTCTTGGTATCACTACAAAGGAGATGGAAGATCTTGCATCCTTTGAGAATAAAAGTAATGATATGGTATTTGAGATGAAAATTGAGATCCTTCAATATGACTTAAGTGATGAAGAAGAGGTGAGTTATTTTGTTGAATCTCTTTGTTTGGTTGATGATGAAGAATACTTTCCTTGTGTTGAAGAACCTATCTTGAGAGAAGCAAATGAAGAAGAGAAATTCCAATTCACGGATGATAAATAAGATATCATGAGTGATTATGAGGAAGATATTACCATAGGTACTCACTTTGATGAAAAAAAAGACAATCCACAAGCTCTTATCTCCATATTTGAGGGTATGTATATTCATGAAGCTAACTCTAATGCATCTATTCTTGAGGAGGAGTACATCCATGAGGAAGGTGGATAAGACTTGAAGAAATAAATACATGAGGAAGACTCCATGATTGATCATGAGTTTGTGGATGACCATTCCAAAATTGAGGAGGAAATGGCACTAAATAAAGAAGAGGACAAGGATGATTGACATCTAAAAATAGAGCTCTTTCAAGAGTTTGAAGAGCTTTACCAAGTTGAAGGCCAAGTATATGACAAGGCAAAGAAAGAATATTCCTTGGAGGATAATAAAAAATATTAGGAATAATTTTTAAATCTACTTGGTGAGATAGAAGAACTTTCAGCTGAGAAGAACCCAAATCTTTTTGAAGGCACTAAGAAGACAAGAAGGTATGCCTTGTTGAACCACCATTAGAAGTCATAGTTGAAGGATCACATGAAAAAGTTGAGGTTTTTTGGATACAAGAAGAATTCATTTCCTTAGCAAATTTTTTTGGAGGTGCTTGGTTCTCATTGAATATCAGGCCAATGAAGTTGGTAAACATTGTGAAAGAGTTGGAGGCATCAATGCTAGAGTTCAAAGGGCTACATGCCTCATTCAATCCTCCATATCATGAATTAAGAAGAGTTTAAATATTTCCCTTTGATCTAGGGGGAGGTATGATCATTGTTAGTTGTACATAGCAGTTTTTTCTTTGCTTTCCCTAAGTGCTTTAAGCACATGTGTGTGTGTGTGTGTGTGTCTTGTTATTTGTTTGCTTTGGTGTGTCCTTTGCTTTGTGTGGTTGAGGTAGTCATTAGTGTCTTGTATTGATCAAAGGTTTGTCATCAATGGTCAAATTTTATTGTTTGTTCAGTCATTAGATGAATCCTAATCTCAATGGACTGATAAGGCTATTGGTCTAGTTAGTATAGTAGACATACTACCCCTATGAGTCACCAATTTGTTGACTAAATATGATTTTTTAATCAAATTGGGGCACCTATAGGTAAAAACTTGATTTTTAGGCATATAAGGGGATATAATGTATTTTCATGAGGTGTTTTATAGGTCATTTGATGTCAATTAATGTTGTACTAGCTTTGGTCAATTAGTTTCTAGGTCCATTTATCATTTTGAGTCATTTTGAGGGGTCAAATAGGTGCATTTAATTCTTTGTACGGGTTTCTTGGGAAATTTGAAATTGTAAAAACATTATTTCATGTTACATGTGTCCATATAAGTCTTAATCCATTGCTGGTAACTAAAAGTGGTAGGTTATGCAGAAGAAAAGAGTGAGTTTGGCACTTGTACAACCTCCTTGGGAAGTGTGCCATGTGGAAAATGATCAATAAGTGTCTCTTCATCTTAATAACACTAAATTCTATGTTTTTTCCTCTAAAAATGTCATTTTGCAGCCAAAACCATTTTGCTCCATTATCACCTTTCTTAGCAAGTTGAAGTGACCTTTAGGTTTAAATTGGTACAATCAGCACATGGGGTTTCAGAAAAAAAATCTTGGAGGTGTATTATACACTCATATAACTAATTTTTAATATAAATAAGTTTTATAATGATCAAGTTTGCATTATTAACCATTTATTTGAAGTTGATTGTGTAAATTTGCCTATCAATCTGTGCACCCTTCAAGTCTTCCCTTGGTTTGAAGAATTAAGTACAATCCAATTGGTTTTGCTGATTCTAGAGGATTTTTAGTTCATTCCATAATGAATACCATTATTTTTATTTGTTTGGATGAGAAAATAACTTCAAATTTTCAACTTGTTCTCTTTTAGGTGCAGCAGGTAGTTTTCTACATTTGCAGGCTTCATGCTTTGTTAACAATTATATGAGGTTGTGATAGTGTATTTTACATGGTTTAAAGGTTTTTTTTAATCCATTAACCTTTAAAATTATTTATTCAAATAAAAAATATTCATGTTTGGCAAACTCATATGCCACACCAACTAGTCTTAGACACCCCTGCCTACTTTGTTCCAGATGTTTTCAATAGTTTTTCATGTTGGAATAAATGTTATGAAGTTTTCCTTAGAGTCTACTAAATTATAATCATACATTTGAGGGATTGATAGTGAGTTTTATTTGTTATGATATCATTCATCAACATGTCCTGCTCTTTTCCAAGCTCACTTTCGGCATACATCTCACATACACCTACAATAGGCCTTATGATGTCATCCTAAGGTAGATGGCTTGGTGATGAGTTAAATAATTTGAAGCATGAAATATGATAATATAGTTTTAGATGATCATGAGGCCTTATGGTCCATTTTTTTCTCTATTTCACACCTTCCTAAGGTTACTACCGGCTCAATCAAATGCACACCTATAGGTGGTCTAAACAAAAGACTGAGATGCTAAATAGAATGATAAGACACATGGTGGAACCTTTTTGGAACTCCAACATGATCAAAAAAACATTAAATTTTTTGTGTTCAAGGATAGTTTACAAATTGGAGTTAATATTGTTTCAAAATCTCAAAGGACTGAATTTAGGGAAAGTTGCCCCAAAATGACAAAACAGAGAACCTGTTGGTTTTGTGAATATCATATGGCATGATGACAAGAGACTTTGATGTTTTCTAATGGTATTATATTGATGTTACTACCTAGGATGAATGATACACAAAATATTGAGGTAAAAACACTAGAGTAAGATAGTTGTAAGGAGCCTTAAACATACCTAAAAACACACAAAAACCATGCATTCTCATCTACAAGTTTAGAGTCTTGGATGACATCTGATATCCTAAGGAGCAACAAAACACTTTATCATGATTAGAGTGGTTACATGGTTTTAAACATGTAAAAAATGATATAAGGACCATAAATATGGTGTCGATGATAATTCTCCAAGCTCATGGACAGCTATAGGTGTTCCTCTGTAGACCCCATCATACACATACAAGCAGAGTTCAGGGGTAAGCATTTATGCCTAGACAGTGACCATAAAATATGACCTAAAGTGATGTGTTGAAGGTTTATAAGGGGGATAACTATCCAAATACATATATTTTTTGACCTTGGATGTGTTAAATAAGTCATTTTTAAACCTCAATTAAGGCCATGAGCATCTATAGTAGGATCATCTTGAAGAAGAAAATAGGGTAGAATTATATGAGGATAAAATGAGACATGAGTTTATTAGAGAGAGATTAAAGGTTCTTGACCTTTAATTTTGGTCCATAGTATCCCTAGGACCTACTCAATCCCTTGATGGCATCTTATTTCCCTAGGAAGAAGGGGAAATGTCCTTTGTTTATACATAGACCTGGGTCACTTACTAAAAGGTCTAGACATTGCAAGTATGTCATGGAGGGAGGAATAGTAAGCATGAAGCTATGGGAATATATTGAGAGGTGTGGAAATTTGAATCAAGTGTGATTATAAATTTATAAGGTCTCACAGAGGCATGTAAGCCTATAGGGGGGTCTAATTCATAAAACTTACAAGCAAGACCTAGTAGGCCTAATATAGGCCTAGTGCCTAGAGAGGAGTCCTATAACTTTTATAACTAGATAGGCATTGAGACCATGTGGGATATTTTTATAGGTTTTCATCATATGTGTAAATACCATTAGTATGCATGGGAGGTATCTAAGAAGCCATTTCTTGGCTTAAAGTGCACACAAGCCTATGCAGACTGCTAGAAGAGCCCAAGTGGCCATGTTTGAATGCTTGGAAACCCTCTAAGGATATTAATTGGACCTAAATATATTTTTATGTGTTATGGGGTCCTTAATATGCTATTATAATCATCAAATATGGGGTTTAATGTGAGACCTTTGTGAACAAAGACTAAGAGTCCAAATGACTCTAAACCCTCATAAAACCCCAACTCAAACCTAATGGAGAAGATAAGACAAATGGAACATCCAAATGGAGTGTAAAGTATATGGAGATTAATTGAAGATATATAAGACTCACTATTATTCATTTACATTTAAATTAGGTATACCTTATTTGTACAGAGGGTGCACATCCATAACTTGAGGCACAATCAAGAGTTGAACCACAGTTTGGACTAAGAAAAGAATGTGTGGGGTATGTTGTGGAATATAATGATGAATAGGTATATAAAATCTATAATATGATGTTTATACCTTTAATATACTCTCACCATTGATAATCATGCAAAAAAGGGAGCTCAAACAAGCATACATAGTTCACTCTTGTAAACACTACATATCTTGCCTTTAAAAGAACTAGTCTTGGAATTTATGGTTTTGAAGGGTCAAATCAAATAATTAGGAGCTAATTTTTGTATAAATCATCCTAATTTTTTTTATAACCCCCTAAAATACTTGGTTTTGAATAAAGAATAGGGTAACACCCCTCTATTTTGTCTCAGAGGTAGAGCACTCTTGAGGAGCAAGAACCCTATAGTTTTGAAGGAGGATGAAAAATAGATGGATAAGAAGTTGTTTAGAAACTTAAAGTGAGATTTTTAAGTTTAATAATACACATAAAAACATGGAAAACCAAGTAATAACATGGGAAACCAAACAAGGTACTCCATACTCCTTGGTTTGTAATCAGACCTAATGGGCAAAATCAAGGCCAAAACGGAAAATGAAGAACAAATTTCATTTCTGGTATGAAATGGATATTATATTGAGTTTTAACATGTTTATGGGGTCATCATGAATATTTTCAAGCTATTGGATGTAGATAATTCACCAAGAAAGATCATTTTGAGCCAAACTTACAAGTAGGCCTAGTGGACATGGCTCGACCTAGTGTCCAAATGGGGGTTTATCATCACTTATAGCATGATTTAAGACTTAAAATTTATGGAAAAATGTTATTATGGTTATTTAAAAAGTTTTAAAACTCTCAAAGTGAAAAATAATCTATAATAATCCATTTTTGGACCTTGAATTAACTCAAACTTATGCAAATTGGAAAAAATAAGCTCTATAAAGCAAGTTTGGTTACTCATATATTCCAAGAGGTTATGCATGGTGGCCAAAGATATTGATTATGGTTATTAGGGTCCCTTGATATTTATTTTTTGTAATTTTTCTGCATGTTGTAAGTGGAACTTTTATGAACAATGCTTAAGACCCAAAATTGCCCTAAAACCCTTGTTAAGGACCAGTTTGGGAATATTGAGTTTAAAATATAGTCTAATGGAATATTTATCTCATTAATTTTTTTGAACTTGGAGAGGACTCACCCAATCTGATTCACACCTTTTTGGTTGTACGGACTTCTATGGATGGAGGCAAAAATAGGGTTTTTATCACTATTTTGTGTGTTGTACAAGCTAAAATAATATTCAATAGATGAAACCAAGTTTGGGTGGAAGTTTAAGACGTAATATAACTCCAAATATTAATTTAATTCCCCAAAATAGCTTATAAGTTCCACAAATAGGTTATTCAACTCAGCCAGTCAAATTTGGCATATTGCACAAGCTAGGGAGAAGTGTGAAAAATTCAAGTAGATGGTCTTTCAAGGTACCCCTGATGATCCTAAGGCCATGGAGGTTATTTAAAATTTTAATTCACTCCCTCCAATGTATTTTCATGTGAAAATGAAGGAATTTTAGAGGCCAAGTGTGCAGGGTACATGAAGGGGTAGTTTTATAGACAACAGATGATGATGGCTCACTTTTTGAGGTTTATAGAGGACCAAGAATGATACCAATGCATTAAGAGTCATATATGAGAGTCTTAACTTAAATTTAAATCATTTTTACTTCTCCTCATTAGTTATAATATGTTCAAATATCTCCAATAAAGAAGGTAGTTTTCCTGAGCTAGTTGAGGAGTTTTGTGCCACTTTGCATAACTTTGATGACTTGAATTAACATTTTTACCTCATGAAATTGCATGGTTAAAACCATGCCTTATTATAATTAATAGATAACTTATTTTATTATATTGATAAGTTTCCTTGTGACCCTTGGACTTCTCTTCTTCTCTCTCTCTCTCAAACTCTATAAGAGTTAGCCATTTTGGCCATTGTATGGATGCTCCACTTAAGTACGGTGAAGCCCTACTCATTTTTATACCTTTTGATCAATGAAATGAATAAGTGTTACCTCTTAATTACTATTCATAATTTTTTTCCACTTGAATTATTAATCTTTTTTAGTGAAGACTATGGATTCCTAGCATGTGGTCTCATTCTTTCACCTTATTTGCAGTTGGAAAACTTTTCTTGAAGGGCATGTGAAGTGTTTTAGGGGATGTCAAAGGTTGAGTGAGTTAGTATTTTAATTAGTGATATTCAAGGTCTATTTTCTATTCCTCCTATATTTTCACATTCATCCACGAACTCACAATGTAATATTGATGTGAGAAGATGAAGATTGAAGGAGTGTGTGTTTTAGTTTGTTTCTTGGTCTTAAGTGTATAATGCTATTGGTTGGAATTCATAAAATTGACTTGGTGTATCACCTCATTAGTTTATATTATATTTTAGTTCTCTCTCTCTCCCTTTTCCCTCCCCAAAGTTAGTAGTATTTGCAATCCTAAGTGGTACGTCAAGGGAGCTATCCCTATCTAGAGATTCACCTCATTCCTTAGGCTGCCCATAAGCCTAGAGCTAATTCCATTATGCCACGTGGATGAGGAGAGATTTTTATCTCCTCAAAGGGTGCATATCCAAGTGAAAATAGTAATATTTATTTGTTAGATTAGCACCACATCACTAATGCATAAGGGTCAACGAGGTTACACAAACTTCTCAAACTATGAGTACTAGTATATTTGATAAGCACACATGCTCAAGCGCATCTATATGATGTTCATTAAACTAATCTAACTTGGTTAAGTGGTAAGTGTGTTCCTCCTCATAAGAGATAGATCTAAATATATTGACATGCAGAGAAGGGATCATGACCTCATGAGGAATAAAAACCATCCATACACTATCGAGTATGGGATTTTTGCTCCATGATAGTGCAAAATCTAGTTTGATATGCCTAAAGAGTATGATAGATCATAAGGTTCCACTCTCTTTTGGACTTATAAATAGTTTGGAGGGTCTTATTATTAATACACTTATCAAAACATTGAGACTAATCATTACACTACAAATAATAAGTTAAAGTGAAACATTACTTAAAATAAAACTTTTTAGATAATTCATGCATCTCAAGGCTTTGAAATTCTGAGCCATTGTTAACCTTGAATACTAAAAGATTAAAATACAATAGATGAACTTGTTTATGATAAATTTTGTGACTTTACACCTACACATGCTACTAAAGGGCATGACCTCAATCCACTTGATAAAGTAGTCTCTTATAGTGATGAAAAATTTATGTCAATAAAAAAATGGGCTTGATCTCATTAATTATTTTGATATCTCAAGAAAAAAATGGCTAAGGGGCCAAAACAAACTATAAGGAAATCATGGGGGCATTAATCACATCCCCAATAAGCTATAAAATATTGAATTTCTTAGTAAACTGGATAATATCCTTAACAAGAATGGTCCTGTAGTATCTCATCTTATGGATATGTTGAGTGGTGGCCTATGTACCAAGATAACCACCATACGCACTATAATGAAACTCATCAAGATAAAGATAAGTATACTTAGAGATGAGACATTACATCGGCACAACATTGAGAAATATCTTGAATATGACCTTTCCAATGATGACATATCATATGGAGAGCATACAAATCCTATAGTTCTCTTGATAAGAAGTGTTGTAAAGATAAAATTGGTCATCTAGAACACACAATATCTTGAGAGCACACACAATCAAACATTTTCGTCGATTTTATGACATATACTATTTCATTGGGAAATTATCAACATACTCTTATATTTTTTTAGGCAATGTGTATTTATAAATTAGCTTTGCTATAGCTAATACTTTCTTAGATTTTTTATTGATTATTATTGTCTTTTTTATTGATCTTTCATAATAAGGATAGATTATGCACAACAGATAGAAAAACACTCACAATGCCAAAATATCACTTAAGTACTCACTTAAGGTGCAAAAAGAGAAAACTAAGAACCCAATTGATATAAATAGACATGAAGATAAAAATCATAGACAATGATAATTAGTATAAACCCTAGCAAACACTTAAATGAAAGTAAACAACAATCTAGTAGTAACATGTCCTCTCATTAACCTTCATTATTTACCTACAATGTATAAACATGTATAGAAACTAAACTATTATAATTATTTTATACATTTGAGATATAAATCATATCCAATGATTACAATATCCTTTCATGGATAAATACACATATAAACCCTGAGCTTAATCCTTACTTCTCCTTTAACTTAAAAAACATGTGCCTTCTCTATATTTAATGTATAATGAGAGGTTGAGGGTTATGTTTATAAGTTTCTTAGACCACATCAATCCCTACCAACTAGATCTGACTCAACGTCCACCTATTTATTTTTCTAGCTATCTACACATATTATATTGAATATTTCTCTATCCATGGTCAATATTTGACCATCCATGTGGTTTTTCTCTTAGTGCTTGCCATTTGTTGTATTTGTGTTTCTCTATGATCTCATTTTGTCTTTATTTTTAGCACAACAATGTGTCTTCAAAATAGTGTTTTTTCCAAACTGTGCATCACTCGTCATCATTTGTTTGCATTCCACTACATCTACGCATCTTCCATTCTAATGTATATCAAGATTTCTCTTTACAATTATATGTGTCTCATGCGCATGTCCTTCTACCCAGCCATTCTTATGGTTTCCTTTTATATATAAGTTTAAAGGTCAACATTAACCCATATTAGTTTGTAATCTTCCCTTAAATAACTATTTGTGACTCTTTTCAGGTTGTGCTTGTGAATGTTTCTAAATTCATTATGTTGACCTTATTCTCAAATTCATCCCAAGTGATTATTGTTTCACCAATAGCCCTTCTAAATTTATACATGTTCCCCATTATTCATCTAATTATACTATTTATTATCCTTTTTCTACTCAGGATATTTCAAAATTTATTACTTTCTATTTGAATTGTGTGGTTGTCTCTCACATGTGATATTCCTCATTCTATTCTTCCCTAGATAACTCTACATGTTTATCATCCAAATATGTGTGTTGATTCTTCACCTTACACTTCAATGCATTCCATGAGTTCATTCATTTTTTTATTTCCATCATGTTAATCTCCTTCATCATAATAACATTTAACTCATTGATATTTTCATCATCATTTCTCAATTTTGTGTCACTATATTCTAAGGTCTCCTATAATTATTTAAACACATGCTCATTGATTTATGCTATTTTCACTACTTGTTTGAGTAGTCATTTTAATTTATCAACATTTTTCTTCCAAAATTCCTTGTCTATTTATAATTTATTCTCCCTCAATGATTAATTTTAGGGTTATTCAAAATTAATCATCGGAGTCTCGCACAAAAACTTAAGAATGGCTATGTCAAGAATGTCAATCACAACATTCCTTAGGTGGCTGAATTTATAAATTTCTTCATCTTATCATCATCATTTTTTAGTTTTGTGTTAATGTATTCTAAGGTATTCCCTAGTAATTTAAACACACGTTCATTGATTTTTGTTCTTTTCACTACCTTCTTGAATAGTCCTTTTAATTGGCATGTTTCTACCAAACTCCATTGACTCCTTCTAATTTATTCTTCCTTAATTATTCCTTTGAGGGTTATGCAACAATAGTCACTAGAGTCTCACATAACAACTTAATAATGGTTGTGTCAAGATTTTCAATCACAAAATTCCTTCGGTGGTTGAATTTATATCAATTTTTGGTGTTTCTTTTTCAATGCTCATTGTAAACACCCTAATTTGGTTAAGCACCCATAAGTATTATGTCTTTTGTTGCTCTTTCACATGAGGGTCTTAGTGATGGTTATAGTCCTTATTCACATGATCATTTTGAGTCTTTTGATCTTTCCTATGTCTTATTTTCCCTATTTTGTGATACTCCCAATAGTCACAGGTCACCTTTTTCCAATCCCAAGGGCACCTAGCCTATCGTCCCTAATTTTGAATCTATTCTAAGCCTTAGAACATTAAATCCACTTTATGGATAGTATCACCACATTATTATATTGTCCCCTTGTGGATTTAGTGTTTGATAGGCCCTTTCACCCATGTTTGAGTCCTAAACCCTCAATATTATATTCAAAACAAATATCTTCCTATATAAAGAGCCTCACAAGGCATTATACATCTAGCAATTACTATTTTGGCACTTATTTACATAAAATCAACCAATATTAAAACTTAAATACTCTACATATTACTTAGTTTTCACACTTATACATTTGTATGCTTGATCAAATAAGGGCCTAGGAGAAATTCACTCTAGCATACCGTGCAAGTTGATGGTGCACATTCCCTAAGGGGAAACTACATGCAATCTGAGACCCATAACATTGGGGTTAATCTAGGTCAATGAATAAGGTATTATATTAAATACAAAGATCCTCCTATATAAAGAGCCTCACAAGGCATTTTACATCTAACCATTACTATTTTGGCACTTATTTATATAAAATCAACCAATATTATAGCTCAAATACTCTACATCTTACTTAGTTTTCACACCTAGACATTTATATACATGATCAAAGAAGGGCCTATGTGAAATTCATTCTAGCATACCATGCAAGTTGATGTTGCATGTTCATTAAGGGATAACTACATGGGATCTGAGACCCCTAGCATTGGGGTTAATCTAGGCAGTGACTAAGACAATAGGGGTTTTGGTCAACGTGATTGTAACATCCCATAACCTAGTTTTTCCTTTTCTTTTTACATTTGATTTATTCATTATTTCATGTGTGAAGGTATCCATTAGGGTTTTGGAGAAGATTCAACCAAAATAGTGACATAGATAAGCCCCTGCATGACACAGAATCACCTACAAGACCACTAAAATCTCCTGCAACTTCCTTGAAAGTTATAGATAGTCACTATAGAAAGAAAATTAGTGCCAAAAATGGACACTAGCGCCATATGGTACTACTATCCTAAGAGGGGTGTTACTATTTGGATCTAGATCTCATTACATAGTCAAAAGACAAAATATTCCTCTATATTTATTTACTCATTTTTAGTACCCTAATCTATGAAAAATTGTGTTTATCTCTAGATAAGTTTTCTTTTCTCCTCACACTTGTTATTTTGGGTAAGTTCCATTAAATCAAAAACTTCTAATTTTATTCTAGATTAGCAACAGACCCAACCCTTTAATGTAGCTTAAGATTTACATAATAAAACCCTAAAAGGTTAAAATATTTGGTAAACATGTCTTACTTTTAATATTGATTTAAAACCCTAATTTTCCTTGGGGTTTACCTTATATAATTTTTTTACATTAAATTAGAGTTACAATAATTTGATTTTCAAATTTTTTAGCCTAACCTAGCTAATTTAATTAATCATGTCCTAAGGTTTCATTTATTTAAATATTTATAACACAACCCTAAATAAAAACCATAGATCCACATAATAGGTTCCTATACATACAAATATTAATAATAAGGGTTTCGATCATAATCTTATTTTCTATTACAAACTTTGTTCAAAATATTCACACATTGCACACATAATTATGTTAGATTATATTCTACCTCTTATGTGTTTATTATTCTTTGTTTACACTATCTTCTTTGGTAAGTTTAAAATGGCATATAAAAAGTCTACTACCCCTCATCCACTTGATGCACTCTTGAATTTCTCTCATGATTATAATAATGAATGGACTAATTTTCAAGATTGTAATTTAGAGCATAATAATGACTTCATTTATTATTATTATTATTATTATTATTATTATTATTATAATGATGGATATGAGGATTACTAGGAGCATGACAATGAAAATGAACATGAGGATATATTAGATAAATCATCTTCTCTTTCCCCTCACTCTTCTCTTATTCCTCAAAATCAAACTAACAATATAATGCCAAAAGAACCTCTTGTTGGTAGTGTTTTATTCCATGTGATCCTAGATTTTCAACTACTTTTGATACTCAATTATTTAAAATAAATAAATATAAGTGCACTACATGAAAACCATATTACAATGCATATTGTTTAACCTTTTCAATTACATTTGAAAAAATAAGTACAAATGATATTACACCTTTTAGCAATGCACAAACTAAGGTATATGAAATTAATTTATCACCCTCATTCACATTTCAATTTCAATGTAATGATTATTTACAATAAATTGATAATGTACATGCCTCTAACTCTTCTCCTGTATGTCATAATGTGCAAAAAGAAAGCATGGTTGTTACTTCTCCTTCCCTTGATTCTAAAATTGAAAGTGATAATCATTCTTTCATTTCAAAAATAACTAGTGAATAAATGCCATGCATTACACCTACATAAGTTGATACATTGCATAGTGTCAAAAAAATAAAATATTTTTCTTCTCATTCTCTTAATGATCATGTGGATGATACTTCTTCTAATCTTACTTCTATAAATTAATTAAATTCTAATTTTGATGAACCATGGGATAATGATGATTATTATGAGTATGATGAAGATGACATAGAATCTACACCTTATACTTCTTCTCTTACATTAGATATATCTCTTGTTCAACCAAATAATAGGTCATATGTAAAAATACACACATGCACACTTATTATTATGTGCATAATTTGCATGCATTAGAGAATAAAGTACCTTATATTCAACTAGTATGTGATACTCCTTCACAACTTAACCATATAAAAGATACCAATGAATCCCCCTTAACACCCCTTACTATGGTAGAACCTATTTTTCAAACAAACCTAAACAAGGGTAGTAGCTCATTTCCCTCTAACTATGTCCAAGCTATTACACGTACAAAGGTTATTGAGAGCACACCGACCCTTCCTAAACAAGAATTCTAATACAATGTACCAATGGCTAAAATAAACAATAAAATTCAAGCATTAAACGAACCCCTTAATAATGATGATATATCTTCACAAGTGTTAATTTATTTAATGCATGTTGTGGGTGATTTAAAATAACAAGTACATCATATCACTTTAGATAAAAAAGCATAAAAATCTTAGGTTGATGCCAATGTTATACATAATAACCCTATTCCATGCAGAATCTCAACTATGAGGTTGCCACACAACTTTCAAAAAATAGTGTTACCTATATTTGATGGACATGGAGATCTATACATACACCTTTAGGCTTATGAGAAATCCATGGCTCATATTAAAAATAAGTTAATTCTAATACAATTGTTTCCAAAGTCCTTAAATGGAAAAGCACTAGATTGGTTCTATCATATAATACCTAGTGGGTCTTTACATACACATGAGGAGTTAGAGATAGTCTTTCTTAGACATTGTTGGGATATGAATAACCAGAAGCACACAATTGATTACCAAATACAAGCAATTTAATATGCGGAATAAACCAAAATCAACAAGTAACTAGAATCCAAAAATAACACAAGATATGAGAGACAATACACAACTTGTATTAAAACTCTTGCAGAAAAGAATACAATAAAGAAGATGCCACTTCTTCTCCACCACCTCTTCAGAGGCTTCCCACACCTCAAGTGAATAGTAATTCTCTCCTCAAAGCTCTCTCTCTTAGGTCCCAACACCCAACTCAAACACAGAGTTGGTGTTCACCTTACACCTGTGCTCCACGCACACCACAAGTGCTCCACACACTCCACAAGTACTCAAACATACTTCAAGTAGATCTCCCCTGAACTTGCATCAACTTGCACCTCAATAGACATTACTTATGGAAGGATCTTCCTTGTCTTCCTCTTTGCTCTGAGTACACACTTGTACTCCAAGTAGATCTATCTTGATACTGCTCCCTGTTGTGTTGTTGTCCTCTCTAACTTTGCACACCTACAAATCAATCTGGTTCTGCACACCTGTGAACCTTGACCTTACACACACATACACCTGCATATCAATGATCTTACTTACCATGTAGATCTCTTATAGAAGCCATGCTCACCTGATGACCAAGATCATACACTCCTGAAGAACCCTGCTGATTCTCCAAACCAGTACCCACCTTGGTACTGTGGCACTAGGAGGAACACACCATTGCTCACCTCACACATAGAAGGAGCTTATAATAATGCTCTCTTACTCTCTAGCACACCTTTCAATACAATCCATGAGTCTATTATATATATCTCATCCAAACAATAATTAGACACCTAATTACAATAATTAGATCCGCAGCTTTGAGTCTAAAATTAGCTCTTGACATGCAAACACTTGGTTCGTTAGCTAACTGCCCGTAACATCCGCAGTCTGAACCACACAGGCGACCGATGTCAGTCCCTGTCTGCCTGGGGGTCACCGACGCTGGCCGATCTCTAATTAATGTAGGCTGCTTCCTGTCTTTTCCCTGCTGACATCATTTGACCTGACTGATGCTGGTGTCTGTGACACTCCAGCAACTCCTCCAATGGCCTTCTCCATGTCTGCATCAGTGAAGCTTTTAGCTCCACAACCTAACAATCTCCCACTTGGAGATAAACAGCTGCACTGTACCTATACCTGTACCCCATCTAATCTGTTTCTTGGATTATATCCCTCTTTAAGATGAATCCTGAAGACAACCCACCACACAACTTGTGGTGTACCTCCTATCATTCGAGTACCATGCCGCATCTGAACCTACAATCCCATGTAGTGAAGTCCTAACCCTGAATAGCATGAATCCCTACTACTGGTCCCTCTAAAATCCTTGAGAATCCACTTCTCTGAATTGGCTCCTAACTCTCTTACAGCTCCCACTGCTTAGGCAAACTCAGGTCTATACCAAACCTCATGTGATTTTAGACACTGAACTGTCTAACCTTTGGTGTGCTCTGATTCTGTATCCTGCGTCTTGCCAACACTTGATTCACATCAGCTCCCACTGGAGACAAAATCAACTTGTGATCTCCATGTCTCCCATGTCGAAGAATTTTGTTGCTCCCAATTCTTCATGACATGCCACTGAACTAATCTTACCCTTAGCTCAGCAAACCCCTGTATGTCTGAACCTATACCAAGCTCATCCTCCACATAAAACAATAGGATAATGTTGCGACCATCATCCACCTGGTAAGACAAACAATGGTTATACTGACATTGACTAAAGCCCTGCTTTGTCATCCCCCTGGTACCACCTGTCAGTCCTGTCCCACTGTCTTGCAGCTCGCTCAAGACCATATGACCTGGTCTTCCATCTCACGTGTTCATTCTCTCTATTATTCAACTAAGGTATCCATTCGTCTCTGTGCTTTCATACCCACTGGCAACCCTACCAAATCTCCTACTTGGTTCTGCAATCTCTCCATGCCATGCTCCCACTGTTTCCTGGATCCTTCCTGCTCTGCAGTCAATAACTAGTATAAAGAAGAGGAACAACAAATTTTAGGCCTACTTACGTCTTCAGTCCTCCATATGGGCATTTGAGACTCCTTGACAGCTCGTTGTCCACCCAAAATTCGTTATAGTGACCGACCTCGATCACCACACAGTCTGCATCTGACTAACATTGATTCCTGCGCCTGTCCTGACTACCAACCCTACCGACGTCGGTGTCCTCCTTCTACCGATGTCAGTCCTCGTGACCGACGTCAGTCTTACCTACTACTGACGTTGGTTATCCTATCGATGCCAGTACCTGTGTTTTCTTGTGAGTGATGACTTTTTACCTGCGAGCTCCTTTGAATCAACACCCATGTCCAAACTGCCCTGCTCAGAAGTATCCAACCCATCCACTGGTCTCTATCTGCCATCTCCTCCAAGAACACCAAGGCTTTCCAGTTCTTAAGCCTGTCAAATATATCTATCTTCTGCTTAAGAACATGCATCTCCTTCCTGCTCATGTGACCAAGCCTATGAAGCCACGTCTCTGCAACAAAAGAAGAATCAATAATATAAACAAGTAGATAAAGAGTACCTATTTTCTTACCACCAGCTAATTCAAGTGCATTGACTGTGAGAGTTCTCGTGCATCTCTTATCACCCAACTCTTCTGAAGAAATTAGCCACTTCTCCAAACCTGGGACCTGCATGACCTCCTTCAACACCCATGTGTTGGTTGCCTGCAATTTCAGCTTCACTTCCCCTTTGCCAATTCTTTGGCAAGGCTCACCAGCTCCCCTACCTAGGGCTGCATGGAAAGAGGCAACCGAATCTATTAACCAAGATTTAACTTTATCCAAGAAACCTCCCAGAGCATCCTGTGCAACAATATTTACATCTTCAGTTCCTTCATGCTGATCTGCTACCAACCAACAATATTCTTTTACCTGCTCTTTCTTTCTATAGGACCATAAGAGACCATCTGTGCTTTTCAAATCCTCCATTCTTAGCTTACTTTCATCTGCCATTGCTCTACTCCCACTCAATTAGAAACCCCTGAGAGTGACCTGTAACCAAACACAAAACCTGCTTCCTGCAACCTTAGCTCTGATACCACGTGTTGGGATATGAATAACCAGAAGCACACAATTGATTACCAAATACAAGTAACTTAATATGCAGAATAAACCAGAATCAACAAGTAACTAGAATCTAGAAATAACACAAGATATGAGAGACAATACACAACTTGTATTAAAACTCTTGCAGAAAAGAATACAATAAAGAAGATGCCACTTCTTCTCCACCACCTCTTCAGAGGCTTCCCACACCTCAAGTGAATAGTAATTATCTCCTCAAAGCTCTCTCTCTTAGGTCCCAACACCCAACTCAAACATAGAGTTGGTGTTCACCTTACACCTGTGCTCCACGCACACCACAAGTGCTCCACGCACTCCATAAGTACTCAAACATACTTCAAGTAGATCTCCCCTAAACCTGCATCAACCTGCAACTCAATAGACCTTACTTATGGAAGGATATTCCTTGCCTTCCTCTTTGCTCTGAGTACACACCTGTACTCCAAGTAGATCTCTCTTGATACTGCTCCCTGTTGTGTTGCTGTCCTCTCTAACTTTACACACCTACAAATCAATTTGGTTCTGCACACCTGTGAACCTTGACCTTGCACACACATACACCTGCATATCAATGATCTTACTTACCATGTAGATCTCTTATAGAAGCCATGCTCACCTGATGACCAAGATCATACACTCCTGAAGAACCCTGTTGATTCTCCAAACCAGTACCCACCTTGGTACTGTGGCACTAGGAGGAACACACCATTGCTCATCTCACACATAAAAGGAGCTTATAATAATTCTCTCTTACTCTCTAGTACACCTTTCAATACAATCCATGAGTCTATTATATAGATCTCATCCAAACAATAATTAGACACCTAATTACAATAATTAGACCCGCCGCTTTGAGTCTAAAATTACCTCTTGACATGCAAACACTTGGTTCATTAGCTAACTGCCCGTAACATCCGCAGTCTGAACCACACAGGCGACCGACATCGGTCCCTATCTACCTGGGGGTCACCGATGTCAACCGATCTTTGACCGATGTCAGTTGCTTCCTATCTCTTCTCTGTCGACGTCGGTTGGCCTGACTGACACCGGTGTCTGTGACACTCCAACAACTCCTCCAATGGCCTTCTCCATGTCTGCATCAGTGAAGCTTTTAGCTCCACAACCTAATAATAGTGTTACCTATATTTGATGGACATGGAGATCTATACATACACCTTTAGGCTTATGAGAAATCCATGGCTCATATTACAAATAAGTTAATTTTAATACAATTGTTTCCAAAGTCCTTAAATGGAAAAGCACTATATTGGTTCTAGCATATAATACCTAGTGGGTCTTTACATACACATGAGGAGTTAGAGATAGTCTTTCTTAGACATTACATATATAATAAGGGAACTCTATTCACACATGAGATATTACCTTCATTACATCAAGGTGAGATAGAGCCTACATCTGAATGCATCCTATGATTCAAATCTTGTTTACATCAGCTAATTTATCAACCAATAGATTTATAACTATAGTACATCTTTTCTAGAAGTTTAATCTATCATCTCAAGGAGTCATTGCTATATCAACAATTTAAATCATTCAGACATCTATGCAATTTAGCTATAGCATTAGAGGCACAAATTGAATTACTGATTACATAATCAAAGGCAAATTTGGATATAGACACCCTCAGAGCCTTAGTCATCAGATTTGGTATAACATCCTACTCCACTTCCAATTCATAAACTAGTGGAATAAAAATAGCCAACAAAAATAATTAATAAAGGCAAAAAGCCACTCTACACAATGCCTTCTATAGTGAGTAGAACACATGGTATACATAGAGGAGTTATATAGTTTTTTTATAAGGTTGGTCCTCATGACATCTTGCTTACATTATTAGATATGGGGATGATCACACTTCCTTACACTAATCATCATCCACCAAATCATTTGAATTAGGTGACACAATTGATATTATCATTTTCACTAGATAAATGGACATTTAGCTAATCATTTTTATGTACTTTGAGCTTACATTGACCATTATATTAGTCAGAGCATCATAGAGTTTACATAGGGACATAGAGACCTCATCTACCATACTCTCCTCGATCACACTCCTCTACAATGGAGTTATCACAGGGCATTCCTTTTAAGGAACCATTGGTTACTCATCTATGATCCCTATGACTTCTTGGACACCCATTTATGAGTAGTTCTATACACCACATCCTTAGCAATGATGAAAACCAGTTCATAGAGTTAAAAATGTACCTCCAGTGCATACACCGATTAAGATATTTGGAAATAACTATAAACCCAAGGGCACAATTTCAATACAATCACCAATCAAAATCTATATGAATAATTATAGAGCTCAGAATTTACCTCTAGTGTGTACAAAAATCAATACATTTAGGAATAACTACAAACCCAAGAGCACAATTTTAGTTCAACCACCAATAAAGATATATGGCAATCATTTCAAACATCAGAACCCAGTTTTAGTTTGCACACTGATTAATATATTTGTAAGAAATCATATAACTTAGAATGAAGTTTTAGAATGTTAACCAATTAAACTTTTTGCACCAAAGTCTACACATTCATATACTAGCATTGCATCACATGCAGTTCTAATTTCATAGTCTATGTCTACATTGACACAACATTAGTAGTATGGTTGTTGGTTCTACTTGCCATCTGGGTTTAGATAGGGAATATCACCATCATATGTTATACATGCACACATCTTATAAAATATAAACTAAAACCATATACCAATAAAATACAAAAAATTAATCTACCACACATATGCTTGAAACAAACATAAAAAATATACAAATCAATTAAATTTTAATCCAACCAAAAAATATTGTAAACATCAACATTTCAAACAATCAAACTAATTCAACACATAATAATGTTTATAATATAACAAGATCCATTTTCCAATACATGATGCCAAATTAAACAACAACCATCTCTCTCTCTCTCTCTCTCTCTCTCTCTCTCTCTCTCATCTCTCTCTCTCTCTCTCTCTCTCTCTCTCTCTCTCTCTCTCTCTCTCTCTCTCTCTCTCTCTCTCTCTCTGTGTGTGTGTCTATATATATATATATATATATATATATATATATATATATATATATATATATATATATATAACTCAGAACATCATTTCAAAATAAATATGGTGCATCATTCAATGATATGAATGTGACTATTGGGACCAATTCCCTCGCTCTCCCTCTTAGATACATCAAAACTATAACTAGAGGCCCCATTATCTCTATGTGACCTCGATCTATGGATCCACCTAATCTATCTTTCCCAATACATTCCTAATTTAGCCATACACTTAACATGCTTTCTCTAAATTTGTATGTAGTTGTCTACTATTTGACTACTAGCCCCACCTAGAGCATCAATAATAGGCATGGTATGCCTCTACATATTATCTGTAGCTCATCTCTATCTTTAACTGCTCACCTCAATGCCATAGTCAATATCATAGTCTAATCAAACAAATGGGCATGCACCCCAACAACATCGGTGGCCCTCTCCACCAATCCATATTATAAAGAATCATTAGGGATATATTGTGTGAATTCATGTAGTGTTGACTCAATAATAACCTCTCAATACTTATCATTTCCTAAACCTACAAGTATCCACATAATTCATAAGAATCCTATGATATAAACACATAATCAAGTTTACATAAAACATCCAAACATGTTATCTATCTTACCATCAATATACCTAGGGGATCTACATATAATACCTCATCTATAATCATCTCACCTCTCAAAAATAATGGTGCCCACTGTGGTTACTCCACTAGTTTTCATAAGCCTTGGTCACTCCAACAATCATTTATATCTGATACTTTAATGTCAGGATCATGCTTCATCAATGGAATGGGAGCAAGTTTAGTAATAGATGGCCTTGACCTAATAGCTGGCCTCACAAGAGCTTGATAACTCCTCAACCATATCGTAGGTGTTGGGGGCAGATCTTATATAACATCAAACTATTAGGTGACCCTTGTTGGATGATGGAGCTTGATCTTATTATAATTCCTAGTTCCTAACAAGGAGGTAAGGGGGTAATGCCCCCCCACTATGGTCACCATGGGGGTCTAGGGGATGTTGACCTACTTGGATGCTCTCCTTGGTGGGGGTTTGGGGGTAGTACCCATGAAGCAAAATTTAGTTAAAAATGCATTATAAAATATTGCAATTTCATAGTAAATCTGAACCGTTCACTATTAGTTTATAGATCTAACGGTATAAATTATGTTTATGCATTTTTACCCTATATGTAACCCTCGTTTTGATATGAGGGAATTTTAATTATGGTGGCATATTATATGTGAGTGAATAGGATATTGTAGTGGATGTATTACATGTTTTATCCCTTTATTTTATTGGACTGAATAAAGAGAAGAACTGGCTATTTCTATGTAGATGTAGCCCATATTGGGTGAACCACATTAAATTTATGTCTATCTTGTATTGTGTTTTTACATTTTAATTATGTCTTTATCTCATTAATATTTCTTTGTGTTCTATATTCCTAACAAACCTTTCATACTAGAATTTATTGTATACATTATCCCAATGATCATGTATCTAAAAACTAACCTGAATCTCCCTCAGCTATGTGTTATCCTTAATCCACCCCTGGTATCCCCTATAGGGTCTCTAGATGATATCCTCTATTGTCAAACTATCTAGTAACTGTCAACACTATGCAATGCTCCTCCTTGGTACATGCCATATCCTAGTCCATCTATCTACAAACACCTGTGGATGAGCCCATCCATCTTGTGCACATGCCATTGGCCTATTCACATATATGTGCTTGTATGCCCAGTAGGGTAATAATGTTGATGTACTAATACGCCCACCACTCATCTCTTGTGTAAAGAAATATAGATCCCTATATAGATGAGCCATCATGGTATGACCTTAAGAGTACACATTGCCATGCTCCTTAATGTCTTTCACTATCTCATGTATCCTATAAGAAATTGAGACACCACTCCCATCCATAACAACAAATGAATAAAATAACACAACTAGGAATTTCTATAATCATAAAACATTGGCCATCATAATCATGGTCAATAATATATCACTTTGACCCCCTATATAATGAGTTCCTATTGCCAAGGTAGATAAATACCTAGATGCCCATTATAATGCTCAAGGACCAGTAGCCTCCTATAATATAGCCCGCTACCTAGAGATTAGAAACTATAGAATGTGATATACAATCTCACCTATAGGTAGCCAGAATGTACATGTGTTTGTTTCCCACCTCACACATGTAATAATCATATGCTTATCCCATGGTATAGGCTACAAGAAAGTAACATATCTAAGGCCTACTCTTTCTAGCACCTCCATCTTCACATCAGTGAAGGGAAAACCCTGCAAAGTGTCCATCATCTTCCCCATATGGAACTCTCTCATATATGGATCAACATACAAAATTACAACCAATTTAGGCATCAACGAAACTAAACTAAACTAAACCCAAGAAATAACAATGCACACAAAAAACTAGTCAACAATGTTAAGCATCACATCTTGGGACTACTGGACACTAGCACTGTATAAAGGATAATAATGCCACACCTTAGAAACTAGCATTAGGACTTGGATAGTAGCACCTAAAATGGGACACTAATGCTAGTCTATGAAAAATAGTTCTAAAATATTCCCTTTTTAGTAAAAATAATAAACAAAACAAGAAAAATGATAGAAAATAGCAAAAATTTTGAGTCTTTTACCAAGCGAACCTCCTCCCTGGCCTAAATACATGTCTTGACCTCCTTATAGCATGACAAGCTAGCTCCTCATCTCCTCATCATATTTCTCTCACTCAAACACAAAATACTTTAAAATCAAATGATGTAAATGAATTGACAAATAAATCAAAATGACCTATTTAAGTCATAACTTACCCAATGCCACCTTATTAAGGTTACCCCTGCACACTAATTTTACTAACTAGTATAACTTTCTTGTTATAGTCATATCTCGAGAACTAAAACTCCAATTTTTGAACCATTTCTTGCATATAGGACTTAACAGTGATACACTATGTACCATATTGGATAAACCAATTCCCTCATCATTATCAAATCTACAAATTGATAAAAATAATCATGTTATATTTAACAATACAATAAACCAAACATATATCCAATTACACACTAAATTATCAATTCCAACACAATCAATACACTATTCAAACATAATACACCATTAAAACTACTAATTAACACTATCACAATTGATCCTTACCACTTTTGGTTACATATCCTCATCACAGTCTCAGATATCTCACTAAAAGGGGGGAAAATATGCATAGATTAATTTAGACATACATAGTTGCATTCAGGTATATAGATATGGGTCTACACAGGTTTATACAGGCATTCATATTCATAAACTTTTAGATATACAAAAACATGGGTCTACATAGGTTTATATAGGCATTTAGATTCATAGACTTTTAGATATACAAACACATAGGTCTACACAGGCTTACACAACCATTAAAATTCACAGACTTTCAAATATATAGACACATAGATCTACACATGTTTACATAGGCATTCAGATCCATATATTTTTAGATATATAAACACACATGTAGACATAGGTTTATGTATATTTTCCTAGGTTTTTAGATAAATAGATGCATAGGTCTACACAGGTTTACGTAGGTTTATATAGGTATTCAGATGTACAATATACATAGATATAAAACATTAACTCAGGTATACTAGTTCATTTAGATATTCAAGTACATAGCTATATTACTCAGATATCAGTGTTAAGGGGGTATGATGCAGATCACATGTTCTTGGTCCCCATTTTTAGATTTATCAAGTTACACTCAATATCATCACTAGTATCATCACCAGGTTTCCACTAGTTAGGTCACATGACTGTCTATAGTGGTTGATCTATAACATTACACCAGACCCAATTTACATACTTAGATTCAGAGTGAGGGAAAGTGAGCCTTATTTTTCCACACATTCAATTTACATACTTAAATTTAGGGTGGGGGAAAGAAAGCCTTGTTTCTCCACACATTCAGTTTACATACTTAGATTTAGAGTGGGGGAAAGTGAGCCTTTTTTTTGCATGCATTCAATTTACATATTCAGATTTAGAGTGGGGGAAAGTGAGCCTTGTTTTTCCAAACATTTAGTTTACATACTCAATTTTAGTACAAGGGGAATTCACACCATATGTTTCCCATTCACATGTTACACTCCAGTTCTTATCCACTTCTATGGCTAAGAAGTGGGCCAAATGTAGATTACATTCACAAATGTAAGCATAGGTACGCATTCCTATTTTCTTTTACTCTAGTACTTTCATTTCATTACATTAATAAAATAAAAGAGGGGCAAATGTAAACACCCTAATACAGTTAAGCAACCACAAGTACTATGTATTTCATTACTCTTTCACATGAGGGTCTTAGTGATGGTTATGGTCCTTGTTTGCATGGTCATTTTGAGTCTTTTGATCTTTTTTATGTCTTATTTTCCCTATTTGTGATACTCCTAGTAGTCACATGTCACCTTTTCCTAGTCCTAGGGGCCCCTATCATGTCCTCCCTGATTTATGCTCTATTCTAAGCTTCATGACATTAATGCCACTTCCAGGATAGTAGCAACACATAACCTTAGTGCCCACTTGTGGTTTTAGTGTCTGATGGGCCCTTTCACCTATGTTTGAGTCCTAACCCCTCTATGAGCCTTTTTTTATGTTTTTTATATCTTTTTCATGAATTGTGAGCCATTAAA
Organism: Torreya grandis; assembly: GCA_037957365.1. Taxonomy (NCBI): domain Eukaryota; kingdom Viridiplantae; phylum Streptophyta; class Pinopsida; order Cupressales; family Taxaceae; genus Torreya; species Torreya grandis. The sequence goes on along the minus strand of JARHVA010000298.1, from coordinate 1,897,177 downwards.
CAAGGTATTATATTCAAAATAAATATCCTCCTATATAAAGAGCCTCGCAAGGCATTTTACATTGAGTAAGTACTATTTTGGCACTTATTTACATAAAATAAACCAATAATACAGCTCAAATAATTTGCATATTACTTAATTTTCACACCTAGACATTTACATGCTTGATCAAAGAAGGGCCTAGGAGAAATTCATTCTAGCCTACCATGCAAGTTGATGATGCACATTCCCTAAAGGAGAACTACATGTGATCTGATACCCCTAGCATTGGGGTTAATGTAGGCAACAACTAGGAGAATAGGGGTTTTGCTCTACATGATCATAACATCCCATAACCTAGTTTTTATTCATTTATTATTTCATGTGTGTAGGTATTCATTAGGTTTTTGGAGAATATTTAACCAAAATAGTGACACATGCAAGCCCCCATGCAACACAAAATCACCTACAAGACCTCTAGAAGCTCCTATAGCTTCCTTAAAAGTTATAGGTAGACACTAAAAAAAGGACATTAGTGCCAGAATTGGACACTAGCACCATATGGTTCTACTGTCCTAAGAAGGGTGCTACTATCTGAAGCAAAATTTTGACAAATAGTCAAAAGATGAAAGATTCCTCTATATATGTTCTACCATTTTTAGTACCTTGATCCATGAAAAACTCTGTGTATCTCCAAATAAGTTCCTTTTCTCCTTACACTTGTTATTTTTGGTAAGTTCCATTAAATCAATAATTTCTAATTTTATTCCAGATTATCAACAAATTCAACCCTTTAATATAACTTAGGATTTACATATTAAAAACCTAAAAGGTTAAAATAGTGGTTATCATTTCATTCTTATATTTCTTCACTTTATGTAAATCATTGTGGAGTTTTGTCCCCCAAATATTTTATTGCCTCTTTCATCTCTAGACTGCAATGTGCCACATATGCAACAAGTTAAACTAAAACCACACCTACTTGTTTGATGTTCATCTTGTGTGGATCACATGTGACATTCTCCTATAAATCCTCATGTTCCCCTTACATATATATTTCATTTTTTTTGAATTTGGAATGTTGGACCCCTTCCATGCACATCTAAAATGCTTTGCAACTTATTTTTAATGTCATCTTTGCATTCACCATATTTTTATTCTTCTTATTCATCCTCAGACTCCACATTTATCACCTTATGATTCATTGGGTGAGGTTCAAAAATATTAATTGTTTCCTCCTCTTCACTCTTTAATGTGTTTGCCTCCATTCACATTTAATCCTCCTTATCTTATTTAGTTCCTCTAAGATAGTTTATGGGGTTTACCATACAAATTTTTTATTCTTCTTCTTTATGCCTCCACTTCCCTTCCTCTTCTTCATGGTTTACATTGAATCCATTACCCCAAGAAGTGTCTTCTCTTTCTATTCTAAGCTAATATCTTCTTTTTATGCCTCCACTTCCCTTCCTCTTCTTCAATGCTTTCACAGAATCTTTTACCTCGGGTAGTGTTTTCTTAGTCTATTATAAGATGTTATCTTCTTCTCCTACCTATTATTTATATCTAGATGTGGAAACATTTATTATTCCTCCATCTATTTTTAGCTTTCCTTGGTGTTGTGTGCACTATCCTTCTCCTTAACCTCCTTATCCATGTGAGCCTTTGTTTCCTTCCTTTTATTTGTCTCCTCAACCTACCTAACATTTTTTTCCTTCTCCCATGATATAAATAAATCCATCCAAGTGGATATGACATATAATGGCCTCAACAAACACTTTACTTCATTCATCATAAATTACTATATGGTTTCTTCTTCCTCATAATTTCTTGGTGAATACATCCATCCAAGTAGATATGACATATAATGGCCTCAACTAACACTTTACTTCATTCATCATAATTTCCTATATGGTTTCTTGGTATTGGAGATAAAATTATGTCATCATTGAGAACAAATTCTAAAAATGCATTAAGTAAGAGGTCAGGGCATAGAAATACCTTTAGTTTCATGGTAGCTTGGTGAATACCAACTTACTTCATTGCCACAAAATAATATTGATATTCAATTACATCTTATGTGGTTCCATCGTCATTAGAAATTGAAGCCTCATCTATTACATGAAGTAGTGCATTATAATGATCATATGGGATAATGCAAGGTGGGAAAGTGGTGTCTCTAAATTATTATGGAGAGATAAATGAATAAGGGGACATCATACTGCATTATATTTGAATTGTGTTATTTTTTATGAAGAGTAGGGTGATCACAGTGATAATTGAGTCCTCTTTGTCCTCTCTAATCTTTGACTACACTCTTAACTCTATGAGACTTGTTAACAATGGTGGTTGCTCATGAATAGTTTCAACTATATTAATTTTGCATGTATATCTTTAACAATTACAATTTTTAAAATCCATATTTTTCACATCACCATCACCTTAAAAATATGATATTTGATAATAAATGATAACCTTCATTAATTTATTTCCATAATGTCAGTTATAATTTGTATTTTGGGTAAATCATGAGGCCTAGTTCTTGATGGAGAATATTAGTCATCCACATGTAACAATATTATGACCTCGAGTTCACAGAGTATACATAGCATAATGTTCATTATTATTCTTCACGTGGACTCGTTTATTTATGAATTCTACTTTATGTCCTAAAAATTTACAAATTTATGATTTTTTCCCCTTTTCATGTCTAATTTTATAAGATACGTTTCTGCCTCCTAGTGGGTTTGAATCATGTAGTGCATTAGGACTCTAAACTAAATTTCCCACTATGTGGATGTGTTAAATTTATCAATTTATGTTGATGGTTACACTTTTAGTTGTCATCTTAAAATGTGTTGATCACTCATTACTTCATAGTCATGGACTCAAAGAATTCACAAAGTGTCTTGTAATCACTTGAAAATCATGTGGATGTGTTGGATTATCGATTCCACTTCTAATATATTTAAATACCACACATATAACTAAAAATAAATAATAAAGTATAAGTGATATTTGCATTCATATTAAAAGACTCAATAAAGAAATATTATATAATATTGTGAAGCAAACACGTGGCACTGAATAAAATAGAACCTTAGGAAAAAAAATTTATAACATATTAATAGGGAGACAAAGTTCATTTAATATGAGGGTCATTTTCTCATGGAGAAGGTGAAGAAGATCTTAGATGGAGATCCCAACAAAGGAGGCTAGGTCTCCTCTATAATAGAGTAGGGTCCAATAAGAGCATAATAAATAATATTGCATGGAAATTAAAATATGAATTTTGGATTCATTTCCCCTTAGGCTTGACCTAACCAACATCACTACTATCTCTATTAGTTTCAATAATTTTACTCGATAACATGTTGACAAAATAATCATAGTTAGAGTCAACAATGTCGATGGCAAAAATACGAGTGCCACCATGGCACTCGACTTCATCCTCACATGAAGCTGAAAATAAATGATTGAAAGAATAGGAATATGAGAAGGATAAAACTAAAATATGCCCCTTACATTAATATATTGGGTATGTCAACAAGGTTAGTGTTGTAATAATCTCAATTAGGTTGCATAACCGAATTTGAAAAAGATTATATTTTTTAGGTGAACTTTTCAAGTGGATCAAGACTAATTGATATTACCCATCATAATTTATAGTCTCTATATATTCAATATTTAAATAATGATGAACTAAATTAATATATTGTATGCCCATTCACTTACATCATATAGACACATGAATTAACATTTATTATTAAAATTATGTACATGTGACCACTCCTATACACACTTAGCTAATACCTGATTCCATGGTGCTTGACCACCCTTCTCTTTTTATGTGGTTGACACTTGCCTTTTAAGAAAATTTTGGTTCTAATGTTCCTATTTCACATTACAAATAGTCTACACTCACTTTTAAATTGATCCACACTTCCAATTTAGATATCTCTACCCTCTAGAAAAGACCACCTTATTTAGACTATCCCACTCCTTGGTACTATCAAATTCGACCAGTCGTGTCCTCCCATAAAATAATGGCTAGTTTCTTAAATACAAACTCATGTAATGAGTCATCATGTATGTTTATCAAGCTCCATTCAAAGGAATTCCTAATCGATCACTATAAATCCACATTTTCAATCCATTTTTCACAAGAGGCTCATAGAATTGAAAACCACCAAAACATCTAACTACACATTAAGATAAAAATAACTATTTTCCCAATACATAGTCCATATAGCCCTAGTAGCCTTGAGCTAAGTTTGTATACACCTATAAGGTCATAAGTCATCATTGAAGCACTTGATCACACTAGTATTTATCATTTTTCACCAGTCTTTCACACACACCACCATAGCATGGGAGAATTATATGGATCTTGATCCCTTTTCAGAGTATTAGTATGTAGGAAACTTTCAACATAGGGGGTGTTGAGCTCTAACACAACTTCAACCACTTATCCCTTTTTCCATTTTATCCATTTATCATTTGTGGTCATTTGAGCTAGGGTTACAAGTGAAGAATAAATTACACAATGGTTTTTCCAATAGATTGAGAGCTCTCACATAGTAAAATAGGATAAACATGTGAAGTGAAAATGTCATATCATTTATAGAGAGAAAAACCCTCACATGATACCAATATGCCCTAATGACACCAGTGTAGGCCACCCCTATCACATTCCAATGGCCTTGTATTAGATTTAAGCAAAACATTATTCCTAATTCACAACATCATTACCCAATCATAATTGATTTCATAGTTGCACTTACAGCCTAACATCTCATTTTTTAGCTAAGTTGATCTTCTTTTGCACCCTTTTTAGCATATTTTTGAATTTAGCAAGTTCCAAATCAGTTTGTGCTACTTATTGCATATTTATAACATTCTAATTTTATTCATAAGTTTTTTTAACCTCCTATTTATTAAATTTGATAAAAACACATCATTATATTGGGTCTTTTAGCAAGGTCGGTGCTACAAGATTTTTAATTAGGTTGAACAACTGAATTTATAAAATCTTGTACTTAATAGGTGTACTTATCCAGTGAATTAGAACTAATTAATATTTTTTCTCATAATTTATAGTCTCTATATATACATAAGTCAAAGACTGACATGCCAAATTATATGTATTAGATGTATTTCCATTTCCATCAGTATACTTAGTTTGTCAACAAGTTCAATGCTATAAAAATTTCAATTAGGTTACATAGCCAAATATGGAAAGTATTTTAATTTTAAAATGCACTCATGTACACTTTTGAAAGTCTCAATGTAAACCTCTTGTATTTAAAACACTCAAAAGATATAAACATTACCACATTTTTATCTTATTCAATTAATAGTTATTATTTTCATCATCTTTAATCTTTGTAGAATCGTGCCCCAAGAAAAAGAATGAAAGTAAAAAGCAAGGAGAAAATAATAAATAAGGACATCTCATGAAATAAAAACTTCAACCAGTAAAGAGAGGTTGAAAATCTTACAAGTTTGGATAAATGTAATGATGATGACGAAGTACTAGAGGAGGAGGAAGAAGAGGACAAAGAAGAAGAAGTGGGGGATGAATAAGAAGAGACAAAGGATAAATTAAAAAATATAAAGGATGAAGATATCCCTCTATCATATAACTCCTACATCTCATCATATGAGTTTTTAGAGGGAGTTGAAGATGAGCCTTAGGATACTATTCCTAGTATGATGATATATATTTTTTAGCTCACAAAATAAAACAAGAATACTGACAATGATATGTAATCTTCGTTAGTCATATATTTGGTAATAAATTAGATTAGAGATTTTATTATAGTTTTTAGGAAAAAGTGGGTGTGAGAGTGAGAATTTTTTTCTATATGATTATTGTTATCTTTAATTAGTTCCTACATTGAAATTTTATTATAATGGTGTTCTCTTTCAATAATTTTATTCTCTTAATAAATTATAAATATAGTAAAAAAATAATGCTTTAATTTTTATCAATATTCTTAATTTTTTAAATTAGAAAAAATATAGTAGTAATTTTCCATTATGATAATGGGCCACTTGAGTGTTAGAAATGTTGATGAGTGTATAATTTTATACATAATTTAAACATGGAAAAAACTTTATCATTGTTATAGACTATGGAAAAATCAAATCTCATCCAATTAATTGAATTGTTTTTTTCATTTAATAAAGTATTAAAAACTTAAGTATTTTTAAAATTTTATTATGTATATACTAACGTAATTCCTGATGTATGAACTTGAATATTTAGCGTTATTTTTTATTACCAAAGTTTGAAGAGGGAAATTGTATTAGTTCAGATAAAATTTTCATTATGCCCTAAATGTCAACATATCATATTTTTCCTTTCTTTATCATTCTAACATTTTAATTTTATCATTTTCATATCTATCATAAAAAATGGGAGGAAAATAAAAACCCTCACAGAAAGGAAAAATAAAGGAAAATCAGCCACCAAATAGTGAAAGAATATTATAAAATAAAGGTTTTTTCAATCAATCTAGAGTCTTCTACTAAGGAGGAAGAAAATTTATTTTATTTTTATTTTTTATATTTCACATTATTATTCTAAGTTTTTATGATATATGCTTTTTAGTTTGAGGTTTCAGTTGTACTTGCATAAAAAATTTCAAACCATCTCCAAATTAAAGAGAAGTTCATTAATGACCTTGAGAATTATGAACAAAGTGGGTAAAGTTTTCAAACCATGTGGCCTCTAAATATTAACTAGGGAGATTTGAATAAAATATCAACATATTGATTATGACATGTTTACTCCTACTTTTTATGTTCCCATATCAACCCCTAAAATACCTATAGGTACATCCTTTGATTACCATCTATTCTCATATGGTACGATAGGGAGACTAATTTAGTTCTGAGACTATGCATATTTAGAGATATTTGAATGGTGAGATTTATATGATATATATTCACTAATTTATTTCAAATATTAGTAGCACCAAAGCTTTTATCAACCTTATTTTTCCCAACTTTCCAAGACAAGATAAAGAACATGCCTTTAATTTTATCCAACATGAATATGAGAAGAATATAATTAAGAAATGGATTTTAAAATATATCGAAGATGTTTTAAGAAGGTCAAGGGATATGGTTTTAATCACCTAAAAATTACACTTGAGTATTAATAATGTTACTTGATACCACCCAACCCTAGCTTAGCCTTAAATCTATCTTAGGGGTTATTTAGTCACTTATCCAACCTTTGTGTGGGCACACACATCCCTAAACATCCCTAAAGCAATCCCTGACTCTCATTTTAGTATCTTGGCCTCTAATGCCTCAAGTTATGCCACTTGGACACTAGCACCATAATTTGGACAGTAACACCCCATGATGCTAGTGTCTCAATTTTGGCATTATTGTCCTTTCCCCTCCTTTTGTTACCAACAGATATCTTTTCAAATGAGCAACCACCTAGGGTTGGCCTAGACCTATTTTAAGACTCGCACAAATACTAGAACAATATATATACATTACTTTTAGATATTTATCCACTAGATAGAAATCATATGCAAATTACACAAACCAACTTAGAACAAGTTGTGTGCATTTAAGGTTATCAATCCCTATTGTGCCCTATTTTCACAGACAACCATCTACATTATTCCTAAGATCAACTTACTTTGGTTTCTAGTCTCAAGCACATTCAAAACATTAAATCCAACATTCACACAACTTTTAATTACACTTGTACTAGAACTTAAGAACTACATTAGGCTTGATCCCTCTTCAGAGTATTGGTATGTAGAAAAATCTCAACATAGCGGGGTGTTGAGGATGTCCAACCTACCCCACTAATAACACACTTTACTACTTGTGCCAACCAAATGCCCTAAAAACATACAGGTTTAGGGTTTACATATAAAATCAATTAAAATAGGTCATTTACAAAGATTCAAAACTTGTGTGCACAAGAATAAGCTTGGTAGACCCAGACACAAATACACCCAAAAACTTAGAATAGTTCTATACAGGGGACACTGATACCAAAATAGGGACACTATCACCATATGTCACTATTGTCCAATTTAGACGCTACTATCTAAGAAGGGTTTTGACACTGGGATCATGTCTACAACACTTGTATTAACCTCTGTCTCATTTTACAACCTCCAAATCTCCCATTTTAGTCATTTTCCAGTCAAGTACTTGTTTACATCATTTATTGATATTTTTTTGAGGGTCAAACTAAGTCAATTTTATTACAAATTAGTAGTTGTATTTATTGCATATTTTTATCCTAATTTACTATAATCAAACCTTTAGCAACATAGGATTTGCATTCACTAAGTCTTAAATAGTTAAAATATTAGGTGAGCCTAACTTACTTTGAATACTAATCAAACCTAATAGTAGATAACCTTAGGGTTTATGTTTCTAGCCTTCTTAGACCCACATTCATATTTTAGATCCCTATATTTTCTAGTTTGTATTTCATATAATCATGATAATAATGACAAATGAAGTTTATCACTTTTTAATATAAAATTTTCTAACTTCCTTTGCATGCTTATTTCCTTTCATTTGGAATGAATTCAAATATGACATAAACACATTGTATGTGATGCTTTGTATCACTTAAAATGTATGTCATATTTCATTCTATCTCTAGCATGTTATTATTCTCTTATGTGGAATTCAATTAAGAAATAAATCCTTACATACATAGAGGATCCATTACAATATAGTTTATTAGAATTAAACCATAAATTTAATACCCTAACAACCATGTTTCAAGCTTCAATGTCATGTCCTATGCACATAAAGAATCTTCTTCTCCTCCTCATCTCCATGAGGGTGATAACTACTTCCCCTCTAACTAGGTCAATGCTATCACTCCTCCATGAGATGATGTAACCTATACTATTATTAATAATGCCCATACTCAGCTTATCCATGCCTCCACCTCTCCCCTATAGGGTGTGTGTTTACTTATTCAATTAAAAGAAACCAGGGTTTACACTTGTGATATTCTAAGGGATCAAATTATCAGTATGAGCAAGCTAATATTATAATTAAAAAATCAAAATCAGTTATTAAGTGAAAAGGTCACATTAGTGGTAAATCAAATTAAATGTACAAAGTCTTCAAAATATGCCTGTGTTCATCATGTATATGCATCTACACCTAGAAAAGTTGTGTCTAGCACTCTTTTATATCAAAATCACAAAATACAAGATGAATAATACAATCAAGATCAAGATGATATAAAAGATGGGAATCGAGACACTCTCCCGTCCCCCCACTTAATAATGAAAATATTATAGTCAATAAGGATGATATTTTGTAGATTTTTAGAGATAAACTTCAAGAACAACCCCATGATCATACATAGATTTTACAAGTCATAATGGAAATAAAGAACAAATCAAATAATGGTCAATCTTATACTCCCATGTATAATAACATTGTTACACCTACTTTGGGGGTAACTCAGCTTGTATAATAACCTACTTTAACTTGACAAGATTTAGTGTTAGCTACACCTCCTATGACTAGTTACTCATCTCCATATGTACAATGCCTTATGCATGAGATTCATTCTCTAAAGGCTAAAGTGTTACATCCCTAACAAGGAGCTACCAGGACATCACATGCCTTAGATTATCATGTCATTTTACATACAACTTTGGTACATCACATAGAAATAACTCCTTTTCCATTCAGATTCATGGCACCTAAAATTACCTTGTATGATGGTAAGGGCAACCCAGAGCTCCATCTACGAGCTTTACACACAACATGTTTGGACTATGTGTCTAATGATTGGATCCTCACTAAGTTATTCCCATGTAGTCTAAAGGACTATGCCTTAAAATGAATCTATGATATTTGGAATCAGTCTATCACTACATTAAATCCTATTGTAGATATGCTTTTAGAACACTTTTAAATTAACATCAATGATAAGATCTCATGTGCTCAAGTTGCACAACTGAAGAAAAAATCCAATGAGCCTATTGAAAAATATGCCTTATGATATAAAACTATGCCTTATGATATAAAACTATATTGGCAAAGATGACTAGCCACATGGAAGATAAAGAGATCTAAGACATATTCAAACATAGTTTACTAAAAAAATAACTTGAAGATATCTTGTTTAAGAAGTTTCCAACATTCACAAATTTATGCCACATAGTGAAATAAAGGGAAGTCAAACTTCTCTCTATGGGCAAATTAAAATATGAAAGTGGATCAGAGTTAACTATTAAGAGTTATAATAATACTCGATACAAAGTAAGGGCCACTAAAAATAAGAGTGATCTCCATAGTAAAGCTAACTTCAGAGTCACCTCCTCACTTGGTTTTATCATCTCCTCCATGAAAATTTTTTACCAACCTTTCAGAATTGTAGACACGTGCTTTACAACAGCTCCTAGAATGCAAAGTAATACATCTCCCTCCCATTAAATAGGTTGATATGACATGACCTCTTCCAAATACCCATGATTCCAATGCATTTTGATACTATCATAGGGCACCAGGCTATACTACAAACCAATGCATCAACTTAAAATATAAGATACAGGACTTGATAGAGGCTGACATCATTGATGTGGGCACACCCATAAAGGCACCCAAAGTTTAAAAAATAGAAGCTAAGGCATTAAAAATATTTTTAAATAATACAACTAATGAGGTAGGGGGAACTTTAAGTGTTTACTATACGTATGAAGTACATTTACCACCAACATCCTATCACATTACTACAAAGGATGCACACCCCCTACACAATATCATTGGTGTGTATCATACTACAATACCAACTAGAGCACAACTACTAGTTACAAATCTGAGCATAGTTCCCATTAGTACACCATAGAGTTTAGTGGAGACACTCATGTAGGTGAGATCTACTCTTATAGTGTACCATGTACGCATACTCTCCCACAAAGACCATTATTAGAGAGACCCCTGCATCAAAGATATGTTACAAATTCTAGAGGGCCTCCCTCTACCCATTTACTTTTGAGATTAGTGTTATTGAGTTCCTAGGGTTCTCATCTTAGGGAACCCATGCCAGCTACAACATCTACTAGATGGGTCCCTAAGACCCCTATAATTCACAAGGCACCCTGGTCAGTTTCACAGATTACTAACACCACTTCACATGAAATCCCAACTATAGATCACATAGTACGATAGGTTCTGGGACCTCAAATGATTTTTCATATAACACACATGACTATTGATCCTTTATTTAACATAAGCCACATTGATGATGAGTCTCTCATGAGACTCATCAGTTAATATGTTCCTCCCTTCTTGTACATAGTTTCCTTATTTTTCACTTCTTGTATATAGTTTCATTTTCATGTTGCTTGTGCATAACGTATATCCAAAATATACAAAAATAAGATAATATGTCAAAACACAAAAACATGTAAATATTTAATCAAAATTATAAATTATATATTTTATACATTGACATGATTACAATTCTTATATTTTCTAGGCACTACATATGTTACCCATTGTAGTATAGTTAGTTGTTATCATACTTACATGTTACACTTGTTCTTATCAAGTGTTTATAGATTGATATAAGAGTTAGGTCCATTACGTAGATCCATATTTGCTACTATCTACCCATGAAAGGCATGTACATAGATACGCAGGTTCTTCATTTGATACATTCACCCATTTGGGGGAATCCTATACATAGTTTTAATTACTAGGTTATATCTTTCTAAACTCTACATCACATATTTAGCATTGTTATATCTTGATATTGATCATCCTACACCTACTTAGATTTTTTAGTGACTACTACTACTTTAGAATCATTTTATGTACATATTAAATCTTATATAGATTTGTACCACATGTTTATGCATACTTTCATTTCTATCTTTCCTATGCTTCTTATATTCAAGGGCATTTAAATATGCCATTGATATATGGATCTACACCACTTATTTTCATTATATGTATGATTCGAACATGTGTTAACGTCCTTATGTGTGCCTTCCTAATTATGTATGCATATATTTGAACATGTCCTTCCATGTGGTTATAAGTCAACTTATTTTTTGTTTACGTATGTGGACATTTGAACATGTCCTTGTATATCTTAGTTTCTTAGATTTAGTGACATGTGACCATGTCCCTTGTATTTTGAACCCTTAGATTATTTTATGTGCCTCATGTGTGTTATATGTATGCTTTATTGTATGCACCATGGCCATGCCACTTGTCTCTTACTTGTTACACATTCTAGTTTTAGATGCCATGAGGGATCCCGTGCATGTCTCTTACGTGGGTGTCATTATGGACATCATGACCCATCCCCCTAGGTAGTTAGTTATTATTCAATTTTTTTTATTTATATACATTGTTAAATCTATCTTGATAGCCTTATGAGTGCTAGATGTAACAAACATCATACACTACAAACTTATGCTTAGATTATCTTATATTTTGATGTTATGTATGCACATTATATTGGTTTATTATGCATATATCATATATGCTTCAGCTAACAAACATTTTACAGAGATTTTTATTTTGAGGATAGGTACAACATCTTAGCTCAAAATAGAATTTATTCATAGAGGTTTGTCATAGAGATCAGGCTATTTGAATACACTCAGAGTATAGTTTTTAGCACACATGCATAAAATATAGAAATTAGTTTTAGGAAAACATAGTGGGAAATAGTGACATATAGATCAATTTTAGCTACACAAAAATTATAAAAATTAGACATTAGTGCCAAAATTGGGACACTAGCACCACATGGTACTATTGTCCAAGATATGGTGATATTGTCTAGTAGCCTCAGTTTTAGGAAATTATAGTTTGGCTAGAAAAGTATAGCAGGTACAATCTAGGTTTGCATAAGTTTAGTTAAAAATTACAATTTTTGGCTCAATCTATCTCATATTCATATCGATTTGCTTAGATTAGGGGCATTATACATGACATGATCATTCTCATTTAGTTCAGATGCTTAGATACAATTTATTACAACTCAATCCAGAATCTATATACTTAGATATCAGATTTGGGGCCATGTGTGTGACACATTATTTTTGTAAGTTCACTTATACACCATTTGATTATATGGAATGATAAAATCCATGTCATTCTCTATATTATACACACCAAACACCATGTTTTAGGTTACACACCTGATTCATGCCTTACTCCATCTATAGTGGTTGGCATTCTCAAGTGGCCTAAAGCTACCTAATATTTCTAAATGGTTGTAGAACCAACATACATAGTTTCAATTACAGTTACCCATATCTAGTTATATCTCATAATTTCAATTTTAGATGCATATACTATACATGGGTAGGTAATGATCAATTCATAGTCTACTTGAGTTCTTGAGCGACCTACATGAGAGGTTTTGACACACCATCAGTCCAATATAATATATTCATAGGTTATGATCCACCAAGAAGGGGTGAGAAATGATAGATTCAAAATCATATTGAGTTATTAAGCCACCTATACATGAGGATTGGGCAAGTCATCAGCTTAGTCCAAGTTATTCATCAATTGATCACTATCTGCATGCACACATAAGTTGTCACTAGGTTTATGCATTGGTTCGCATATCTAGTGAGATGTATTGGTTCTTTTCCTCTCTTATCTATTTACTCAATTTTGTATTTTGATTTTGATATCTTGTAAGGAAGTTAATCTATGCATGTTTCATTTGCAGGACACATAAGGAGCATAATTCACATACTTAGATCTAATTTCACAGGCTTCACCTCTTAAGTAAGTATAAGTACACTTAATTTTCCTTTATCCTAGTCATTTTCCTTTGTTGTGTTTCTATGATAAATGGGGGGAAATGTAATCACCTAAAAATGGCACTTGAATGCTAAGAATATCACTTGAGACCACCCATCCCTAACTTATCCCTAGACCTATCTCAGGGCCTATTTAGACACTTGTCTAGTCTTTTTGAAAGTCACACACATCCCTAAAGTAGTACCAAACTCTCATTTTAGCATCCTATCCCTAGTGCCTCAGGGTCTACCACATGGGGTGCTAGTGTCCCAGTTTTGACACTATTGTCCTTTTCCCTCCTTTTGTTACCAACAAATATATTTTCAAATCAGACCACCTAGGGTCAGCTTAGACCTCTTTTAAGACCCACATACGTACTAGAACAATAAATATACATGAATTTTATCCCTTTATCCACTAGATGGAAATCAAATGCAAATTACACAAATAAACTCAAAACAAGTTATGCACAATCAAGGTTATCAACCCATATTTTTCCTTACTTTTACATACAATATTGTTAAACTATGATTACTCAGGTTTCTAGTCTCAAACACATTCAAATTTCTCAATCTAACATTCATACTAGTTTCACTTGCACTTTCACCATCACTTAGGTTTGGAGAACTACATCAAGCTTGATCCCTCTTCAGAGTATTGGCATGTAGGTAATTCTCATTAAAACAGAGTGTTGAGGATGTCCAACCTACCCCACTAATAACACAATACTAATTGTGCCAACCAGATGCCCTAGCAATATAGAGATTTAGGGTTTACATATAAAATCAATCAAAATAGGTCATTTATAGAGATCTAAAACTTGTTTACATAGGAACAGGCTTGGCAGACCCAGACACAAGTGTATCTAGAAGCTCAAAATAGTTTTACACTGAGGACACTAACACCACATGGCACTACTATTCAAGAAGGGTTTTAACACTTGGATCTTATTTTTGATATTGAGATCAGCGTCTATCTTAGTTGGTAGCCTCCAGATCTCCTATGTCAATTATTTTCTAGTTAAGTACTTGTTTACATCGTTTATTGCTATTTTTAAAAGGGTCAAATTAAATCAATTCTATTATAAATTAGTGAATATATTTATTACATATTTATACCCTAATTTATTACACTTAGACCTTTAGTAACATAAGATTCACATTCACTAAGTTTTAAATAGTTAAAATAATGGCCTATAAAAAGTAAAAATAAAATCTAAATCCCATTACAAAAATATGTGAACCAACCATTACACCAAAGAAAGGTGAAATTTTTTTATTTAAAAATTTAAGGGTAATAAAAAAGCATTGCAGAGAAAGAAAAAAATATTGGTACCTCCAAGAAAACAAAAAAGAGGTTTCAAAAAAATCATGTTACTCATCGCATGGGCCAAAATGCATTGAAGGGTTACTAACATGATTTTTAAGCTTGTTGATCATTTTTATTTTTTAGTTTCTAATAACTTAATTTAAATTTATGTTGTGTTTATTGTTAAATAACTAACATAATTTTCTTATGATTTATAGTATAGTGTATTTAAATGTAGGCCAATTGTAAAAGACTTTCAATACTTGGAAAATGAACAATTTTTGAAAATATGTTATCATGCCATATGTAAGTTGACCATTGCATATATATTTTTCTTAGTTAGTCCTTTAAATTTATTCATTACTATATGTATTTAATTATAATAATGTTTTTTTTCCAGGAAGATACTTTCCAAATCCCACCACCTGATGATCACATCTAGTTGGAAATGAAGGAAGGTTGGGAAACTCTCATGATACACATCGGTGTTGAAGAAGGCATCCAAGTAAGAATTAATTTGTCAAAAAAATAAATACAAAGTTTAGAATTACAAGACCATATTTTATGGATAACTAAGGTTTACAAATTTGACATTAAGTTATATTTATGTATGTAGCTCAATTATTTATATTTTTTTGTTCTATAGAGAACATTAGGCACCTCCCATAGTAGCCATCTTATGTATGGTGTTTACATAATATTAATATATTTTGATTGTGGTAATTTTTTCTTTCAAAACATAATTTATGATTTCATTTTTTTCTAAGGAATGAAATGACATTCAAACAAGGATGTAGATGACATAAATGGTAATGAAAATGATGTTGATGATGATGCCACTGATGATGGTGGTTATAGCCATCATTGTGGTTTAGGTGAAACTACATATAATGATGGTGATGAGGAGGAGGAGGAGGAAGATGAATATTAACTAGAAAATATATAATTTTCATTGTGGAGATCATTTATGCCCACAAACTATTCTATATATTTTTGGATTATTTTGATGGATTGTTAATCTCCATCATTGAAATTGGAAAGCCCAGAGAAGCATTTTTGAAATTTAAACTTTTGAGGCAATATCTTGGGACTTTGACTTCATGAGTGTTTTTATTTACTAAACTAGTTCTATCTTCAAGCTGTTCATAATCACTTAGAAGTGAGACCGGTCTTTCCTCATCCTTTCTACGAGGAATCTTTATTTGATCCTGACAATGATCCTCCCAAGAAGTATGGATTTTTCAAAAAAATTGATGTGTTACCAAGGTTTGAATCAGCAGGCACAAATTTTGGTTCCTTTCTAAGTGGCTTGTGGCCTTCCTTGAACACAACAAAGGGTTCAACCTTCTTGAATTTGGAATTAGCATTTAGCTTTCTACTCTTACAATGGCATTTGGAAATTTCCTCTTAAGATGACCATATTGTTGGCATCTGTAGCAATGAATGCATGGATTCTATATATTATTGTTTAATGAATTAAACTCATTTTTATGAATATAATTTTATATATTTTTTATATAAAATACTATTTTATTTAATATTCATGATGGATGTGGGTTTGTTTGAAAATTTTACTAAAATTATAAATAAATAATTTATTTTTCTAAATTCTTTATTAATTTTAATAAAAACTATTATTTTATAAATATATTCAATATATAATTAATAATCATTGTCGATTTTTCAAATAATAAAATTCATAAATTATATTTTTTATACTATTTAAATGTATTATATTTTTTGTTAATTAAAAAAATTTAATTTTATTAAATTTACACACACACACACACATATTCTAGCAGTTGTTTTAAAGGTGTAAGTTACGTCAAAAATGATGTAATTTTATATTTTCATAAAATGAGATTTTGTAAAGCAAAAGAGTGTAAATCAATAATCCCAACTCACTCAAAACCCATGATTTTTTATCAGATCTCACATTTTTTGCTTGAAGTGTTAAAAATAATAATTTCATATTTTTTGTGGAGGTGAAAATGGAAAATGAGGTCGTATGTTTCTTCATATGATGTGAAAATGATATTTTCGGAGAGGAAACATTTCATTTCATGGTGAGCTTGAGCAATGGAGAAGTGGTGGGGAAGGACAAGGCCATAGAAAATATGCAAGTGTTGAAATATTTAAAGGTAAGTTGGAAAATGATGGTGAGGGGAAATGGGAGGGTATTTCAGATGATTTCAAACATTAGAGGGCCCATATTGTACACCTAACCCAAATTTAAGGTAGTTAATGGATTTACATGACCTGCACCCATTACAAAGGGGTTTACAACTTTTAGTATGATGGCATATTTGATTGGTCATCTTATATTCTTAAGGGTGGTGATGATGTCATGAGAGTTGATTTGATTGTGACAAAGCTCCAATAAACCAACATTTCATGAAATTTGGGCATATGCTTAAGAATATGGACTAGTAGTATTTATTTTAAATTAGAATCTAGTATACCTTGTATTGAACTATAGTTATTTGTTAATAATTCTAAAAATATCAAAATTTTGTTTAAATATTTTAAAAAAAAAAAAAAAAATCAATATTGATATAATAAAAAAATTTCAAATATAATTTCAAGTTTTAATCTCCCAAAAAATAGGTCCATATTTTTTGAAATCTTGGACCACATCCAATGTGTGGTTCAATCAATACTACAATATCATTGCGTTGAGGATAAAAATTTGAAATTCTAAGGTTTATATTTATATATAATAATTATAAGTATAATATATTATAATAATATATAGTATATTATATAAATAATTATATTATATATATTTATAACTATAAATATTATAAAAATACATAAATTGATATTATCATATATAATAATATATGTAATAAAATATAATAATATCATTATTTTCCACAATAGCAAGATATTTGAATCCCAACACAACTAAAGTAGGCCCAAACACTTTCCCACTAAAAATTTATGGAGGGAACCATTGGGCAACGAGTGGACTAAGGATTTGAGTTTAAACTTGCTGGCAGACAGGTTCTTCACCATCATAGGCACCTAAGAATTCTTTGCAGTCAACTTCCCCATCACATAATTTATAAGGTTTGAAGGGTGTGTGTGTGTGTGTGTATATATATATATATATATATATATATATATATATATATATATACATACATATATATACCCTTAAAAACCTAGAAATTATGTGATGGGGAAGTTGACTGCAAGGAATTCTTAGGTGTCTATGATGGTGAAGAACATGTCTGCATATATATATATATATATATATATATATATATATATAATTTTTATTGTTATATAATATATAATAATATTAATATTAGTAATTACTATATATTATTAGATATATATCTAATAATATATATAATATTTTTTAGATAGATGGTGAGGGTTGATGGGGCCCTCCCCTTTAAAAAACCTAGATAGATTAGAAAATAGTGGGAAAGAATGAAAATATTCATGATCCACATCCAAACCAACTCTTCGTCAAAATAAAAGTAGAAGAGGGGGTTGGACAAAAAATGGGGGACAACTCTAAAATATATGATGATGACGAATATTGAGAATTTATATAAATATAGCCCAAGACTGTAAAAAGAACTAAAATCTTAATTTTTACGAGAAAGCCCTAGTCCCACACCATCTCTAGCATGACCACTCAAATTCAATTCAAGAACATCACTAATCAGGCTTGGCTGAAAGAGAAATATGAGTGTAACACCACCAACTAGTGTTTCCACTTCAAAATCCATACTCTAAAAAATTGAAAAGCATTCCATGAGACTATACAAGTTGCCCAATCAAACACCCATTGAATCCACAAGACAAGGCCTCATAAGTGATGACACCTTCCTACGCTTGGTCAAATGAGCATCCAATTACACACACTACAATTCTAATTTGGAACAAGTGAGGAATCCACCCAAACTAACTAAAGTAAGAGCCAAATCCAGTCACTCAATCAAAGCCTTAGAAGTAGAAAAAACACATCTAAAGCAACCTTATGTTCAATCAAGATACCCAAGTGTCTTCCTAACCACTCCCCCACAGAGGAAGATGCACCAATGGAAGTGACACTACACATTTTTACAAGAAAATTCAATAATTTCACCTTATTATAATAATAATATTAACATAATATAATTTAAAAATATTTATAATAGTATATATAATTTATATATTATTATAATAATATAATAAAATATATTAGTTGAGATAGTCGAATGGTGTGTGAGCTAATTACTAAAGGTGGGAGGTCTTAGGGTCCATTCCCCAAGTTGACCACCTCTATAGCATCATTCTTACACTAGGATTCAACATGTCAGTGGTGAGGGTACCCGATGCAGTGGACTAGTTGGCTTGATGTTCAATGTGACAGGGGTCAATATGTGGATTGAAATCTATGTTCAGTGCAATAAGGCAAGTCTAAAATGCATGGCTAAGACTAATCTTCACAATAGGTTTTGGGTTTGATTAAATAAAACCTATTACCCAACATTTTTAGCCAATGATATATCAGTGAGTTAGTTAAGTGGCTTGGTTGTTTCAAGCCCCACCTAGGTTCAAATCTCTAGAAAGGCACATGAGGTCAGTTAGAGTTGTTGTTTGTATTCTCAAAGCCGTTAATAGCCATTGGTTATACTCAAGGTCAGTGGCAGTTCATGTTGGTAATAATTATTATAGATCTAGTAATATCTAGTATAGATATGGTATTTAGGGAGTTGATAAATTACATGGGGATTTAGGCCCTTGAATGTGTCCCAAACTAGTCTATGCTCTAGTCAAGTCGTTATCAATATATATAATATTAGATGATAATACTATTAAATATTATATTATTATATATTAATATTATAAATATAATATAATATATTAATATTAGTGATGTACTAAATATTAAACTTAATAAAAAGATTTAAAAATGAAATGAAGTAGCTACTAAGGGAGGGAGTGCATAATTAAAATTTGGGTCACGATGTAGTTGACAAGTGTAAGAAAGATGGACAAGTTGAAGTAGGTTGATAACACGTAGTAAAACATTGAAAAGGTGGTAACAGCTAATGGTTGTAACATATTTTTACAAATGGTGTTTAAATCCTTTTCTTTAGCCATCTATTTGTGTGTTATGTGCTTTGTGAGCATGTTTACATGTACATAATTCTCCTATGCGCATAATGATCAACATGCTTCCTTAAATTTCACACTTCTCAGATCATTTAAATCAATCAACTTAAATATGTATTGTTTGTGACCTTCAACTAAATTTTCTTAATGTTTTGAAGAATTAAAAGCTTGAGATTTATGGCTTTCACGGTTATTTATAAAGATATTTCCATAAAAAGTGATGAATATTTATTTGTATCAATCACCAAAAGAAATGTTCCTCTCAGTAAGTTAATTAACTTACATTTTTTTGTTATAACATAGGGAGGTTGAAGGTAAGTATGGCGAGGAGATAATATCATTATTATTAAGGCTTATGGGTGTGATTTTTAAAGCTCTATGATGTGAACTTGAGTATCTGAATAGAATTGTTGGTGGGGGGGGTGGATATAGTCTAGGAGTCTAGATCATCTTGAACCAATTATCGCACTGACATATCACACATGGGAGGAAAACCCCCATAATTTCACCTAAGGTGCGAAGGAATAGAGGATATGAGCTAGGCTCATGTTAGTTAAATACAATAGAGGAGCAGTTTGGAAGGAGCAGATGGAGGAGAATACCAGTTATATTAGGGGGCACACAAGAATACCATTAGATGCCATGTAAAGGATAAGCATAAAAAATAATCTTATTATTATTATCAATCTTTGTTGCATAACATATCAAATAATTACATTCAACACACCAAGTGCTCGTACTTTATAAACTAGATCTCACTCGTAGTGTTTTTCTCTCCTTATTCCAGTTTAATGTCCTTACTCAACCCTACTTCACTTAAATAAGGCTCATTATCTCTCACTCTATGTGGTATGTTTCTCTTTCACCACATTTAGCCATGACAAATTTTGTCTTTGTATTTTGTCTTCTGTCTTTCTCTTCAAGCCGTTGTTACCTAAAATTATATTTGAATTACCAATCTAACATAAGGACAACTACCATGTCATCTATTGTTATACCAAAATAAATATGTGTCAAGGTCCATAACTATCCAATCCACCTGCTACTTTCCCCCATAATCTCCCTTGTGATTCATGTAGCTCCACGTGGTTGATTTTCTTTGGGTCCTACCACTTTGTCATGTAGCATGTGTTGGCACAATTTGATAGCTAACATTTACTTTAATATAAATTCCATTCAAGGAGCATGCACTAGTTATGTGTTTTGGATTATATGCACCTATCGACTAGTGGCACTAAAATCTGCATGAGGCACATAAACACACACTTATTTAGTACTTAACCAATTTTAGGGGTTAACATCACCCCATAATAAACCAATTGTCCATACCAAACAATGTGTTCTTCTTTTGCTTACTTTCCTTGTGCAACCCTACTGCCCTCAAAGCTTTTATCATAAGAAACTGCTTTGTCTAGAGTTGCATAATTCTATAAGCCTTTTCTTCGTGACTCCT
The DNA here is from genome assembly GCA_037957365.1 of Torreya grandis. Classification (NCBI taxonomy): domain Eukaryota; kingdom Viridiplantae; phylum Streptophyta; class Pinopsida; order Cupressales; family Taxaceae; genus Torreya; species Torreya grandis. Next base: position 1,875,525 of record JARHVA010000298.1, on the reverse strand, counting down.
CTCAATATGTTTTCATTTTTGACATCATTTCTACATGCCTTCTCATTTCTTATCCTGCCTAGTATGTTTATTATCATCCCCTCATTCAATACAATCTATTTTTCTCAGAGAAGCGTGACTACTTCTTATACTTGTTAACAACCTTTCTCTATATATCCTTATGTAAATGTTTATGCTACCACATGATTCTGAGTGCTTTGATCTATCTCTCAACATCCTTGGGATAGAAACTAGTCACCTAGGGTACCAAGCATTCAAGCAAATAGATTTGAAGAGGGTTATCTCTCTCCATGTAACTACACAGGAGTATATTCCTCATAGTGTGCCACTTGGGTTTCCTCAGAGATAGAGGAAAACTTTCTAGGGGGTCTCTCATTTCAGCCCACTAAGGCCTAGCCCCTAAGGACTTCCTGTGGACTCCTGGCTAGTCTAACTAAATGATGCTTAGACTAGTAATGAAAAGTTCTTTAAGATTATTTCTTTGGCTTGCCACCTAGTCTTCCCTTCAAATTAATTGACTTTTTTAGTTTTAAAACACCATTATGCACATCTTTAGGTCATGGTATGATCGACTTATTTCATCGTGGGTCCATGCTCACCAACTTTGATGCATCATTTCCACTACTTTGGATAAACTCCATGCACATGCTCCTATTGAGTTGACTACATCTTCTCTGATAATGTATGGCCTCTACCTATCCATGCTTGATGGAGGCCCATGACTCCATCTTGAGTCATATTCCACTTGGATCCTTCTTTCAATAGATGGGATCCTTGTTTCTCCTCCTATTATCTACAGGTCTCTACTTTTACTATGATATCTTGATAAAAGGGGATCTTCCATTCCACAACCCTCTTGAAATCAACTAGGCCATGTCCATAGGGTAGTGTGGTGACTTTGGCTCTAGTTCCTCCTATCCTACCTCTAGAGCTTCGACCCTCTTGGTTTGATTTCTTCCTCCCTCATTTATCTCTTCTTGGCTTTATTTGCTATATCTCTAGTAGAAAAGCCTCTTAGGGCTACCTTTTTAAGATCTCAATAGTCTCTTGTACTTTATCTCATGATTTGGAAAGTTATACCATGCACCATCCATCCCACTCGTATTAATAGGTGAAAAAGTAGTGATCAGAGGATATGGTCGATAGGTTGACAGTTGTCCACATTCTTGATTTTTGCCTCGACATACAATAGCCTATCCAAGTCATGCTTAAAATTTTAATTTTTTTATAGGTGTCCAATATTTCACATGCCTTGATCTTTCACACCTTTTCCTTCATTGGTTTGAGTCATTTACTTCATTTCTCAGCTCTAACAACACTAAATTTGGATTGGGACCTAGATTGTGTTAGTCCTAATGTATGTCAACTCAACCACTGTCATTCTTCTCTATCGAGCTAGTTAACTAGTTATATCTTATTCCTTGTGCATTGACATGATACTTATCTTTTCATGTTCAGCTCTTTGACTTGGTCAACATGACTCTTTCAAGTGTGTTTTTTCCTATTATGTGATCTTTCCCATGTTCTTTTTCATGTACTTTTATTTAGACATCTTTAAAAAATACCTCCCTTATTTTTCCTTCTCAGTACCATCTCATACCCCACACTAAAATACGTGTCTGGTCCTCCAACATTGTTTGATAAATGTCTATTGGTACCAATGTTAAATTTATTTTTGGTGGCATTAACATGCCTTTTCTAAATTTTAAAGCACTCTCAACCTCACCAGAAATAATTAGACATCTAATGTGGTGAATATTTGAAGAATGTTCCTGCTCGACTTGCCTAGTTGGATATTAAGAGGTGAGTGTGTCTTATTACCAAAAATATTTCTGACACCAAACAAAATAGATAGAAATAAAATGGATGAGAGAGCCTTATTACATGGTGGTGAGAAATGCCTTATTACATAATGTTTTTTGGGTCTTCCAAAACCCAAGTTAACAAAAGTTGACATCTCCTAAAGTGTCATCATATGAGGGGATTGGCCTTATATTGTTGAGTAGGTATCCAATCATATAAGAAATATTGGTTGGTTTGTCAATCAAATCACTTCAAAGAATAAATTTCATTGGCTAACCCTTCCTTTATGATGTGGGTCACCTTTCTCCCCTTGGGTGTGCATCGTTACTCATGCCTCTATGGTCTTATAATTCTAACCATTGGAATGAGATATAGTATGGAGTCAATTGGTGGGGTAAAACTCTACATGTTATAGAGTGGTGTTGATAGATGAGGCATCATCTTATTCTTTGGGAGTGTCAGGGGATCTGTAGCTCTACCAATTAGAGCAGAATTGATTACTATCTTATATGCAATTAAACACGGAATTATACCAGAATGATAAAGTAGCTAGAAACTTGAGACAACAAAGAATTTGAGAGACAATACACACTCTTGTATTAAATACTACTAGAAGAAAATACAATAAGGAAGATGCCACTTCTTCCTCCACCTCAAAGGCTTGCCACACCTCAAGAACTTCTTCCCTCTCTCTCTTGCTCAACACAACAACTCTAAAGCCTGAGTTGCTATCCCTCCTTGAATGCTTCAGTTGATCTCCTTGACCTTACACCTGTAGATCTCCTTGACCTTGCTAGCTTCAATGCTTTTACTTGCCTTAGAATAATTACAATACATGCCTTATGGGTCTATAAATAAGATCCCATGCTTACAAAAAATAGAACTCTAACTACTAAAATTAGACACACAGCTCATGACTTAAATTAGCCCCTTAGCATGCAAACACTCGGTTCAACTAACTGACTGTTCGTCAACATCTGTTCCAAAAATACACAGGCAACCGACACCGGTTCCTACTGGTCTGGTGCTGCCAACGTCGATCGACTTCCTGCCATCACCGGTCTCCTTCTCCACTGCACTTGACCGACGTCAGTCATACTACCAACGCCGGTGGCTCTGGTTCTTCAGCATCCTTCCTTCTAGTGTCTGCAAACAGTTGAAGCTTTTAGCTCCACACCACAACAATCTCCCACTTGGAGATAAATAGCTGCAACTTTTACCTATAACTGTACACCATCTATTTTGTTCCTTAGGCTCTGTATCCCTCTTCAATGTCACTCTTGAAGACCAACCACCACGCAAACCTGTGATGCAATACCTGTATCTTATGCCACAAGAATTTTGCTTCTCCCAAATTCTCCATGACATACTTCTGAACCAACTCTACCCTTAGCTCAGAAAACTCCCTGTATATGAAACCCTGCAACAAGTAACACAATACAGTAACAGGATAATGTATCTAATATTATCCAACCTGGTAAAGATAAAATACAATGGTCAAACCTCCATTGTTCTGCAGCATAATCAAGACCATATACCATAGCCTTCTGTCTCATGTGTCCATCCACTCTCTTCTCTAAAACGAGAATCCATCCCTCTATCCAGTGCTTCCTTCCAGCTGACAACACTACCAACAAATACCTGTTTGGTTCTCCAAGGACTCACACTCCTCATCCATGCCAAGCTCCCACTATTTTTGGATTCTACTTGCATTGCTTCTTCCATCTTCCTAGTTCATGACTATCAGTAAGCAATATAAAGAAGGTGAACAACGAATATGAGGTTCACATACCTTTTCTGACCTCCACATGGGTGTTTTAGACTTATTAATTCACCCAACATCCGTTTCAGTGACCGATCTAGGCCATCTCCCAGTCTGCTTCCGACCGATGTCAGTTCCCTGCACTGATCCTGACTACCGACGTCGTTTCCCTGGCCGACGCCGATGTCCCTCCTGCCGACGTCGGTCCTTATGACTGACGTCAGACTTCTCCTATCTGACCTACCGACCCTGCTGGTCTGCACATGATTGATGTCAGTATCTGGATGACTGACGTCAGTGCCAAGCTACCGACATCGGTGTCTGTGTGTTCCTGTAAGTGATGAAATTTTCACCCGCGAGCTCTTCTTGGATCAAACCTCTGTCCATGCTACCCTGCTCAAATTTATTCAGCCCCTGTGACTGATCTCTATCCTTCATCTCCTTCGTAAACACCAAGGCTTCCTTGTTCCTGTCAGAAGCATCAAATTTCCTCTTTCTGCAATGAACTGTATCTATGCTTTCCAAATTTGAACACATACCTTTTGAATCAAGAACTTCCATTCCCTTCTTATTCTTGTGACCAAGCCTATTAGGCCACATCTTCAAATCTACACCAGAAGTAGAATCAGTAATACAAGTAGACAGATAAAGAGTATCTACTTTCTTACCTCTTACTAGAACAAGTGCTCCCTTGGTGACCTTCCAAGAATATGCTGTGAGGGTTATTGTGCATCCCTCATCTCCCAACCTTCCTACAGAAATTAGACTCTGCTTCAGAATTGGAACATGCATGACCTCTTTCAACACCCATGTGTTGTCAATCTGCAATCTCAGCTGCACTTTCCCTTTGCCAACTATCTGACAAGGCATACCATCCCCTAAATAGAGCACTCCAAAGTCTCCCTGTTCATACTCATAGAAAAAATCTCTATTTGGGGATGCATGAAAAGATGAACCAGAATCTAAAATCCATGATCCTACCTGACTATCCGAAGAAAGTGTGAGAGCATCCTGCATCACAATATTTGCATCCTTTGCTTCTTCCATACCTGCATGTTGATTCTCTTTATCTCTCAACCAACACTCCTTTGTATGACCTTTCTTTCCACAAAACCAGCAGGTAATACCTTTGGACTCGGATTTCCTTCCCAACCTTGATTTCCCTTACTCAACCTTCTCCCTTTGCCTTCCCCTACTTTCTGCACTTAGAGCATTCCCTGATGATTCACCTGTGCTTCTCCTGCGTATTTTTTCATTCAAGATCACACTCACAACATCATCAACTTTTAAGATTTTAGAAGTAGATGTAGAATTACTTACTGCCATAACCATACAGTCCCAACTTTTAGGCAAAGAACATAAAATCAAGAGAGCCTTTACCTCATCATCAAAAACAATATTGACTGAAGCTAATTGGTTTACCAAACCATGGAAATCACTGAGATGAGTATGTACCGATCCACCTTCCTGCATTTGCAAAGTAAATAGCTGCTTCATAAGATATACCTTATTAGAAGCCGAGGGTTTTTCGTATAAATTTGCCAAGGACTTTATCAAATCTTTCATTGTCTTGCACTGTGATAAGCTGGAAATCACAGACGATGCAAGGCTCAACCTTATGGAACCGAGAGCCTTTCGATCAAGAACGTTCCATTCTTCATCCTTCATATCTGTGGGCTTGCATGCAACCCCACCCAACGGTAAGTACAAATCCTTTTGATACAGATAGTCTTCAATCTGCATCCTCCAATGTTGATAATTCTTGCCATTAAACTTCTCCATTCATAGCTTACTTTCTTCTGCCATTGCTAAACTCCCACTTAATCAGAAAACCCTGTGAATGACCTATAATAAAAAAACAATACCCTGCTTCCTGCAAACCGTAGCTCTGATACCACTTGTCAGGGGATCTGTAGCTCTACCAATTAGAGCACAATTGATTACTATCTTATATGCAATTAAACACGGAATTATACCAGAATGATAAAGTAGCTAGAAACTTGAGACAGCAAAGAATTTGAGAGACAATACACACTCTTGTATTAAATACTACTAAAATAAAATACAATAAGGAAGATGCCACTTCTTCCTCCACCTCAAAGGCTTGCCACACCTCAAGAACTTCTTCCCTCTCTCTCTTGCTCAACACAACAACTCTAAAGCCTGAGTTGCTATCCCTCCTTGAATGCTTCAGCTGATCTCCTTGACCTTACACCTGTAGATCTCCTTGACCTTGCTAGCTTCAATGCTTTTACTTGCCTTAGAATAATTACAATACATGTCTTATGGGTCTATAAATAAGATCCCATGCTTACAAAAAATAGAACTCTAACTACTAAAATTAGACACACAGCTCGCGACTTAAATTAGCCCCTTAGCATGCAAACACTCGGTTCAACTAACTGACTGTTCGTCAACAACAGTTTCAAAAATACACAGGTGACCGACGCTGGTCCCTGCTGGTCTGGTGCTGCCGACGTCGGCTAAATTCCTGCCATTGCCGGTCTCCTTTTCCACTGCACTTGACCGACGTCGGTCATACTGCCGACGCCGGTGGCCCTGGTTCTTCAACATCCTTCCTTCTAGTGTCTGCAAACAGTTGAAGCTTTTAGCTCCACACCACAATAGGGAGTGCTACCTTTATGACTTTTTGGCCATGCCTATCTACCACGTATGGTCTAATCTAGTTCATTCTATGAATTAAGATGGAAGCTTAAGTACACCATGATACATTTCCATTTAGCATCCTCATATGATTATTGTACCCAAGGTGTTACCTCTTTTAGGGTACTCACCATTAAATCCTTATATAGGGCACAATTCCTTGTTGGGTTCCCATCCTTCACACTCTAGGATCTTATTTTGATTTTTATGGGAGTGCCTACCCATAGGCACTTGACCTCAATCTATTTGGGTCTTATGACATCTTGAGATCACTGATCAGTATGGGTAATCATTGATGCTCTCACTTTTTAAAGTTCTACCTAAAGTAACTCCTCTCTCCTCTAGGACGCTTAGAGTTTGCTTTGCAGGGCCTAGATGATCCACATGGTCTCATGTAGTGTTTTCACCTATCATGCCTGATCAGGCTAACCAGTTTTTGGACACATATTAGTCTATATTGTGATTTCACACTTCTTGGGTTGGGGTTCAATGCCAAACCTAAGTTTATTTGAGGCATTATTCACATGGTGTGCCTCCTTGATTGCCTTCCTCAACTCACTTGGTCTCGTAAGCCTAATATGAAGGTTAGAACACTCGTCTACCTTATGTTTTCTTCATGGGAAATCATGCTATAAATGGTCCAATGATCCACACTTATAGCATGAATGCAAATAGGGACATTGTTTACCCTTACCCTATGCCTAGGTGGCATTTATGAGATGATGTTATTTGATGGATCAAGATGATTATCCTCTTAATTTCATTCATCTATTAGGACTCAAACCTCCTAAATCATCACCAATATTCCACTTAAGGATGTACAACCACTTGCATACTCCATGTCTTCTTGGAATACCATTATTTCCCCCATTCTAACATTTTGCATAGTCAGGACTTACTATAAATGTTGCCTCATTATTGAAACTTGTGCTTCCAAGATTAGTCATGCTTCTTTGTCTATTTGATACATGACTTAGGTTATGATCATAGATTTAATGACCTACCCAGACACATAGACATTTATCATGGATAAAGTGTTTAGATCAGTGGGAGCAGTCTACTAATGAACCACTGGGCATGCTTGAGTGGTTGGAGGGTGTAAGAAATCATGGAGACCAAGGTCTTAAACCTCATATAATTTTATTGAATAGTATTCAAAGGCTCCTTCTTGATGTCCTTGAATGTGACAACATCCAAGTGTTTCATCTTCAAGAGATCAAACTCCCTTAAAAATGTGGTCTTAAGGAGGGTGAAGTGTATGATTATTTGCATCAAATTAGTCTTCTGGTACTAAGTTTGTGCTTGCCCTTAAAAATTGGTCACAAACTGGTATACCTTATACTCCATTGTAAAATCCCTCAAGTCCTCAAAATGAGTTTGCACCTTTACACATGGTTTGAATCATATTTTGTTTCATAATACTCTAGAATGTTAAGATCTAATGCATAGCATATTTGTTAGATCAGTGTGATCATGGTCTACATTAGTAAGTTGCTTCCTTGGATAATTCATATGGGTTAGCCTCCTCCAATAATGGATAATATTTTACTACCTCCTACTATGGTAGATATTATCTTGAGCCTCCTCAGTTATCACAACATGCATGCCTACAAAGTTGCCTTTGGTTTGGTTAGGAGTTTTCAAAGCACCTTCTCAATAAATATCCATGTTTTTGCCTCCTTATCCTCCACTCTTGGTGTATTTTAGTATATATCCTCTAATTTAGAGAGGGACATACATGTTCATATGCTATGATCAAGGACATTAGGTGTTGCTTCACCAGCCTCCAAGCACTTAGTCCTTCCTTTAGCTCTTCTCAAATCCTACTTCAATTATACAAAGTGTTTATTCCTTCCCTTGGAGCGTATTCTATCTACACAAGATTTAGTTTCATTCCATTACCTTCATCCAAGGGTCCTTATGACATTTATAGAGGTAGACTCCTCCTTTCTTCTAGGGTCCTGTTCAACCACTTCTATATGTCGATTCTCATTATACCTATGCCTTTTGTGCTCTCACCTTCCTAGGGATTCCATACTAAAATCTAATCATCTCACTATTCATCTCATGGTTATGTATTTTTCATTGATGACTTATGAATACATCACATGCCCTATGATCATTGAAATAATTGAAAACAAACACATCCCAGAAATAGAACCAAAATGTTGGTAGAGGGATCTAATCTAGGATTATAGATTACCTTGAACTAGTTCTAACAATGGCATATCTGGAGGGGATGAAAACCCCTATGATCTCACCCAAGGTTCAAAGGAATAGAGGATCTAGGTTTGGCTCATGTTACTTACATGCAATGAGAAAGTGGGGTTTGGAAGGAGTGGATGGGTGAGAATCCAATTAGATTAGGGAACACACAAGAATACCACTAGATGTCATGCAACAAATAAGCATAGAAAATAATCCTCTTATTATCATCGATCTTTATTGTATAACAAGACATATAATTACATTTAGCATGCCAAGAGCTCTTGATTTATAAACTAGAGCTCATTCACAAATATTTTCTCTCCCTATCTTGGTCTAATGTCAGTGCTCAACCCTACTTTGCTTGGCTAAGGCTTGTTGGATTTCACTCTCTATTGTCAGCTAATCTCTCTTTCACCCCCACTTATTCTCCATGAAAGCTTCTTCATCTTCATCTCTCTTATTTCACATTTTTCCTTCTCCTTTTTTCCCTAAACTTGCATTTAAATTGCCAATCTAGATCGAGGCCAACTACCACATCATATGTTGTCATACCATAATAGATCTGTGTTGAGATCAGTATCCAACCACTCCACCTATTATTTTTCATTATAATCTCCCTTATGGTTATTACGTATGCATAGTTGTTTCTCCTAGGTCTTACCACTATGTCGTGTAGCATGTTTTGGCATGGTTTTTACATTTGACATTTGCTTTGCTGGTAATTGAATTCGAGGCATGTGTGTTGGTTATGTGGTTTAGATTATGCACACCTATCATCTAGTGATACTAAACTTCATTTGAAGGATACAAGCACATTATTATCTGATACTTGGCTAATTTTGGGGATCAACATCACCTTGAATTAGTTCTCTCACCAACATATCAAGTAGGGGAGGAAAAGCCATATGATCTCACTTGAGGTACAAAGGAACAAAGGATTGGGGCTGGGATCGTGTTAGTTACATGCAATGAGAGAGTGGGTTTTAGAAGGAGCAGATTGGGGATAATACTAATCAGATTGGGGAGCACACAAGAATACCATTAGACTCAATTCAGAAAACAAACATAGGAAAAAAATCCTCTTGTTATTATCAATCTCTATTTTCTCTTATCTCTCCCTATCCCAATATAATGTCAGTGCTCAACCCTACTTCACTTTCTTAATTCTCATTGGTTCTTTATCTATGTTATCCAATGCTCTCTTTTTCACCACACTCTTCTCCATAACAACTTATTCATGTTTGTCTCTCCAATTTTGCCTCTCTCCTCAATCCTTTATCGCATAAACCTACATTTTAGTTTCCAAATTAGACTAAGACCATCTACCATAATGTTTATTTTCATACCACAATAAATTCATGTCAAGATTCATAGCCAACCAATCCACTTATCACTTTCCCATGCAATCTCCCTCACAGTTTTTGGGTCCATGTGGTTCCTTTTCCCTGGGTCCTACCACTTTATCATGTAGTATGCATTGGCATGCATTTGATAGATAACATCTACTTTAATATAAATTAAATTTGAGGTGAAGGTGATATTTATGTGGTTTGTATTGCATGCTCCTATCATCTAATGGTTTTGAGCTCCACCTAAAGTACAAAAACATGTGCTTGTTTAGTAATTAGCTAATTTTGAGGGTCAACAAGAATGTTTGGGAAGCATATCCAGGTGATGAGTATAAATTATTTTCCTCCATGACCAGGTTTAGATCTTATATTTGAGCATAGAAACTAGTATCCTTATTTGAAACAAAATATCTACAAGCAAAACAAAATAAAACATTACATTACATTCATTTTTGGTTGCACTACAAGAAGATTCCAAATGAACAAAGACCTTATTAGGATATGTTAAATCAAGCACATACCTAAACCCCCTTGTCAAACACCATCAATTATTTTTATTTCATATAATCATATCCAAATAAAAATATTTGAGGATCTAGGAACTGGCCACTTGCTTATTATTGTTATGTGCCATGTATTTTTTGTTAATTGCCATTGATCTAACTCATGTAGACCCATCTATGTGGACCTTCACTAAACATTGGTTGTTTCAGGTCTAAGTAAATTCAGTGGTTATGTTATGTCAAATAATCTATCATTTTCATTTTCTATAGTGAACTAACCAATGGTAAGTCACTATTGAGCAAACCAGTGGAAAGTGGCAGAATGGAATATAGAATATCTGGAGACAAATCTAAAGCTAGGGCCTTACCATGAAAACACCTCTAGTGTAAAAATATTTATGCAAATTATATCATTAGTAAACTCATTAAAATTTATATTTGGCACAAATTACCTCATGATATTATTGATGCATGTTTTCTTGCCAATTTATTAGGTAAAAAAAGAATCATAATATTAGCCAAAAATTAAAAAATTGAGGCAAGCTAGAATGAGGCAACATACAATAGCCTAATTTTTCATTAAAAGGCCCACTAAAAACACCTCTTAAATATTTTTAGTTTGAATTAGCTTGGGTGATGAAAATTCCATCAATGAAAAATCCCACGTCAAGAAAAAAAATCGAATTTTAGATATAAATTAGCTCAAAATTCATGTAAATGCTGCACTATATCAATAAAATATCATAGTGATTGTTACATTTTGATGAATATCACCAAATATTAAGATATTCAAGATACACATCTAAATCATGAATGATTATCTCTATCTAATTTTATAATTAATTAATTAGGTTTTTATTACTATTTTTCATGTGTTATTTAGCCCAGTTAAAAGGAATTAGGTGTTTATGTGCCATTTTAGTTGTAATCTATTTATACATATTACATTTAGGTGAACTCATGCTATCTTAAACACCTTATAAGGTTATATATTGTTAAATATTAGGAAAATTTTGAATTTATCTAATTTTCTTAGGATTAATTCAGTGCATGCTCTCAGATCCAATAGTCATAACTTCTTCTTGCTTGATTTGCTTAATCCCAAGCCCTAGATTATTTTCTTATGAAAATTTCCAAACCTTAGTGTGATTGTTTGATGTGTATGTTTCATGTATTATTTTAATATATACCACAAAAAATTTATTATACATAAGAATCCAACTATGAAGCGTGATGAGATTAGTCAATAAATTATTGATTTTATTGAAAATATTTTGGATAATTCTAGTTCAATATTGAAAAATAAAATGGATTCTGAAAATGTATCTAATGTTGTTCCAAAAAATATATTTTTACTATAAAAAATAGGAATCATGTGTCTTTAAATGATGATGTTTTAAATGGATCGAAAGTTGATAATGTGCATGGTTTTTCAAGAGATTGTGATAATGAATCTCACTTAAAAAACAATGATAGGGATAGATGTCAAGATATACCTTATACGATAGTGAATGGATATATGAGTAATCATAATGTTAGTCACTCTTCTAAGTATGGATATTTCCTTTCAAAGAATCATGATCATCTTATTAAAATATTTTTTGTCATCCAATAACTTCAACATATGCCTTCTCATGTAGTCATTTCTATCACTTCCAATGTTTCATTCCTCATAATGTTTATCCTACTTCCAAAAATGTTATTGTTTTTACTATTAGTGTAGAGTGCAGTATTGTTTATTCTATATGATAAACCCCCATACTTAGAAATGTTAAAAACAAACACTCTATATAGTTCATCACTCCAAGGGCTTTCATCCTTAGGAGAGGGATAAGCTAAACTAGGTTCAAGCTCCAAAAATGAATATCAGTTCAATTCTTACAAAAGGGGGGTTATAATCTTCAACATATCTTTACAAAGGAGATGATCTCCATATATAATTTTACAATAATAGAGGAAAGGAGAGAGAATGGGAGGAGAGAGAGGGAAATGGTGCCCCATAATAGTAACCCATGTGAAGAGTTGCCTTGGGATGAAACTTAGTCAAAAAGAGAGACAAATTAGCCACCCTCCTTTTTTAATTGTTCCCCACCTTCCACATGATTTGAAAAGGACACCTTACTCACACATGTGAGAGTAAATCTAGAATACTGTAGTCTTGTCATCTTCTTCCATCTGACCCCAAAGATTCCTAGACAAGATCTAATTAGCTTTTGACTCACTCAAAAGGGCTTTCACATGTTAAAACACTATTCTACCAAAGGGGGTGCCCAAAATATTCCTCATCTTATTCAAGCATGTGATTTCCAAAAGACAAAAAAACTTGTCTTTTGGTCTCCCAATCGTTCACATGCATAAAATACCCCTCATGGATCATGCCACATCATTCCCAAGCCACCTCACTTGATTTATCACCTACCACATCACCATGAATAGTTATGGTGGATAGTAGTTCATGAATAGTGCTAGTGAATAGTGATCCCCACACTAATGTTCCCTAACATCACCTGATTTAGCCTACAAGAACCAAATAGGCTAACGGTCTTATTCAAATGTATCTTAGGGAAAAAATGGGACATTACAATCCTCCATTCCCAAATATTTTTTATCCTCAAGCAATCAAATTCACTTCCTTGTTCCAAATGCTGGGTCCCAAATCAACGGTGAGAATTTTCAATTCCCAATCCACAAACCTCTTTATGATATAGTTACTCCATCATGATTTTGCTATGCTATTATGATATAATCAAGAATTGGAAGCTCTACACCAAGTGATACTATAATAAATATTATCTTCATAGCATCTGCAATACCTGCATCTAAACCACATGTTTAGGCTGCACATGCAACCTCACCATCTAGGACCTCCATCCACTTAGCTATCATGATCTTGGGTGTACCAATTGTTATAATAAATCCATCTTCCACCATCACCCTATTGCCTTGTAGATCAGGATCTTCATATGGCTCATCAACAATTGCTAATTTAGCAAATTTCAAATCATCATACTCAACACTTTCAGGCTCAACACTTTTAGGAAAATTCATGTACTCATCTTCACTTGTGGGAGCACATGAAAATTTAGCTTGTTCAATATCATCTACTAAGACCTTCTCTTGATGAGCATCGAAGTTCTTTGTACACAACAAATATTTTGATTTATCTTCAGCTGCCTCTCTTGTCTCCATTTCAACTCGAAGACACTCTCCCAAATATGCACCTACACATTTCACAAACATATTATGGGAGACATAATCTCCCTTAAAAACATCATCAATTTTCATAGTATTCAGAGGAGCTTAATAGATATTTACTTCATACACTTACACATAGAGCTAAACACAGTACACAAAGAGTTATATTTTAATCACACAAAGAGTTATATTATATTTCACTCTATGAATATTTCCCCCATTTTATAGCTTCGTAGGAAAACCCAAATAAATAGGCAAGGGATAGCCTATAAATAGGGATACTACAATCCATAGAATATCTCAACCACTTACCCATTCAACAATAATGTAATCTAACCTATATCATAATATTGTTATATAACAATATTTTGATTACTAACCAGTTACGATTTACTTCTCAATAAATACTGAAACTAACTATTTACCTCTCCGTAAGTACATGGTATAATATATCTCATTTTTTGATTGTAGAATGTTCCACCTCCGTGTGCTCATGATATTCTCCACATACATGTGTCATTGCACATCTCTTCCTTCACACTCATCTACAACTAATTTTCACAGGTTCACGAAGAACCTTACAAAATGGTTTTCTCAGGTTCATCACTAGCCTTACAGAATAGTTTTCTTCGGTTCACCACTAACCTTTCATCATGATTATTATAATGCTTTTTAGATCAATATTCTCTAATGTAAATATACAAAATGGGTTACATGGGAATATCACTCATAGCTGAATAGGTATAATTGTTCTTATTTTTTACACATGTCAAAAAATAAATGTAACTACCACACAAAAAAAAACTATAAAAATCACACCACATAAAAGTCACCGCATTATTGGTACAGCCCCATCATTGGTGAATGACGAGGGATGTTAATTGTCCTCCAACCTCCATGTATCCTCCAGCCTCATATACATTCAATTAATAGAAATAGTCTTCTTCACTTAGATATTTTGTGTGAGTAGTAGTTGTTTGCTCATTATTCTCTTCTTCTTCATTTATAGCCATGGCATTTTTTTGTAGTTTACCATCAAGTAAATCTTGTGCTCTTTTTCTACAATTCATATAGATGTGACTAGCTTGTTTATAACAGAAATAGGCAAGCCACTTCTTTGTATTTTTGGAAGTTGCTCCATGTTTGAATTTTTTCTTAACAAATGTCTTATCTTTCTTTTTTTTACCATGCATTATAGTTTCTTCTGGTTCAGCTATCATATATTTTTTTTCTTCATCAATTAAATAATAAGTGAGATCTTATAAACTAGGATTGATTTTACTCAATGTAAATACTATATTAGAATAAATGGGTGGCATGTTATTCCATAAAAATGCTTTTGCACCATCATCATGTACATAAAGTTTAATTCTAGATAATTGATTTGAGATGGAATGAAACTTACTGATGTGCTCCACCATGATATCACCTTCTTCCATCTTGAGACTGAACAACCTTTTCTTCAATGCAACTAATTCACTTTTGGATTGTGAACCATATAATTTATTTAATGCTATACAAATTGTATTCAAGGATTTATACAAATCAATATGATGAAAATAAGCATGTGATATCCCTAATCCAATGATTGATGTATCTTTTCTATCATTGCTCTCCCATTTTGTTGCTTCATCTGCATCTTTAGTTTTTTTGTTTTTTTCCCCATCAACAATATCCCGCAGGTCTTTGTTGATTAGAAACAATTGGGTTCATACTTTCTAGGTGTGAAATTCTTTTCCCTTAAATTTTTCAACGTGACCAGATTTTTCCATTATGACACTTTCACAAGACGTCAATTTAAACTGAGAGTGAGTTATTTTACAAAATATGACTCAAGATAGATATTTTGTACAATTGACTCTTTTTAAAACTAAGACTACACATAGAAATTTATACTTATAAATAATGGACAAAGACTCGACACACATAAAATAACATATGACTCATATATGTTTTGACACATCAACTTGACCAGACATATAAAACAAAATTAAACCAAAAAACTAAATGTATATCCTGACAGGATTGACATACCCATATAAATGGAGATGTTGAGCATATATAATAGATCTTGACTTGGTTAGATCTGTGGACTGCACAAGTGGGCAGTAGTCATGAATAATAATGAAAGAACTAAATCATTGAGTGCATGAAAAAGATGCATTGAATGATGAATGAAAAGGCATGAAGATATGTGTGCAAGGATTTGAAGCCACTCTAAAGATGCATGAAGTCAAAAATCTATAGAATGTCAGTTTATATACACAAAATATATTGTTATATTTGTTATATATTAGACCAGTCCATGCTTCCATTGGTGTATGCATGACATAAGGGGATTTCTAATAACAAAAATAAATGCACCTTCCAGAATTGATTAATGATGGCAACCATCTCTTATAGATTCTTTCATGCTGAGCAATTTTGTATAGAATTAGATAGAGCCAAGAATGTAATAAGATAGGTCATGAGCTTGAACAACAATCTAGATGGAGTGAACAGTTGTACGTGAGGCTTTTGTTCTTTCAAAACATGATGCCAATAAGATATATGAATAATATGATGAGATCGCAATTTTGACACATCTAAAAATTCTTAGTCGATTGAGGTCATAGCAGATCAAAGGATTTAGTTCACAATATTATCGATCTTCTATGTCATTGCATGCCTAAAACAAAACTTATTAATAATTTTATAGCTATCACTAAATACATATACTACCACCTCCCCCATATCATCATAGATATCCCTTCTCTAATACCAATGATAGTATTCAGATGAGCTTAATAGAGATTTACTTCATACACTTACACACATAGCCGAACACAATACATAAAGAGTTATATTTTAATCACACAAATAATATTATATTACACTCTATGAATATTTCCCCCATTTTATAGCTTTGTAGAAAGACCTAAATAAATAAGCAAGGGATAGCCTATGAATAGGGATACTATAATCCCTATAATCTCTCAACCACTTATATATTCAACAATAATATAATCTAACCTATATTGTTATATAACAATATTCCAATTACTAACCAATTACTATTTAACTAACTAATTACTATTTACTTCTTCATAAATATTGAAACTAACTATTTACCTCTATGTAAATTCATAATATAAAATCTAATCCCAACAAATTGCTCCACCACACCCCAAGGACATGTTGTCTAACTCCTCTTCACTTGTGGATGTGAGAATCATCCAATATCAAGGATGACCAAGACCAAGACTGTAGAGCGAACACATCAATTCATCGAAGCCAAAAATCACAATGAGAGTAGAAATTGCAATACATGTATTCAAGAATGAATGATTATTTATATAACACTTGCAATAGCCTGTTGGATCTCACCTAAGAACAAAGTCTTTATGCGCTCTATGGCATAAAAATAAATGACTTACAAGCTAAAAAATCCACCCACTTCACTCAGAAATGCCTTGGAAAAAATGTCTATAAATAGGTTGGTTGAGTGGACTCATGACTCACTAGACAACTTGAGTGTGTGGGCCCTACCACTATGAATGGGGAACACACTAAGATAACATCAATGGCTTAGAGGGCTTAGTAGTGCAAGCACTAAGGGAACCAATTGAAAGGGAGACCCCATCCACCCACTAAGTGACCCCATGCACTCATGTGTGCATGATGACATCAAGATGATGTCATAAATCACTCAAATAACCTAAATAGCCCAATTATCCACCTAAGCAAGGTGAAGTATAGATGTTTTTTAAATACCTACACTAACAGTGGATGCATCACATGACTCTGCTTCTTGTTCCTTCTCTTCATGGTAAGGGACTTCTGCATTCACTTGATCTTCATTTAGACTAGAGTCTCCTTTCTCCTCCTCTTCTTTTATGTTAAAAGTAACCTCAATGTGATGTAGCTTGCATTCCCTAAGGCATTTGTGTCCAAAGCTCCCAAGGATCCCTACATGAGAAATAAATTTGTTTCCTTCTGAGCTCATTTATCACCTCTATATCCACATTTGTTTCCTTGGGTAACTCCTTGTGAAAATATTCTTTAGAAGGGAAAGATTTACTCTGAACTCTATTTTTAGTAGATGTTGAAAACTCCATATCCTTTGTATCAAACCTGGAAATCAATATTTTCCTAAAGTTTGCATAAGATGTGATACTACCATGTCCTAAGGTCACCAAACCATAGTACCACCACTTATGAGCCTCCCTATTTAAATGGAGTGTTGCATACTCAATGGCTTCCACTCCTAACATGGGGTTAAGCTAAAAATATTTATCTAATTTTTGCATCCATAAACATTCACTATACTTGTTGGAACCATCAAAATAAGAAATTGATAACTTACCCTCTTCCCTTTGCAACTCATTATTCTATGGTCTTCCGCCTCTATGGGGTCTATAATTTTGCCTTAATTTTAAATAGTCATTACATGATATTGCAGCCTAAAATCCTACTCCTAATACCCTCCAATATCTCACCACTTGAGCAAGAAATTATTGCTCAGTGGGTTCATTGAGTCATTGAATCATTTCTTTGTTTTGTTTTTGCATCAACACCTCTTCTTTCATGGGTAAAATTTTGGGTACCCATCACCACTCCATGTTCCTTGTAGCTCTATCAACAGATAATTCTACAACATAAACCTACACAGGTTGACATAATACATAGCTCTAATACTACTGTAATATCTCTCAAGGGACAATTAGAACAATTTTTTATATTTTCAAAAATAGCTTACAAATTGACACAATTGACATGTGCATAATGAGAACATCAACTATGATATTCATTCACCAACTCATTACACTTGAAGACATACATAGAAACTACTGGGATTACATATAACATGTAAATATTAAAATAACAACTACTTACAAAATATCTCCTTTGAAGCACAATTGTAGTTTTTGAGTGAAACCACCAAAGCCAACTAGGGAGGATCTCTCACCATCAAAACCAACAAACCTTAGAAGGTTTTCATCCTCAAAGATTTCTTCACTTCAAGGGTTTTCATCCATAGGAGAGGCTAAGATGAACCAAGCTCAAGCTCTGAGAATGAACATTAGTTCAATTCTTACAAAAGAGGGGGTTATAATCTTCAACATGTCATTTACAAAAAAGAGGCTCTCTTTATATAATTTTTTAAAAGGAAGAGAGGAGAGGAGAGAGAGGAAAATGGCACCCCGTAATAGTAACCCATGTGAAGAGTTCCATTGGAAATCAAGATAGTCAAAAAGAGATAGACAAATTAGCCACCCTCCTTTATCTTTGTTCCCCACCTTCCAAATGCTTTTGAAAGGACACCTCCCTCACACATGTGAGAGCAAATCTGGAATAGTGCATTCCTATCATCTTCTTACATGTGACCCCAAAGACTTTCAAACAAAATCTAATCACTTTTTGACTCATTCAAAAGGGCCTTCACATGCTAAAACACTATTCTACCAAGGATGGTTCCCAAACTATTCCTCCTTGTCTTATTCAATCATGTGATTTCTAAAAGATAAAGAAACTTGTCATTTGATCTCCCAC
Source organism: Torreya grandis (assembly GCA_037957365.1). Lineage (NCBI taxonomy): Eukaryota > Viridiplantae > Streptophyta > Pinopsida > Cupressales > Taxaceae > Torreya > Torreya grandis. Next base: position 1,856,509 of record JARHVA010000298.1, on the reverse strand, counting down.
TTCTTCACATACTTAAGATACCCTTGTGGGTCATTCCACATCATTCTCAATCCACCTCACTTGCTACATCACCTACCACATCACCATGAATAGTGATGGTGAATAGTGCAAGTGAATAGTAACCTATGAATAGTGACCCCCCACACTAATATTCCTTGACATCACCTGATTTAGCCTATGAGAACCAAATAGGCTAATAGTCTTCTACAATTGTATGTTAGGAAAAAGGGAAACATTACACTGTCATTTTAGATTTTGGATTTTAATTAGGTAAGTATCTGTAATCCTTGAAACACACACACACAGATATATATATATGTGTGTGTGTGTGTATGTATATTATATATATATATACATGTATATATATATATAGATATATATACATGTATATATATATAGATATATACATGTATATATACACACACACACACACATATATACATATATATATATAGTATTTTGGAAAAAAATTGAAAATCTTATTTTTCTAGTTTTCTATTGATTAGAGGATATTGATGAGATTAATTTTTAAAAAATATTTAAGTATTTATTAAACCAAAAATAAGGGGAATATATATATATATATATATATATATATATATATATATATATATATATATATATATATATTATTTTGGAAAAAAATTGAAAATCTTATTTTTCTAGTTTTCTATTGGTTAGAGGATATTGATGAGATTAATTTTTAAAAAATATTTAAGTAGTTATTAAACCAAAAATAAGGGGAAAAGCATTTCCATCAAATTCATTAACTTTTTGTATCATTCTTTCATTATTTTATTAAAAAAAAACATTTAAGGTTATGTGCATTGAATTTCCATAATGAGTCTTTTATTCAACTAAATATTAAAAAAATATTGGCCACTGTGAAACTGATAATCTTACTCCTGTGATAACCCCTTGAGTTACACTTACAAAAATGCAGTAATTTTTTTTTAAACGACTAAACAATTAATTTAACATTCATTCCATGGAGATAAACAACACAACATCTATATCATATCCAAGAATAATAATTCTTCAATTCAAATATTGCATATAACAAACTTCTTATTCAATTACAAGGAAAGTAATCATTATAGGACATAGCTATGACTGGTCTAACAATATAGTGAATGTTATTTAAAATACAAGTTCATAATACCTTTACATTTCTTTAGCATATAACCTAATACAATAATGGATACCAAGCTCTCTAGAGCTCCAGTCGTGCCAACTCATGTATCGCTAATAATCTCAAGTGTTGTCTCCAACTAATACTATAGTGGGGAGGGAGAGTATCATCTGAGCGATTTACCAATCCAAGCATAGACTAATGATCCCCTGTATGATCTCCTATCAAGAAATGACCCTCCCTTTATGGATAGGTAGATAAAATGGTGAGAGAATCTAATGAGACATGCTAGTACCCCATGTGTTGTAAGATTTCTAAAAACATGTAGTGTACCATAAAGAAATCTATTCTAACATGATATTGCACAATATGAAAATCAAACATATGAAATGATAATGTATATCTATATTACTTTGGCCAAAAATTTCAAATAATATACGACCATTTAGATCAGTGAATTTCATAACACAACACTTGATCGGATTATATATTGATGGTACTACCTAGGCTAGTGTAACCCATCTCACCACTTATTAGCATCACCAATACATATTCTAAAATAGACATATAAAGAATATAGAATACATTTCAAAATTCATACAGATTCATTCCTATACCAAAATAGAATAATCTTGAACAATCGTTTTTCATTTCATCTAATGATTATGAATATGAAAAATGTGTTATTAACATAGAATTAACATTCTCACAACAATACATTCACATGCAAGGTCATATTTTTGAATATGCTTCACACAATGACTACCTATGTACAAATGTCAATAGTGAACTACTGATTCACCTAAAAAAAATTAAGATCCAATTCATCATTGTAAAATAAGGTAACATGCTTTGTAAATACACGCTTGCTTAAAGGGTATTAAGCATAACCTATTTATAATATGCACTTTCTCAACAACGAAGTAGACATGTCTATTATGAAAATTCATCTTTTATGACAGGTCAACACATTTACTTGTAAATTATTGAAAGTTTATCCAGCATAATACAAGTTATAAGACAACCCTAGTTTTACAAACAAAGATTTTAGGGTATTATCTCAACATCTATCTAGCATGGAAGGTAACATTTAATCATTAACAATAATACTCTCTTATAATTCTACTATTAAAAAGACTAAATAGATCTTTCCATCAATATGTGTGTGTGTGTGTGTGTGTTAAGGAATTTTTCTATTTTAAATAATGGATTTTTTGTCTATTATTAATATATTCAATTCCATTCAAGAGGAATTCAACCCAAAACTTAATAATAAGCACAGTCAACTTGTTAAGCAAAACACTACCTTAAACAAGAATGGCATACATGCTTGGTTAACTATACTCAAGGTTTCAATTACAAGATGCTAAAAATAAAATAATAAAATGCAAGAAATAACAAAATAGGGTCACTAGTGGTGAAGAAGGGAATGATATTTATAGTGGGACACAAACATCAATCTAATCATGACCAAAGATAAATTTACAATGCAGCCATACAATGTTGCTAGAAGGAAGTGTGATGCAACGTATAAAATCCTCCTCACTAAAATCAACATAACTTCTAAGGGAATACGTAGATGGAAAAATAATTAGTCACATTAAGAGATAACATTGGATGAGAGGAATAAAGTGGGTTAACAATTTACAACATGAAATTATTGAGAATTCTATGTCGTGCTTAGGAGGTGTGATGCTAGTGAAGGAAAAACACAAATTTCTAAATTTAACTAAAACTCATTGAATATACAAAATTACCCTTACTAGATCCAAATGCAGGTCATATTTCTCAGACATAGCCATAAGTGCATGGGACATGGGCTTCCAAAGTTCATCATGCAGATAAAAGGAATCACAACCAGACTCAAGACACAAATATTCTACCCTTTAAAATAACCACTAGGTCTCTTAATATTGGATGTAGGTCATTAACAACTAAACATGTGAAAAAAATAGAATATCATATGTTTGTTTAATGAATCACATGCTGACCTTAAAGTTTCAATGCATATAATAAATAAATCTAAAATTAGTCTTTACTAAACCCAATGTAGCTTCTTTAAAGGATATGAGACGTTGCCTATTTCAAACCTAGCCAAACGCAGGTCTATTTATATTGTTAGTGCTGCCCCAAACTAGTTATCATGCAACCTCATAATAATGTATAATGCAAACCCGGATAATAACTTACACTGGGTAAAATAAAGAGGACATGACTAATAAATAAAGACACATGATAAGGAAACATGATGTAAAATAGCCTCAAGTAAACCAAAACATAGAAACATGACATTCCATGCAAGATTATTTCAAACATTGACCAAAGCGTAGGGTGGATAAGTAGAACACACACACACATACAGATATATAAGATGAAAACACTGGCTAAAAGAATGGGAAATATCTTTAAATACACAAGCTTAAAATTAAAGTTTGGTTTTCAACAAAACATAGGTTTCATACAATACTTTTTAACAACCTACTAAAATAAATAATAGAATCCAACCTGGGTAATTGCCTTTATCTTTGTTGCTCTTTCTCTCTTCAATTCCTTAGCTTCTCTCTTCTTTCTTTCTTTGTCCCTTCTCTCCATGTATCCATCTATGTTTTATTCATCCAAACACGCCCTTTATTTATAACATAACCTTTCTAATCTCCATGCTACCTATGTTTCATGCAACTCCCTAATTTTCCTAATTTTATATTTATTACCATTAAATCATGTTCTTCGAATTTCTACATCATTCTTTATTCACTCCATTTCTAATTATGTTATTTTAATAATTAATTAAATCTTTATTTTCTAATTTTAAGTGAATTCTTGCATGCTAATTCAAATCATATTCAAATCAAGTTCTAACTTTATTAATCTCAGTTAATTTTTTTTCTTTCTCTAGAGCTTATCAACTAACATGCTAAGTTTAATAATAATAAAATCTAGTTTCTAAATTTTCAAATAAATTACATGCTTAATTCTTATTTCAAGGAAATAACCTTCACTAGGAAAATTATGCCATTAATTGATTTTTATTTTCTAGATAATCATATTTAAGACAAAAATACTTTTATTGCAAATAAATAATTATTTTATAGATTTAATTCAAAAACCAAGTTAATTAAACTGAAGAAATCAAATTCATACTATAACTAATTCCATGCACAAATTTATAATCTCAAATAATACACACTAATATCACTATGCAAATATCATTTAAAATATACCATGTGTGTGTGTGTAGGGTCACTAGCATTTTCCACTGATATTCCCCCAATCGCTCGATCTAGCCAATCCTCTTTGATGATGATCTCCCTCATCAAGCTCTAAGGGTAGGACCTATCCTGCATCAACCTCGTAATAAGTAGGTAGTTAGTCTAGGTCATCAAAAATATCACTAATGATGTGTACAACTAACCAATACATATACATAATATACAAAATATAACCTACAGTTATCACATCATGTACTCAAATCAATAATGTTACTATTCCATTACAGCATATGTTATAAAGTTGAATATCAAAGCAATCATAATCAGATACTACCATACTAATCAATGGATTAAAGGTCTATTTGCCTTAGGGTGAAATTGGGATGTAACATCCTCCCCACTTAAAACTAGTCATTGTCCCAATGACACTTATTAAAATAATAGTTTTAAATGATATAAGATTCTGACAAAATTTAAAAAAAATATAGTATCAAGTATCTATCATGCAAATAAATGCAAAAACAACTTATAAAACTCATCAAGGTCTTCCTAAGTAGCACTATCTTTAGAGTATTGGTCCCATAAGACCTTACACTAAGACACCTCTCTATTTCACAAATAAAATTTATGAGTGTCAATTACTCTGATTGGCTCTACCATGACCACCCTAGTATTCAGAATCGGCAAAGCATTCCAATCCAAAAAAATGTGAAGGATTAGCTATATACTTTTTAAAATAAGATACATGGAAAACAATATGTAATAGATCTAGGGTTGTTGTCAATGCAATCCTATACACAATAGGATTGACCACTTCTAACACTTTGAAGGGTCCCACATATATTGGTAATAGTTTCACTGAATTTTCGAACTTAATTGAGCTTTTCTATCGATTCACTTACAAGAATAATTTTTCACCTATAGAAAACATCCTATCTGACCTCTTTAAATTTGCATAAATATTTTGTCGATTGTTACCCTTAGCCAATCTCTAACTGATTAACTTAACTTGATCTTCCATTTTAGTTAACATCTCTAGCCTGAAGACTACCCTGTCCTCTAACCTGTCCCAACTGATTGATGTCCTGCACCTCCTTCCATATAATGCCTCAAAAGGATCCATCTTCAATGTTGACTGATATGTGTTATTTTAATCAAACTCAACCAATAGAGTATAGTCTTCCCATTTGTATTATTGATTCATGTAATACATAGGTCAAAGATGCTCTAAAATCTGATTCACTCATTGAATCTGACCATCAGTCTTTGTATGATATGTAGTACTAAATTTAAATGAGTACCCAAAGCTAAGTTTAGAATCATCCAAAACCTAGAAGTCATCTTTGGATCTCTATCTGAAATGATCTTCTGAGGAAACCCATATAACCTATAAACTTCCTTTACAAACCTTTTGGCAAAGGTAGCTGCATCATCTATCAAGTTGCTTGGTATGAATGATCCATATTGGTAAATTTATCCATGAATACCAAGATCATATCATGCCTACTCTGTGACATTGGTAAACCTTGGACAAAGTCCATACTGATCACCTACCACTTCCACTCTGGTATGTCATCTAGATATAACAATCTAGTTGGGTGTACATGTTTAGCTTTAACTCACTAACATTCCAGACAATGTGACACATAATCTACCACATCTTTCTTAATTCCCTTCTAGAAATATAAATGTCTAAGCTCTACCATGAGCTTTGTCACTCCTGGATGTCTTGAATATGGGGCATTGTGTAACTCTTTCAACATTGTGCTCCATACAATTTCTTGATCTATTACATACATTCTCCCATTGAAACACAAAAGACCATCACTCTCAAAATTGAATCCTTTATACCAAGGATCCTGAGCATTACCTAACAATGCTTTTCTAACCTGCACATAGTATTCATCTCTAGGTGAGAACTTAACCACTTGTTCTCTGAAAGTAATCCTAATAGTAATTATAGCTGTTATGTACCCTCCACAACTAAAAGCATCAACTACTCTATTCTCTTTACCTTTGATGTAGTTGATATCAAAGTCATAATTAGAAATAAACTCTAACCACCATCTCTAATGAGCATTTAGATTTGGTTGGGTGAAGATATACTTGATCCCCAGGTTATCAGTCTTGCACTCAAATGATTTTCCCAACAAATAATGCTATCAAACTTACAAAGAACAAATAATTGATGCAAGTTTAAGATCATGAGGGCCATAATTAACCTCATGGATTTTCAGCTTCCTTTGTTTAAAAGCTACTATTGCACCATCTTGCATAAAGATTCCACCTAAACCCTCTCTTGATGCATCTATGATCACTAAAAATTAACCACTGTGATTAGGAACTTTCAATACTAGTGCAGATGTAAGCCTTCTTTTCAACTCTTAAAAAGCTAATTAACACTTCTCTGACTAGATAAACTTTTGGTTCTTCCTATGCAAGGAGGTGATTGGATTAGCTATCTTGGAAAAGTTTGGAATGAACTTCCTTTAATAGCCTGTTAACCCCATAAAGCTCCTTACCTCATGCATGTTTCCAGGTGTTGGCCATTCCATAATGGCCCTTATCTTAGATAGATCTATATAAATTCCATCTACAAAAATATTATGCCCTATATATTGCACTCTCTCCTAGAAAAATGTACACTTAGATAACTTTCCATATAGCTTGTGCTTTTTCAACCATTGCAAAACCAATTCCAAATGCTACAAGTGTTCCTCTTCATTCTTAGAATAAATAAGAATGTCATCTAAAAAGACCAAAACAAAGTGATCTAAATAGTATTTGAACACACTATTCATGAGATTCATGAATGTTGCTAGTGTGGTGGTCAACCAAAAAGGTAACACCTTGAACTCATAATGCCTATAAAAATTTTGAAAAGCTATTTTTGAAATATCCTCATCCTAAATCCTCAATTGATGATATTTTTCTCTAAGATATATCTTTTAAAATATCATTGCTCCGCGTATTTGATCAAAAACATCATCTATATGTGGTAGTGGATTATTATTTTTAATAGTTGCCTTGTTTAACATTTTGTAATCGATGTAGAGTCAAAGAGTACCATCCTTCTTCACAAAAATGATTGGTACACCCCATGGTGACACACTAGGCCTAATCAATCCTTTTGACAATAGTTCATGGAGTTGAGCCTTCAATTCAACCAACTCAGTAATCATCATCCTATATGGTGCCTTAGATTATGGTTTCAACGCAAGTATGATGTCAATAGTGAAATTGAACTCACATTTAGGAGGTAAACCTGGTAACTCATCAAGAAATACATCATGGAAATATATAAGAAATGGATAATCTTCAAGAGATGGTTCCATTGGTTCCTCCATTTCATTTATATTGACAATAAATGCTTGACACCTTTTAGCTTGAGCCTTCCTAAATTGCATTGTAAAAATCTACCTGAGTCATAGCTCTCTCTTTTTTCCTTGTATCTATGTCTAATTTCCAAGATCATCTGACACTCAACTTTATTTAAATATAAATCAACCTTAGCCTTGTGTTTAGCAATCCAGTTGACTCCTAGGATCATGTCATATGACCCTAGTAGTCCTACATATAAATCCATTACTATTAAAAATTTAAGTAACTCAATTATTGCCTCAACTAGACACTGATTAACCATGACTTTAGAGTCATTCCCATATTGCACACCCCATGTATTTGCCATATATCCAACTTTTATAGGAAATTTGTTAAGCATTCTAGGATATATAAAACATTCAGTAGCCCCTGTATCTATTAAAATAGAAATTGGATGTCCAAATAAAATACCTGACAGTTCTATGGGTGTTGTTTGAAATTCTACTTATCGATTATCAATCACTGCATGAATACACTACTAGAAATTACCCTGATGAGGATTTGGGACTTTGTTCTTGCTTTCAAGACATTCACAAGCATTATGATTTAATCCATAATTGAAAAAAATACCTAGTGGTCCTTTCTTATCAGATTGACTATTTTCATGAAAATTACCCTTAGATTCATTACCTAATTTCTTGTTATTGAAACCCATGTTGAGTTTCACATTTTTGGATAGCCCCTAAAGTTTCCTTTACTTTGCTTCCAATTCTTCTTGAATGTTGAGTTAGAATTCCCAAACTTCTTCATATCCCTAGACAATTTTGAAACCAATTGAGCTCTTGCATCAAGTAGGTCTTCCTATTTGACTAGATGCTCAATAGGTACTTCTTACCATTCTTCTTTGACTTGGCCATGAACTTCTTATTCCAAGACTGTAATTAAATCCCTAGTATCATTTATGGCTATGAGGATCTGATCCAACTTAGCTGAAAGCCTGATAGCGATCAGATTAGGATCAAAGGAAGGGTTGTTATTGTTGACATATGAAGGAACCTCACTCGATGCTCTCGTTTTCACCATTTTTCCTTCTCACTGAAAAGAACAATACAAAAACATTAGCAGGCTCATTCAGTCCTAGAGTTTGAGACTGGGCTTTGATACCAAATGTGACAACTCCTTGAGTTGCACTTACGAAAATACAGTAATTTTTTTAAACAACTAAATAATTAATTTAACATTCATTCCATAGAGATAAACAACACAACATCTATATTATATCCAAGAAGAATAATTCTTCAATTCAAATACTACATACAACAAACTTCTTATTCAATTCCAATGAAAGTAATCATCAAAGGACACAACTATGACTGGTCTAACAATATAGTAATTGTTGTTCAATATACAAGTTCATAATAAAATTACATTCCTTTGGCATACAACTTAATACAATAACAAATACCAAGCTCTCTAGAGATCAAGTCATGCTAACTCATGTATCACTGATAATCTCAAGTGTTGTCTCCAAGTAGTACTATAGCAGGGAGGGAAAGCATTATCTAAACAATTTACCACTCCAACCACAGACCAGTGATCCCCTGCACAATATCCTATCAATAAATGGCACTTCCTTCATGGATATATAGATAAAATAATGTGATAATCGAGTGAGATATGCTAGTACCCCATGTGATGTAAGATTTATACAAACAACAGTGTACCATAAAAAAATCCATTTTGACATGATATCGCACAACATGAAAATCAAACATAGGAAATGACAATGTACATCTACATTACTTTGGCCAAAGTTTTAATATAATATCTGATCATTTAGTTCAATTAATTTCATAACACACCACTTGATCGAATTATCTATTTATGGTACTACCTAAACTAGTGGAACCCATCTCACCACCTATTAACACCGCCAATATGTATTCTAAAATAGACATATATAGAATATAGAATACATTTCAAAATTCATATAGATTCATTATAAATCTCAAAATAAAAGCAATAATGTTAATGTTCCATTACAGTATATGTTATAAAGCTAAAAATCAAAGCAATATTAATCATATACTACCATAATAATCAATGGATTAAAGGTTTAATTATCTTAGGGTGAAATCAGGATGTAACAAATCCACTGATGTGACACAATTTAAATATTGTCATCATTATGAATTGAATTGCAGATGGTGATCACTATAATTTAGACTTCCTTGGAGTCGTAACAACTGCTTATGCATGTTGAATAGTGACAGTGACTCGTTACATGTAATCAGTTTCCCCTATACTTTTGAAGTCAATGAAAGCTTTGAGATCAAACAATAATTGTTGTTGATTATTTTCCATATTCACTCTATGTTTCATTTGTTTCCACCGTGATATCTCAGAATTATAAACCTAGTGTGGATTTATTTAGAAAGGTGTTTTCAATAAACAGAGAGGCCCAATTGCAACTACAAAAGTATTTTAGCAATCAAGTGTGCATAATATATATTTTGTTTTACATTTAGTATAGGTAAGAACACATTTATAGGTGTTAACAGGTTAATTTTCATTAATAACAAAAGCATGAGCATTTTGTTTGACTTATTCGTATTAATTAGGATGGTAAACACTACCTATGTCATTTTTCTATGTATACTAATATTGTGTTGTAGTTACTAAATACTTTTGGGCTTGTTGATGTTTAAGTGCAGGAGTGTCTTTATACAAACATGAGACTCCATGTATTAAGTGTCCTAAATTACACTCTATTAATTTATGTGAACTCCAAAGAGGATCACATTAAATTCCTACAACTACTTTCCCCTACGGTCAAGTTCTCATAAACAACCAATGTTAAAATATTCAAAGTGTCACCCTATCACAAGGGTGAAAAGAGAAAAGATCTAGCCTCAACGAAAATCGAAACACTTTGATTCCTCCCACAAGGATCCCTAATCGTATCACATTTATCCAACAATTCACAACTTCCCTTGTGCAATTATGATAGTTTTAATTCTTTTAATAAAATATGTGATCTTCACATGCAAATTTTGGTTACATTGTTCCTTTTAACTACAAAATTATTTGTGTTTATTTTATTCTCTTTTTTAATTTTATCCTTCTTAATGTCCAAAGTGAAAAGTTTGTGGACAAGTATATATCTTTCGATTCAACATTGCTTGATGCAGATTTGGGAAAAAAGCAAACACATCATCATAAAAATAATTGTAAAAATTCTAATTGTAGATTCAACTTCCTATTGCCTCCAATGGGAGAAACCATAATATTTTAGAGCCTTTGGAGCAAATCAATGAGTGATACAAATAAAATGCCAAGATTTTTTCTTGACTGCAACATAAAAAATATAAAGAATAAAATATTTGAAATGTTTTTGCAATATGCAAATTTGTCATATATATACTTTTATTGTGATCTTGCATTTCACGACTAGTAATACTATTAAAAAGGCATCCATCAGATGTTTGGATAAAATATTTTGCAAAAAAATCCTCTAGATTGGGGTATGCAAATAGAGATGTACAATCCATACTTGATGCATATGATGCTACAAGATATTGTAGCTCCTATGTGATAAATTTTGACCGTACATTGATAAATGATTTTCTTAAAATGTGTGAACAATCTGCATGTTGAAATAAAAATAAACTACAGTCTATAAAAAACTTGGGAAGTATTCTCCTTGAACATCAATAAATGTCTGGTCACCCAATGATTCACAATGTACTTTCACTGTCATTACATAATGATTCAATGAAAACAATTTTCATCAACACATCACCATCGACAGCTAGAACATTCATATTTAAGAGCCCTAAGTTATTAACACAAGACCCTAATGATTCAAAAGATCTAATTTGCACTTCTCATATGGAAAAATGCATTGCAAGACTGACACATTTGGAACAAATTTGTTTGACTAAATATGTAGCATCTTTTCTAGGAAAATTTACAAACAACAAGAAACAATGAAAACCATACATTGACATGTTAGATTCAATGAACCCATATAAAATTAATATAGAGAAAAAAATATATTGTTCATACCATACAATGACATTAAAAAGACATTAAAAGTAAAATTCAAAATGTGGACAAAAGCATACCTTGCTCATGAAATACAAATAAACAAGATATAAAACATGTTTATTGCACAAACTATATCAAGATGAGGAATCATTGAGACTATTGCTGAAGTCATTACCATTAATTCTACCATGGTATTCGTCATTAACAATCATGATGAAATAGAATAAACGTTTGTTGATGTCAAAAAATATGACATTAACACTAAAATAATAACCCTAAGATTGAGTAAGAAATAATGTGGCACCTTGTTGAACCACGCATCGTGGAAGATGTCATTTATCCATTTACAGATGATGTTTAGGTAGGTAACTTTGTGAGTGAAACTTCTTTTCCCTACACCGTTGTGATGCCTATATGGGGATTTAAAGACATGTCATGTCATATTTTATGCTCAGCTTAATCTTAGCTAAATTCAACTCAGGTCTCACAAATCTTACCATTATGACCAAATGTGTCTTATATAATGGATGAATGAATGAAATATTTTAATAGTGTCCATAAAACCAAGCAATCTATGGGACCAAGAGCTGCAACAAAGTTTTTTCATGCTAACACAACCAATTAACATAAGGGTTATCCTACTAATCTTTCCAAATTTTTTAATCCCTTCTCGATGCTTATTCTTCTTCTATGGATTTTGGTTAGAAAACTTATTATTTTTATTTAACCTTGCCTCTTCAAACAAGTTAGTTAAGTTGTCAACCCTCAGATGTCCTTGTGCTTGATACGAATGTCACTATACATTGCACACTCCATAATGAAGTCCCATTTTGTCTCCACTACTCCATTTTCAAAAAATAACCATGCTCTTGTTTCTCATTCTTCTTTGGGCACTGTCCACCTGTCGGTTTTACACTTAAGATGATGTGAGCTAGTCCTTAATAGTGCCAACAACATATTTGCTTTCCATTTGATTTTTTCCCCTATGTATGCCATTTATTCATGATCCCACGTGGGATTAAACTCTTTGATGTAGTATGCTTTCTTTCATCCCAGTTACTTTGTCCACATGGTTATCTTGAATTTATCTCTCACATACTTGTTTATTTCCTCATTGATGTTTGGACATTATTGAATGTTGATGTCCCACTTACTCATCTACTTGTTTTGTTTCATCCACATGTTTTTTTATACTACTTTTCTCTTTTTTTATTACCGTTTTGGGCCATCAAAGATTCTCAATACTTTGCATCTTTTTAAAATAATTTAATGTTCGATTCATTATCGATGCTTCCAATGGAAGAGTATTTGTTTCAACTTATAGAATATCATATGGAACTAAAGCTTTGACTTTGAGGTTTCTTGTGATTAAATGTTTTTAGATTCTCTCTATTTGACTCTGATTTAGGTTAGACACATTGTTTCCCCAAACTTCGCATCTATATAGGACCACTGGTGTGACAAGGAGGTTGAACAAGGTTCTCTTGCTTTTCCAATCCCATGATTATGCATTCATGCACTTGTTTTGTAGGGAGTATAAGGCCTTCCACACCCCTTGAATTATATTTTCCCTACAGAGATCCCAACTAAGCTTGTTGTGAAAATCAAGCCCAAGATACTTGTATTCTTCCACTACTTCCAATGGGCTTCCTTCAAAAAGGAACTCAATTTGTTTCTTTTTTCTCTATAGAGAAAATATCATGACTTTTGTTTTGCTAGTATTCTCTTGCATTCCCACCTCTTGGTAGAAGAGCTCTAAAGCCTTCAAATGCTCTTTCAAACTATGAGATGTTTTTTCAATTAAAATAAGATCATCTGCATGTTAAAGTAACTTTACAACATAATTAGCTAAGTGGATGCCCCCTCCACCAATATTATCTATCCACTCCTCTAGTTTATCAAAAAAAAAGCCTAAACAAGTTGGGAGATGGAGGACATCCTTGTTTGTCTCCAATATCACTTCTAAAATATTTTGGCATTCCTTCACCTGTTCTCATTTTGGCCTTGACTTGCTCATTTAGTCTGTGCACTACCACTCTATACTCATTTGGAACTCCAAACTCCTCCATTCTCCTCCAAAGTTTACTTTCAGGGACAATGTCAAATGCTTTTTTGAAGTAAAAAAAGAAGCAAAAAGATTCTTCTCTCCAAGTATCCCATACTTTTTTGATCAAGTGTCTCAGAGCGATGTAGTGGGCGATAGTGAAATGTTTTGCCCTAAACCCCACTTGACCTTTTGCCTTTTTCACTCTTTTTTTTTCCCAACTACTAATTCTCTGCTCTATCTTGCTACCAAATAGCTTTCCAAGGAGGGGATTGACCATGATAGTTCAATAACTAGATGGATTATTGATATCCTCACTTTTATAGAGTGATAACGATACCAGTCATCCAATTCGCTGAGAAGTCTTCCTCAATGATATCATTTAATATGCTCTTGATGTGTGGTGTGAGGGTTTCTAATCCCCACTTTAGATATTCAACTTGCATCCCATCTATGTCTTGCACCTTACCCCTTGCTAGTCTTTTTATGCTTTAAGTAATATCCTTCATAGAAAAAAGCTTAGTTGTTGTGTCCATTATGTGAGGGTTATCTTTATTCTAAACTCTTTCATAAAGTAGCTTTGCGTACTCTAACCATCAAGTATCTGTAATATTATTTTCTATTTTTTTTAAAAATTTGTTGTATTTCCCTCCAAAAACCTCTAGGATTATACCTTCCAAGAGAAATTAATTATTTTTTAGACCGAATGATTCTTTCATAAGCTTTTTTGTTTTCTTTGGTCATTCCAAGTCTTCTCAATGTTCTCTTTATTGCCTTGCACTCTTCATCATACCACGAATTTGTTGAAAAACTACTTGCACTTCCACTCTTAGGTCTACTTATTTTTCATGCATTTAGAACCTTTTGAATTAAAGAAATCAACATATTGTTATTTACTAGACAATTGTCCATAGATGAAGTACTATTCTTTGTTTCTTGAAAATATTGTTCAAAGGCTTCTTTGAAGAGTTCTTGATTATGCTGAGTCATGAGGATTCTACCTTGAAGAGGTATCTTCCTTTGCTTGTCGTGGTCTTATCCTCCCAGTTGATGTTTTGTGTGCATGTTGAACTTTACATGCATTGGATTACGATCTGATTTCATCTTGATAGGGCAGTCCCTAACTTCAAGCTTCATCAATCTCGAGATAGCTCTATGAACAAATAACATAGTCTACCATGCTTTGACCATTGTAAGTTTTACAAGTAATGTTCCTTGAATTCAGCCATGTTATCATGCCATTATATATAACCATGTCATATAAACTACATAGCCTCAATAGTTCTGCTCCATAATATGCAACTCTCCCCTTTCCATCTTGTGATTTCATTTCCCAACACTGATCTTCTTCTTTGTGTAACCATAGCAGATTGTTTCTCACTCCCCCTTCAATCTTCAAATTAAGAACTTGGTTGTTTGTTGTCCGCATTGAAGTCCCCCATTATCAAGACTTCTTATAAGGTGTTGAATATGGAAATGTCACCTTTTAACGATGCACAAGGGTCTTCACTTTCTAACTTCATCTTCTTATATGTTTTTTAACCTCTCTGTGTAAAATAACAAGTATCAAGCCTAATTGTTAACTCAATTTTGTTATTTTCAGCCATATGTACTGTTTATTTGGGTTCTCTTTCTCCACTTTTATAATTCCACACCATGTTTCTTTAATTAACACCGTAACCCCTCCATGTCCCTTTCCACAATCTGTCATTTCGTTCCAAACTAATATTTTATTATATCCTTCAAAATTTGGATCTTTACAGTGTTTGTGTTCACGAGTTTCAATAAAAATGATAATGTATTTTCACTCTGTTATGGGCTCCAACCTAGGGCCTCTTCTCTAAGGGTAACCTTTACAATTTTAGCTTACCAAGGTCATGTGCTCTTGGGGGGGTCGAGTCCCTATTTCTTGTGTGCCAGTTGGTCTGCCAGGAAGTCTCTTGCTAATTTGTTGGTATTCTCATTCTTACCCTAGTCTTTCAGTCCTTTAATAATAATGTTTACATCCCTTACATATATATCATTTTCTTATCTTATTTGCATTTTACCCTGGTTTTCTACTATCGCGTTCTACTCATCTGAAAGTCCTCTTACTACTTGTGTGCAAGACTTTGTCTCTTCACGCTGGACTCCCAAGTGACTTTCTTTTAATTTTGTATTTTCAATTGCGGATGGTGACTCTTTTGTTTGTGGTGCATTCCTTCATTCAATCACTTTTGTCTTATTTTTATCAGATGTTTTCAAATGATTTAAATCTTTTTTTTTTTTTTTACGTTAACTCTCGTTGCCCTTTTTCCATGTTGTTCTGCAAGTTGTTTACTTGTTCCTTGAGTTTTTTATTCTCTCTTACAAGTTTTCAATTGGAATTACTTCCTTCATCTTGTTGTCCTTGTATTGTTTCTTTGTTTCTAAGCCTTTGAGCCTCCTTTTCATGTTCATTAATTCATTAACATATAGCTCAAATGACCAATATTAGTTGTGTTGATGTTGGGCTATACAGTTCCTTGGTTTCTTGGTTCTCTTCATCTCTTTCCCCTTTGTTTGTTGAATATGTTCCAATTTCCTTTTGTTTGTTATCCACATTCTTTTTTGTCATTGTTCTTATCCTCCAAAACCCACTTAGAATTTTGTGTATTATATTGTTCCCATGTTGCATATGGTGAGTGAGTTGAGTGTGTTGTTTCACAACGTGCCTCGTTTCAACGTTGTTCTTATGCAATGTACTCAGTGTTTCTTTACCCCTTTCTTGCCCCTGTGATGTCTAAATTCTCTGTGTTTGCTGCACTATGGAAGTGACCATTGAAATGTTGTGCACTGCCCTTAGTAGAAAAACTATGAATTGTTTGCTCATAATTTCTCTCAATTTCTGAACATATTTTCACTTTAAAATACCTTTATATTATTTTTCGTTAATATATAACAAATTTTCACCAATATCTGATAAACCAATCTATAAATATCTCTAATTATATGATTATATGCCCCTACCATTATATCCTTATACAAATATAAAAGATTTTTGTTGAAGTCCAACTAGATTACCAAACCTCCTTGAAACATCATTCCCATCACTAATCTCTGCATTTATAATCTATTTGTGATCTCTGTGTCATAACCCTAACTTTGTTGGCACTTAGGTTGGTTAAACTTCGAAGGGTATATTATATTTATTAGAAATGCTTGAAACATAAAAGATCCCAGACAAAAAAAGTAGTCTTTTAAAGAAAAAAAGTGTGGGACTACCTTGGGACCCATGTGTCCGCAAATCCCTGTGCACAACGCCTATTGCAATTTGCCTCAATAAAACGCGGAGTCTAAGAATTAAATTATTATTATCTTTTTCCAACTTCTCTTTTCGCCGCCATAGTTGAAACATTTTGAGTTGCTGCTCAATCAGGCAGCCGTTTCTTCTATTTTCCGCTTTCCTGTAGTAACACGTGGCATTCGAGAATGAGGAGCTGAAGGTGTTGGGGTTAGGGTTACGAGTCACGACAAGTCATACGCTTACGAAATCAGATTTTACGTGGGAATTAGATTTGGTAGGGCAATGAGTGAGAATCGATTAGATTTGGTAGGGCAATTAGTGAGGATCGATTCGCCACATTTGGAAAAAAAAGCACCTGTTTTTGAAGATTCAGACATAATTATCATGGAATGGAGTGATTTCTAAGCCAAGAAAATATTCATTTTTAGGGTTTCCAAGTCAATGGTTTGAGAGTGAAGTCTAGAAAAAGAAAACAATGGGCGACCAATCCGCAGCTTTGCATGAAGCAGTCTTTTAAAATATTTGATAGAGATGTTTCATAGGTTATTTATTTAGCTTAATGGACGTTAAAATATATATATATTTTTTATATTTATTTTTTGACGGAAACAATGCAATGGAATCAGCATGTTTGTTGGGTAAGGTGGTAAAGTGTTGTTTAGAATTTTGGAAGAAGTGAAATGTTTTTAATTAAGTTTACGAGACGGATCAGTTTATGGGATTATTAATTTGATTATATAATCAATGATTTTTTAGATATAAGATATTTTTTAGAATATTATTTTGTTTTTTGTTGAATTGGATTTATTATTTTTAATGTTTTTAATTTTTTTTTCTATAAATATATTAACTATATAGTTAATTCTTAATTTTTTTCACATATTTGGTTTGTATGTTTATGTACTAAGGACATTCAAAGATGAAGTGTTCCTTTCTTTCAACTGTTTTTTTGGTGTAAAGAAAACAAACTCTCTCGCTCCACTACCTCTTAAGATTTGTTCATCTCTATGTCTTGCACCGAAGCTTATGAGAACCAGTTCTTAGTTGAATAATTAGTGTCTTTTTTCTCCAACTGATTTTGACCCCTATATATACTTTTTCATTATGCTCGTAAGTCGGGTTGAAAATTTTGCGTAATATAAATATTTAATGTGAACTGCTTTTTAACTTCCATTTACATTAAAGTGTGTCTTTATTTATTAGTCTCTGCCCTTGCGAGTATTAGAAGTACCTAGTCCACATGGATATTGTAATCACTTTAACCTATTAATTTGTGTTGGACTTTGGGTTATCAAAATATTAATAATGTTTTTTAGTATTTCACATATATTTTTGTTGTCAATAAATAAATTAACAGTTGCTTTCAAAGTGCAAGTTACGTCGAGTGGATTTTCGTTGTATATATTTTTTAAATTGTTTATATGCAAAAAGTACATAGTATAAAGTAGCTATATTCTTGCTACGTAGCACTAGTTTAAAGGTGAGAGTCAACCTTTAATATTATGAATCAAGTACATGCTTGAAACAAAACATTTCTATATGTTGAAGAAACATGATGTGAAGCCATACATTATATCCAAAGTAAAATGAGTGTAAAAACATATTTGTGAAAACTATATGTTGAATTTAAATCACAAACAATGTGAACAATTTTTTCGATAGTAATGCGAAGTCTGGAAAGGAAATACTACATTTTTAGGGAGATGCTTAAATCATTATGAATTTTTTAGGTTCTCATTGCACTACTATAAAAACCTTGATTATGTTACCACAATCTAATGATTGTATTCATATTGTACCAAAAAACTTGACACAATTCTATAAACCCCTTCCTTTTCAATTATTATGCTAAAATTAAATTTATTTTTATAATTTTACATCTAATTACAATTAATAACAATGTATATAAATGTATATAATATTCATTTATCTTTACCAATAATAAAAAATAATACAAGAAAAAAAATTGACATTTAATATATATAAATTATTCGAATATATTTATTATTTAAATATAATAATCATACATCATCTATATTAACAATATTTATGGTATTAATTATTTTAGTTAAACTCTCTATGAACAAGGTATTACAATGTTTATGATTTATTTTTTAAGTACATTACACATACATTAATAAAATAAAAATTAAAAAAATACTTGAAATTATTATCTACATTGCCCCGTTGTTTACATCATTGCCATTGAAAGCCATTACTTAAACTAAGCAGCAAACCAGGCTTGGAAATTGACCATCTGTAACATGTTTTTTTAGGTTTTATATCGTATTTTAGGACTAAAAGCTCCAACAGGCCATAGAGGTTTACAACCTAAAAAAGTATTTTATATATATATATATATATATATATATATAATATTTATAAAATATAATATTATGAATAATATATTATATTATTGTAATATATTTTAATTATATATATTATAGAATTATTTAACTATAATATAATATATAATTATAATATTATATGAGATTAGTTGTTATATTGATTTACATTCTTTTTTTTTATACAACTCTGTTTTATAAAAATAAAATATTATATCTATTTTGCTGATTGAAATGTGATACGGTTTCATATTTAATGTGTGACTCGAATCAGTTCTATATTGTCATTGATGTTGAGACACAATATTGGTGTCTTAATATTTATCTTTTAGTTTCCTTTCATCCAAGTTGTCAATATATTAACACTTGCACCCCTGCAATTTAAGAAATATCATACAACAAGGGGCCCATATAACAATATAATATAATAATACAATATAATTTTAGATTCGACGAACATGTTACTATTTGGAAGACAAACATATTTTTTTACAATGACATATGGTTAACACTTATCATGTATAAATTACACCTACACACATGGCTACGTTAATTTTTAAATTGACACGTCAATGTAATAACAGTGCAGAATGATGTGTCAATTATTTCAAAGAAAGGTGGCAACATATTTGATAGAATTTTTTCTGTGTCAAGTGTGGATGAGGACGTCATGAGAGATATTTTGATTGCAGTAGGGCTCCACGTATCATGTGTAGCTCAAATCAACAATGTTATGATATTGATGCTGCGACAAGATATTTATGTCAAATACTTTATCTTGTAGCTTGCATTCATCCATAATGCAAACGAGGGCTATTGACATGGTACTTTAGGTGTAAGGCTTTGTTTTGGTAAAGTGGGGATTTGTAAAGAAAATGAGTGTAAATTGGTGATCGTATCACAATTGAAACCCATGATCTTTGACCCCGTCACACATTTTATCATAAAGAATTAAGAAAAATTTGGTAGTCTAAATATATTAACTATATAAAACTTAATTAGACGACTCTAAAACCAATTAGGCAAAAATAGTAAAGACTTCTTCAATAAACATTTCCTCAACTTACATGAGATCATATAATATGTTCGACCAATCCATGGCTTTACATGGAGTAGTCGTTTAAAATATTCTATACAGATTATTCACTTTTTATGGTGGAAAGGACAAAATGGAATCAACGGGTGCATATTTGACAGGGAAGGTGGTAAGTTAAGGTGTTGTTGAGGGTTTTTGAACAAATGAAATGAAATTTTTTTAGTCGGGTTTATGAGATTGACCAATCTATGGGATTATTAATTTTATCATATAATCAATGATTTTCAAGATATAAGATATTTTTTAGAATATTATTTCATCTTTTGTTGAATTGGATTAATATCTCTTTCAACATTTTTAATCTTTTTTTTGTAAATATATTAATTATGCAGTTAATTTTTATTGTTTTCACATATTTCGTTTGTATGTTTAAGGACATTCAAATATGAAGTGCTCCTTTGTTTCAACTGCCCTTGTGGTATAAAGAACAAAAACTCTCTCGCCCCACTACTCCTTAAGATTTGTCCATCTCCTTGTCTTGCACTGAAGTCTATGAGGATTAGTTCTTAGTTGACTAATTAGGATCTTTTCTCTCCAACTAATTTCGACACTTATATATATTTTTTCATTATGCTCATAAGTCAGATTGAACATTTTGTGTAGTAAAAATATTTAATGTGAAGCGTTTTTTTCCTTCCGTTTACATTAAGCCGTGTCTTTATTTATTAGTTTATGTCCTTGTGAGTATTAGAAGTACCTACTCCACATGGATATATTAGACTTTGTGTTAGACTTTGTGTTATCAAAACATTAATACTATTTTTTAATATTTCACATGCATTTTTATTGCAAATAAATAAATTAACAGTTGCCTCAAAGGTGTAATTTATGTCAGGTGGGTTTTCATTGTAATTTTTAATTTTTTTACATTATTTTTATACAAAAATGACATAATATATAGGTAGTTATATTCTTGCTATGTAGCACCCATTTAAAGGTGAGAGTCAACCTCTAATATTATGGATCAGGCACATGCTTGAAACAAAACATTTTTGTATGTTTAAGAAAAAGATGTGAAGCCATACACCATACTTAAGATGTATATGTTGAATTTATATTGTAGATAATGTGAACAATTTTTCCAATAGTAATGCACTCTCTGAAGAGGAGATACTATGTTTCTAAGAAGATGCTTAAGTCAATATGAGTTTTTTGAGTTCTGATTATACTACCATAAAAACCTTAATTCTACTATCACAATCTAATGATTGTATTCATATTGTACCAAAAAAATAAGATAACTCTATAAACCCTTCTCTTTTCAATTATTATGTTAAAATTAAATTTATTTTTACAATTTTACATCTCATTACAATTAATAACAATGTGTATAAATATATGTAATATTAATTTATCTTTGTCACAATGATAAAAATGATGAATTGCTTTTTGACATTTTATATATATAAATTATTTAAATATATTTATTATTAAAATACAATAATTATATATCTATTAACAATATTTATGATATCAATTATTTTAATTAAACTCTTTATCAACATAATATTACAATGTTTATGATTTATTTAATATTTATTATATCAATTATTTTAATTAAACTCTCTATCAACATAGTATTACAATGTCTATGATTTATTTTTTAAGTGCATTACACATATATTAATAAAAAGGTATTAAAAAAAATAGAAATTATTATCCACATTAGCCCTCCGTTTACATCATTGACATTGAAAGCCATTACTTTTACCAAAGGTGAGAGCAATGTCTATAGAGCCAAATAGGTATCTATTGATGGCTTTCACCAAGGTGAGAGCAATGCATATAGAACCAAATAGCTATCCATTGATCTCAATTTTATTGTTTAAAAATAATAAATTAAATTATTTCATTTTATATATTAAAATTGATGTTTATAAATATTGAAAAAGGTGGATCGTTTAAATTAAGTAGTAGAATACGTTTGAAAATTGATTATTTGTAACATGTTTTTTTTAGGTTTTATATCATATTTTATGATATACTTTAAATATAGATTAATCCAATATTATTTTTATTTTATTTTGTTTTTATTATTATTATATATTTAGGTATATAATATTTATAAAATATAATATTACCAATAATATATCATATTATTATAATATATATTTTAATTATATATTATAAAATTATTTAACTATAATATAATATATATAATTATAATATTATATGAGATCAACCATTATATTGATTTACACTCCTCGCTTTACGCAATTTTCCTTTATAAAAATAAAATATTACATCCATTTTGCTGCTTAAAATGTGATACAATTTCACGTCTGATGTGTGACTTGAATTAGTGCTACATTGTTATTGAGTTTAGGACAAGACATTGATGTCTTAGACTCTATCTTTTAGATTCCATTCATCCAAGTTGCCAATACATTGATACTTAGACCACTACAATTTAAGCAATATCATACACCAAGGGGACCATATAATGATATCATATAATAATACAATATAATTTTAGCTTCAACAAACATGTTACTATTTAAAAGACAAACATATTTCTTTGCAAGGATTTATGGATAACACTTATCACGTATAAATTACACCTACACAAATGGCTATGTTAATTTTTAAATTGACACGTCAATGTAATAATAGTGCAGAATGATGTGTCAATTATTTTAAAGCATGGTGACAACATATTTGATTAAATTTTTTCTTTGTCAAGTGTAAATGAGGACGTCATGAGAGCTATTTTCCTTATGGGACCCTTAGCCCATTCTTGTTTCCAATGGCTAAGGGTAGAAGAAGGTTTTGGGACATGATGGACCACTTGCGAATAGTTACTAATAAAAAAGATACTTTATATTTCTAATTTTGAGTTATGTTTTAAGAAAAAGTACTTTATGTATATTTCACTTAAGTGGGGGAGTTTTGGATCTTGGCTTATAAGACTTAAGTTGATTTTTAAGTTAACCCTCTCTTTCTATTTTGGAGCGCTACACTTGGAGGAGGGTATTTAAGGAGAAGGAGGATTCATTTGAAAATTATGTGCATATGATTATTGGCTTTGGTGATCAAGTATGTCAAGCTTGGTTATTGTAGGTAGACGCTTGAAGAATCTTACCTTTTAAGTTCTATTGAATGTTCTCCAAATGATGTCTATCAACACCACTTGTTGATTCAAAAATTGTTTTCAATTCCTTTGAAGATTATTTTGAATTTGCATCTAATATTTTAGCTTGTGTCATTTGGATTGAGAGACTTGGGTGAACTTGTTGGGGGGTTTGCAAGTGTGGTAAATTGCTTGGGAAGGAAGGTTGTTGACTTCCACTTGAGTGACTTGCTTGGTGGTGTGAGAAATCATCTTTGAAAGGCTTATTTATGGTGGAAAGACTCTCCTATGGTTGCAATAATTTTATGAATAATTTATTTGGTGGAACAAATTTTTTTGAGGTATGTTTGCATGTTTTTGGGGCTAATCTATGCCTAGAAAATATTCATTAATTATTTACTTAATTTTGAGGGAAAGACTAGGGTTTTCAGAACTTCAAGGCATCATTTGGGGGTCTTTCAGTGGTTGGAAAATTCTAATTTTTATTTCAATTGAAGGAGAATATTTATATCTTCAGTTCAAGCTATTATTTGCTCAGAAATTTGAAGTATCTTGCAAGTTATTGAATTTACAAGTTTCAGTTGTATTTTCTTCATATAAATTCATAAATTTAGCATTTGCCAAATTTGATTGGAGAAATAAATAAATTGTATTTTTCCCTACATTCCTACAAAGTTTTATAATTTTTGGAGGTGTTTTAGGAGCTGAAATCATCATAAAACTCTAGTCACTTAGGGTTTGGGTGATTTGTGATTTGTGGAGTTACTAATTTATATTTCAATATTTAGTTTGTGTCATTTGGATTGGGATTTAAAGGATATTACTATTTTTTTTACCTTTGTTCCAATTTGAGGACATTACATATTATTGATGTTGGGACAAGATATTGATGTCAAATACTCTATCTTGTAGCTTGCATTCCTCCATAATGCAAACAAAAGCCATTGACATGGTATTTTAGGTGTAAGGCTTTGTTTTGGTAAAGTAGAGATTTGTAAATAAAATGAGTTTAAATTGGTAATCGTATCACAATCAAAACCGATGATCATTGATCCGTCTCACATTTTGTCACAAAGAATTAACAAAAATATGGTAGTCTAACTATGTTAGCTATATAAAACTTAATTAGACTGCTCTAAAACTAGTTAGGCAAAAAATGGAAAAGACTTCTTCAATGAACATTTCCTCAACTTGAATGAGGTCATATAATATATTAATTAACATTTATAAATTACACACATATATATTATAATTAACACACACACACATGAATGATTAATGTTAATAAAAATATATATTATACAATATTATATTAAATATAAAATAATATTTACACCGATAGGTATTCCTACAATGGCATCTTGGGGTGGCGACTGGGAACTGTAATGGTGTGAGATTGTTAGCATTTAATTATTTGAAAGCCAACATTATAAAATAAAAAATAAAATCATTTAATTATTTGGACACTAACATAATTAAATAAAACAACAAAAATGACAGTTTAAAAAAATAAAAAAACATATAAATATAAAAAAATTCAATAAAATGTAAAGTAAAGTGAGAGAAATAAAAATTAAAGAAGAGTAAGAAAAATGGGATAAATTAAATTGTCATTTTATATTACGGCGATAAAATACTAACTTTTTTACATTTAATATTTTAAAGATTACTTCTTTTCTTATTTTAGTGTGATTTCCACTTCATCAGTTACATTATATTACACCATCATAATTAAAAAATAAATAATCATATTACCACATCATATTATTAATAATCATAACATTGAAATTGTAAAAAATAAATTATCATAAAATATATTACATCATAATAATTAAATAGATAATATACAGATAACTAATTTATAGGGAATATATAGATTTTACCATATCATATTTGTAAATAATTATAACAATGAAATTATAAAAATAATTAATTTATAGGTAATTAACAATAAAATTTAAAAATAAATTATCATAAAAAATATTATCACATCATAATAAAAAAATAGATAATATACATATAATATTAACTAAATTATAAGTAATATATAAATTTTACTATATTTTTTTATAAATAATTATAACAATGGAATTGAAGAAATAAACTAGCATATATATCTTAGATAAATTTATATAAAATACACTAATAGATATCGCTCTCAAGGTACCTATATTGTATTGAATTATGAGTGCCTCTAGAATGATATATATCGGTGTATTTTACATAGATTTATCTAAGATATGTATACTAGTATATTAATAATATAATAATTAACATATAAAACACACATCCTTATTTAGTTATCTCAAATTTTGAATAAACTTTTTAAGTATCTCTTAACTAACTTTTTTTTAAAAAATCTTTGCATGTCATTTACAATAAAAACACTCATTTTTTTATAACAGTATTTTTTTTTCATAGGTCTAAAACAAAAGTTCCATTTTTTTCCCTCTATTGAGGCCTACTTTGTGTCATGTATGGGTTATCATCCATTCTTAAAATATCGTAGGCCTTTATCAAGTTATGCATTAATATCTTCTTTCTTTCCAAAAAGTCATTTACATTAATATATGTCCTTTATCATAAGGTAAAGCTCCTCTTCTGTGGAGGTTCATCCCAAACACTTCATTACCTTTGCCTTTCATGATAAATTATTTGAAGACGTCTCTAAACTCTCCCTTTGATGCAAAAAATGACTTAGGATTTGAATCAGAGACCTTAAAAAAAGTTGGTTTGATCACAAGACGAACTACTCCTTTTGAATTTTGACACATTCAGTGTAATTTCATAAATGAGGGAAACACATGACTCATTCTCTCTTCACTATCTTAAAAAATTAATGATAACGGAAGAATTCCTTACCATAATCAATTTTTCTAAGGAAAAATCAAGTTCATGGATATTTTGGGCACTTGAATATATTAAAGGGTTGTTTAATCCGTGATTAGTGTTAATTATAGATTAAATGAAAGGAGGCATACCCAATGAAATTGAGTTTTTTCATTAATTTCTCTATCAAATTGATGCTTATTAATATTTATTTTATGAAATTGATGTATTTTTCTTGTAGCACTATGACACTACGATTCAAATGGAGATTATCTTAGGTCAAAGGTTTTTAGTTGTAACAACCCTAATGGGTTCTACCTAAAAATACATTATTTTTTTAAAAATTAAACACAAACACTTTAAATAGATTACATCATGATAATCAACCAATGATCATATAAAATACTCTAAGTATGATAATTGTAAATGAAATATACTACATCATACATCATTAATCACCAACATCATCAGAAACACATCACAAGACAAATATAAAAAGTAATTACAATAAACCAGCCACGACTGATACATGCCTACAACCATTATTGTCAATGTATAATGAATAGTAACTACAACTTATCATGATAATGTTTCAATAATAAATATTATACAATATAAAATAATGTACATATATAAGACACATGGATCCTCAAAGCATAGTTTCCCAAACTCTAGTATTTGTGGCAATCTCAAGTGTCATCTCCAAGTAAGTATTGTTGTGGGGAGGGAGAACATCATCCGAGCACTTTTCTAAACCAACCATAGACCAATGATCCCCCACATTAATCCCATTAGGGAATGGCCCTTCCTTCATGGATGAGTAGATAGTGATGGTGCGGGAATCTAGGGAGACAAGCTAGTACCTATGTGTTGTATGACTTCTAAAATTAAATATGCAGTGTATCATAGAAAACATGTTCTATTGCAAGATATCACACAAACATGTAAATCATACTCATGAAATGATAATGACTCACTAAACATACTTTGGTCAAAGTTTTCAAAAATAATAAACAATAGTGATCTATAGATCCATCAAAATTTATACACACCACTTGATCGGCTTGCCTTCATCTAACATTGTGATGCTATTATGCTAGTGAATTTCCTCTCACTCCTTACTCGGTATCAAAAATGCAAGATTGGTTAACACAATATGACCAAAAGATTCATACAATTTACATCCTACCAACAATCATATCACATATCATGTTAAGTATATGAGTAACCAAAAAGCATACATTTATTCCATCAAATATATGAATTAATTTTATATTATTTTCTATCCCATACTAGAAATAATAACTATAGTTTATGCCACCTAGATAAAACACATGATTAATAACATATTCTAATTACTATGATTAATTTCCAAACATACTACACCCTATGATAACCCATACTACCATAGTCTAGTGTTCTAAAACACAACTATTAATTACCACAATCAATCATAATAACATAGTCATAAATCCATGAAAACATAAGCTTGTATCCAAGCAACTAAATAGAATGAAGAAAGTCTTAGTGCACACAAACATATAATATTCCATTCTAGAATTCACTATATTCTCAGAGTTTATATGCATGCATAAATAAGCCCTACTAATTGTCATAAAACATACTATTCATAGAAATAACTATAATATTTTGGCCTCACAAGCTAAATTTTAACCTTTGTCATTCAAAGCATGTTGATGACCTTTGCTTTGGCTTGCTCTAATGCTCACAGTGTTCTTGTTCAAGAGGAAAATGACTAAAGCTTGAGGAACCAAATCATCATCAAAACATCATGCAGGAGAAATTTAGCAGAAGGTGACATGCGTGGGGATATCAAGATAAAGCTATGGTAAGTAACCTTTTGGGTTCAAATGTTCCTAAGGTTGAACACAAATTCAATAGGTGTTAAGATCTCAGGAGCTCGAGTAGAAGATCTACAACACATGCAATGTTAAAGGGTCAAAAAAGGTTAGAACAAGATCGACGGTTAACATTTGATCAAATCAAAGGTCCAACAATGAGTGACAACCTGATGATAGCAATAGGTCCCAAAGATCTAACATAGTGCATTTGATCATATACCTAAAATCTAATGGTGAGCATCAAGTCAAAAAGTTAGAGGATCTTGAGATAAAGTGAAGGGCTAACAAGTGTCATGATCATAGTGACTTAGTAGATTAATGGTGCACATTCAATCAAGCAGAAGGAGATTGATGGCATGCATTCAATTGAACCAAGGAGATTGACAGTGCATATATGGTTAAAGGTTCAATGAGCTTAGATTAAATGTGAGGTCTACACATGGTACAAGTGCATGAGCAGATGAAACTGATAATATATCTTGAAGATAAACATGCAATTACCAAGTGTCTTAATCTCAAATTCAGATCACAAATCGATGACCAATGATGAAGGTTGAAGGTGTCATAAACTCGAAGAGCCAGATCATGATCAATGGCCAGTATTAAAGGTCAAAGATATGAGACTTCAACCAAAGGTCAAATATAGTTTAAATTTGAACTAGAGTGGATTTTTAGGGATTTAACATTGCCATTGGGATATAGATAGGTAACCTTAACATGATAACGAGTTAGAGAAGGATTTAATGCAACCATTCTTGATTAATTCTTGTGGAAATCATGGGATGCATGCTCTTTTCTCCACCTTTCCATGCCAAATATTCATAGTGACATTAATGTAATGAGGACCTCAAGTAAGGTGCATGATCTTGTTCATTATGACCCCTTCTCCACTCTCCCATGCATGTTACCCATCTCTCTCATCCCTTTCTACTATAAATATAGGCTTCTAAGCCTTGAAAAGGATCCCTCTCTTTGGAATGACTAGACTCTACCAAGATTGAGTTTTTAAACCTCTTGAGATGAATAAAATAATGTGTTAAGATTTCATTATGCTTATCTTGTGTGTTCATGTCAATTGATTAACATATGTGGTAGAGTTTTCTCCCTTGTCAAGTCCTAATCTCACCTAGTTAATAGTTTGTCATGTTATGCAGGTCATGCCTAGTGTTTGATATCATTTTATTAAAGCCAACAATGGATACATTGATTGGTTGTGCCTTAAATCAAGCATATTCCATCACTTCCCTCAAGATTTGATCAATTGATGAAACCTCTGCATGAAACATTGATGCATAAGAGACCTAAGAGTTATAGATTGCATTATTTGTTCTATCTCATTAGTGTTTTAGAAGCTCAAGTAAGAGTGGATGAATAATAAATATAGGTGTATCACCAATAGTAGCTTAGATTTCCCTTTCAGTTCTTTTCTTCCCATTTTCACCCCAACAATGAGTAGTTCTAGTGTAAATAAGCTAAGTGATACATCAGAGGAGTTAGCCTCATTAAAAATCCTAGAGGTTTAACCCAAGATTAGGTGACCCATAGCCTAGGGTCATTCCCATGTTGGACTAAGTTTGAGCAAGAGGACTTGAACAATCCTTTGTTTAGCTATTGGACTAAGTTTCTAGCATGTCCGGTGGGATCCAATTTGAGCCATTGGAGCAAGTTTCTGGAATTCCCAATGGGATCTAATTTTAGATATTAGAGAACATTTATAGTACATTCATTCCTTGGTCTTGATCTCAAGGTAAGAGGCATATTCTTGTTCCTGGTTTTAGCTATCGCCATGATTCTCTAGGCTATGGTAGCTTAGAGAGAAGAATTTTATCATTCTTCTCCCTTTCAACATTTCTAATGTGATCTTTATGATCCATATCAGCCCTCCCATGACCCATATCAACCATATGAAGAGTGTGCAGAGCCTTATCAATAGTATGGAAGCTCATACTAGTCTTATAACCATGATCCATATGCATCTCATCCTCATTTATATGAGTCTTAATCATTTCAAGATCAACCACCATTCCAAAAATATTTGAATTTTGATGATGAGATAGATGAAATGAAGAGGATAAGCCAAATTATTGTTAAAGAGATATCAACCTACAAACAAGATATCTTAGAAAGCAATCTTAGTCTCATGTCCCTGCATGTGTCCTACCATATCCTTCATATATGCCAACTAAGCTTCCCTTAGAAATCAAGTCTCAAGATTTTTCAAGTCATTCTTATCCTCCTCCATCCTTCCCATCTCGGAAGTCAATTCAAGAGACCTATCACGAGCAAAAAGAGCCAGTTGTAGAGCAACAAACTTGTCAACAAGTAGAAAGTAGAGTTAGAGAGCTTGAAAGCACTGTGGAAAAGTGAAAATAAAGCTATAACGGCACAAAAACCTGCCTACCCCCATCAAGAGGAATCTACTCCATTGAAAGTTCCTAGTTTCATGGCTTCCTCCCTTAAAGAGTAGTCCATAGAGGTACCAAGTTTCACACCAATTCCTTCTATGCCTCAATACCCAACCATAATACCAAATCCTACACCTATTCCATTCAAAGTCCCAAGTTTCCTACCTCCTCAATAAATAGTTGTCCCTTCACCCACTCCACCTACCATTCCTCATGAAACCTATCCATATCAAAATTAGAAACCTTCATGGGTTATGCACCCAAATTATGTGATGCCTAGCCATTGTCATGAGGATATTATTATGCCTAATCCATTCGATCAAGTAATGGAGGTAAAAGAGGTCAATCAGTTCAAGGTTCCAAGTATCATGAGCTTCCTCTATGAAGGAGTTTCCCAAACAATTCAATTTATATCAGAAGTGGAGTTGTCTTGCATTTCTACCAATCACACTCAAGAAGAGGATCATGTCATGTGGGAACTAGAAGATAAAATTGTTGACTCAAATAAGCTTCAAGAGGAATGTGCTAAGGAAGATGCAAGTGTTTATGAAGAAGAGATTGCTATTGGTACCCCTCTTGGATGTGAAAGAGGCATTTCTACCTTCAAGATTAAGGAAGAAAAGCTACCATCTTATGTTGAAAATAAATAGGTTGAGGCTATCAACTCCTTGTCATCTTATGTAGAGGATGAGGAAATGGATGTAATAATTGATAAAATTGATGAATTTGGGGAGCAAATAAAGGCTACCAATTATATAAAAGGCTCATTGAAGGACTTGTTTGAAGTTTTGGGAATAGGATATACCCTTCTCAAGGAGGACTATGCTCTGATTGTAGCCAAAGAGAATAGCCTTGTCAAGCAAATCAAATAACATGGAGCGGGCATTCCTTCAATACTGCCACCTCAAGAGTTCATTGTAGACACAGACTTGTTTTAGATCTTCATAATGGGATATCATCCCCTTGGTGAGCCTACAGACATGGGCATGCTTCTAAAAGGTAATACAGGTCTTCTTTGTGCACAACCTAGTCAATCAGATTGTGAAGGAATGGAGTTTGAATCTAAGTTGAGGGATTCTAGTAGGATTACCATTACAAGAGGGTGTCCTTTGAGACACCAATTTTAGTTGGATATTGATAAAGAGGAAGATTCATTAAGTGAGTATGTTTACATTGGAGGTTACTTTGCCCCTACCATTCCACATATGAGTATGCCAAAGGAGTTGGAAAACAAGAGACTTTCTTCCTCAACTACCAAACTTGTAAGGGAACATGTGATATTTCATTATCCATCTCATCATAGAGGTGAACTCAATAATTTTCCTTTTGATCTAGGTGGATCATGCTTTGTCCTGGTTAGTTAGGTTCCTTTATGCATAATTAATTGTTTGTTTTCCTTAAACTGTTATCCTAGCACATTAGTTTGTTTACTCTTACTTTGTTTAGGTTAGTTTTCCTATTTGTGTTTTTCCTTTCTTGTTTTTTTGTGTGTTGTCTTTTTCAAGATGTTTCTAGAAGTCAAGGCTCAATTTTCCATTGTTTCATGAGCCCAAGAATTCATGTAAGTGTCTAGGTTCTCAAGCATAATAGGCATGCTTCCCTTCTAAGTCACCATAAATGTTAACATTTTGGCCTCACAAGCCAAATGCAAACCTTTGTCATTTGAATCATGTTGATGACCTTTGATTTGGATTTCTTTGATGCCTCATAGTGTCTTTGTTCAAGAGGAAAATGACTAAAGCTTAAAGAACTAGACTGTCATCAAAATATCATGTAGGAACAATTTGGTAGGACACGTGCATGAGGAAATTGAGATAAATCTATGGTAAGTAATTGTTTGGGTTCAAATTTTCTTAAGTTTGAACGTAGATCTAATAGGTGTCAAGATGTTGAGATCTCAGTTAGAAGATCTATGACACGCACAAGGTTAAAGGGTTAAAAAGTGTTGGAACAAGATTGGTGGTCAACATTAGATCAGATCAAAGATCTAATGGTGAGTGATAACTTGATGATGTCAGGGGGTCCCAAATATCTAATAGAGCACATTTGATCATACACCTAAGATCTAATGGCAAACATCGAGTCAAAAAGTCAAAGGATCTTGAGATCAAGTGAAGGGTTGACAAGTGTCATGATCATAGTGACTTAGCAGATCAATGGTGCACATTTGATAAAGCATAAGGAGATTGATGACATGCATTCAATCAGACCAAAGAGATCGATAGTGTATATAGGGTCAAAGGGTTAATGAGCTTTGATTAAATGTGAGGTTAACACATGGCATAGTCATAGAAGTAGATGAAACTGATAATGTATCTTGAGGATAAACATGTAATTGCCAAGTTTTTCAATCTCAAATGTGGATCACAAATCGATGACCAATAATGAAGGTCAAAGGTGTCATAATCTCAAAGACATAGATCAAGATCAATGATCGGTATTAAAGGTCAAAGATATGAGACTTTAATTGGAGGTCGAATACGATTTAAAGTCTAATTAGAATGGACTTTTAGGGATCAAACATCACCCTTGGGAGTTATTGCATAACATTAACATAATGAGGAGTTCAAGAAGGATTTAATGTAGCCATTCTTTATTGCTTCTTATGGAAATAATGGGCTGCATGATCCTTTATCCACATTTCCATGCCAAATAGTCACAATGGCATTAATGCAATGAGGAGCTTGAGGAAGATGCATGATCTTGGTCATTATGACCCCTTTTCCACTCTCCCATGAATTTTCTACATCTCTCTCATCCCTTTCTATTATAAATATAGGCTTCTAAGCCTTGAAAAGGACCCCTCTCTTAGGCATGACTAGAATCTGCCAAGATTGAGTTTTGTAACATCTTTAGATGAATAGAATACTATGTTAAGATTTCATTATGTTTATATAGTGTGTTCATGTCAGTAGATTTGTATGTGTGGTAAAGTTTTCTCCCTTGTCAAGTCCTAATCTCACCTAGTTGGTAGTTTGTCATGTTATATAGGTCATGCCTAGTGTTTTATGTCATTTGATTGAAACCAAAATTCGATACATTGATTGGTTAGTGCCTTAAATCAAGCCTATTTCATCACTTCCCACAAGCTTTGATCAATTGATGAAACCTTTTCGTGAAACATTGATGCATAAGAGACTTAGGAGTTGTAGATCCAGTCATTTGATCTATCTCATTAATGTTTTAGAAGCTCAAGTAAGAGTGGATGAACAATAAATATGTGTATCACCAAAAGTAGCTTGGATTTCCTTTTCAGTTCCTTTTCCCCTCTTTTCTCCTCAATAATGAATAGTTTTAGTGTAAATGAGCTAAGTAATACATCAGAGGAGCTAACCTTATTAAATATCCTAGAGGTTTGACCCAAGATTAGGTGACCCACAACCTAGGGTCATTCCCATGTTGGACTAGGTTTGAGCAAGAGGACCTAAACAATCCTTTGCTCAGCTAGGGTGTAGCCTAAGCCTCTAACAATAACCAACATGCATACATTTAATCCATCAAATGTATGAATGTATCTAGACATAATAATTATAGTTTGTACCACCTGGGTATAACATATGTTTAGACTGTAGTTTTCAAGCATAATACACTCTATGGCATCCCATAATATCATAGTTTATTACACATGAGCACACTACTTAGTCATGAAACTACTAGTCTAATAATTTCAAGAATCAAATGTCTCATAATCATAAATAATTTTCAAGCAAGTATGGTTTATATCATGTGAATATACCCTACATTTAAACTACATACTAGTATTCAAAATAAACATAACTTATAGGTTCACTTCTTAATGCACTATATATATATATATATATATATATATATATAT
The DNA here is from genome assembly GCA_037957365.1 of Torreya grandis. NCBI lineage: Eukaryota > Viridiplantae > Streptophyta > Pinopsida > Cupressales > Taxaceae > Torreya > Torreya grandis. The sequence continues at coordinate 1,822,046 of JARHVA010000298.1, read as the reverse complement.
ATATATATCAAGAATCAAATGTCTCATAATCATAAATAATTATCAAGCAAGTACGGTTTATACCATGTGAATATACCCTACATTTAAACTACATGCTAGTATTCAAAATAAACATAACGTATAGGTTCACTTCTTAATGCACTATTATATATATATATATATATATATATATATATATATATATAACACTTGTGCATTTTAATCTACTCACAATATGTACCACTCACCAGTTTTAATTACTATACATATAGGAACTAATAGCCACCAAGTCATGTCTCATGTAATTATAATATTTCAATCAAATAATTATTGTATTACTATGAGGCTATATTCATACAAATAGTTACCCATATAAAAATATGGTTTAGAAATTTCAACAACCATTAGTGTTGGAAAAACAATGATTGAGAGGGAGGGAAGTTGAATTAGTCTCTTAAAACTTTATTTCACATGTACTTAAACATTCCTTGAACCATCAAAGCAAGACAAAGATATATAAATGCATAAAGAGTCATTCACATGAGCATAACACAAGAAAACACACATATGAGTGGGAAACTCTCAAGGGGGAAAAAATACACTAATCCTTATAAATGGAATACATTCCTATAAGACAAAAATTAAGTTTAGTGAAGCACTAACCCCGCCTAGCTAAGCACCAACCTAGCTAGGCTTTAACAAACACCCACTTGCAAGGAGGAACCAACCCCTTAGATTACTCAACACCAAATTAGACACTTAAAATTATTGATCACCTTCATAAAAACTAGTTTCTCACACAACAAATGATGATCACCTTATTTATCTCTTCTCACTCTTCTATCCCTCTCAAACTGCCTTCTAGGCTCCTTTGCTCAACTAGGTCTCTTCAAGACAAATTAGGTCATATGACCTTGATATTCATCTAAAATACCCTTTTTATATCTTCATGGTAGTTTATTTTCACCCTTATTATTATCTACAAGACCAAACTTCTATATCCTTCACTTTAACTTGTTCATTCTCTAACTAGTCAATTAGGCCTACCAGGCCTTGTTCTTATACTAGGCTATTACTCATACACCTCTTGGTCTAAAAAACATAATTGATCACGTATATTTTCCACAAAATATGACTTATTAAATTACATAAACATGAATCAATCATTATATTAAGTCATCCATAGCTCAAATGAACCAAATCCTTCTTTAGGCCTTAAGGAGACCCAATTCAATTAGGTATTCATTAGTGCATGTTACCCTTTAATCTCCTTGTAACACTTTAAAAATTAATACACAAAAATAAAACTTCATATGTCACTCCAATATACCCATAATAATCCATCTTAGTTTCATGACACTTTTTAGCTCCAACCACCACTTGAAGCATGCCATTAGTACCATTTACATTAGGCCTTCACACACACTGAAAGGTCTGTCTTGAACAATTGAAGATAACACAATGTTTATCCACAAAACCATGAAAATAAATAATATGCACAGAAATTAAAAGACATAAAAAATTAATGAACCACATTATACTTCATTACACAGGACAAAAGGACTTAAAAACACTCCTGCAACTTGCTCCCTCAAAATTGCTAGTTTTCCTTAAAGACTAGTCATGGTGACTCACACCTTCAATAATTTTATATAAATATTAAATGACTTATTATGGATGTATATTATCCTATTACATCATTATACCATTATTTTATATAAATATAATATGTTCAAATGGCAATATTGGTTTTGTAGACCAATCTCATAACCTTATATCTCACTATCTCATCTAAACTAGACAGGTCAACTTGTGAGAAACATTTTCACTATAAAAAATAACCTCCAAAACTTATAAAAAACATTAAAATGTATTAAAATTATTTAATAACATCTCTATGTAATTTTTTTCATCACTCTTCCCTGATAACACATTCCTAAACCTCTTCTCACTACTGCCTAGGTTTTTCACTATTTCCAACATTAGGCCTATTAGTGACTAACTATATTAGATGACCAATTTAGAAAACATAAGGGATAAAAACTATCCATAAACAAACATGGACATAAAATAAAATTCTAAAAATTCTCTATCCAATGATTTTCATACTTTGACTTGGTCAACTTTGATTGCTACAATAAATCTCTGATAAACTAGCACTTTCTTATAGGGTCTACTCACACACCTGACAACTCAATCACACTGAGAGGTGATTGGGAGATTTTAATATAATATAAAATAGTTTTTTATAGTCATTTGAGACCATTATGGTCTATTTTTAACAATATATTTCACATCAGGTCCTTGTTAGGTTTTTAGAGTGGTTTAACACAAGTTTTGGTGTTAACAATTATTCATAAAGGGTTTCCCCTTAAATCCAAAAAAATGACTATAGTTGTTATCTATAACCATTCCCAATCTATCTTTAACATCTCAAGTTCCCATGTAGAGGTTACACATGTTGATGAACACCTAAAAGTCCTTTTTAGGTTTGCATACCTTCATTAGGTGTACTCGAGAGACCTCAAAAAATGCATTTCATGCCTTTTATTACAAACCATGACCTCAAAGTTTGTGAACATTCTTAAAAAAACAAATCATACCTCTATCCATACTCACATATTCAAAATTATCTTGAAAATTTGTCATGACCCCTCATTAGGCTACATTCTCTCTCTTTGTTCTCTATACTTTTACCTGCAAATCACATTAGGCCTTTAAACTAACCATGATGCCTAATTACATGTGATATCCACCTCACTAATGTAATAAGTAAACCTATATCATGATTATACATATCCATACATCCTTCACATGCTTTGACAATAGACCATTATACCTCATTAGTCTAGGCATGGTCTAGAACTAGTCTAGTTATAGACTTGGACTGAGGGTCTTAACCCTGTAGGCTCACCTTGAAACTATCCTAAGTGATCCAATGCCTCATATTCATGTTCAAGCACCTCATACAATCACTCATGCCTATGTTCATGCATCTCACCAAACCATCATGCTCGTTCATGCACAATACTAGGCATTTTATGCACATACCTTCTCAAGACACTAATAGGCTCAAGCACTTGACAAATTTGACAATAAATACCTTCCATGCCAATATTCACAACATTTATGCAATTATAGTAACATATCTTAGACTCTCATAAACATTTCAACACTAATCGATAGTCTCTCTTATAGCTATACTCTTCAATGACCTCATGAAGACCTTCTCAAGAGCATTTGACATCAATGATAACATCAATGTCAAACCTCAACAACAAAAATAATGCTCAATAATATCCCCCTTTGTCATTGATGGAAAAAAAATACTAAAAACTGATCATTTTTATCTCTTCCTTTGAAATAAATGACAAAGTGATGTCTACAACTCTTTGGATCACACTCCTTGTAACTAAAATACTAAACACACAGAACTATGAGTTTATGAGACATAATACAACCATGGTCCGCCTATCTCCATGAATACCTTCTTGGAATAACCAACATGTGCTTGGACCTAATAAACATTAATATCTCCCCCTAAGTGCTTGTCTTTTTTTAATTATTGTTAGGGGTAAGAATTATACCTAATTCCTTTATTAGGTGTTCAAATGTTACCTTTAGAAGTAGTTTGGTCAGAATGTCTATAATTTTATCCTATCTAGAAACATATTCAAGTCTAACACTTTATTCACTTACCTAATATCTAATAAAATTATATTTGATGGTAATTTTCTTAGTCCTTGAGTGCATGACAAGGTTCTTTGAGATGCTTATAGCACTTGTATTTCCACGTTAGATAGGGCTAAGACCATCATACTCCACCTTGTAGTCTTTTGGGGTTTGTCTCATCCATATTACCTGAGTGAAATATGAAGCTAATGTAATGTACTTATCCTCACAAGTGGATAATTCTATTGACGGTTGCTTCTTTCTTATCCATGAAACTGGGCACCCACCTAAGAAGAAGGTTCCTCCGCTAGTACTTTTCCTATCATCTAGACTTCCTACCCAGACTACATCTGTATAGGCTATCAAATTAAACTCCTTGCTCCTTAGATACCACAACCCATACTCCATAGTCCCCTTAAGATACCTGAGTATCCTTTTGATTGCTTGTAAATTATTTTCCTTTGGATCTGATTGAAACCTTCCCACAAGACCTTCTAATTGCATGATGTTAGGTCTAGAGGCAGTGGTGTATAACAAACTTCCAATCATTGACCTATATGATGTCTAATTCATCTTCAAATAATCATATTCCTTACTCAACTTACACCCTATGATCATAGGTGTACTAACTACCTTACAATATTTCATCTCATACTTCTTCAACATCTCTCTTATGTAGTTGGCTTGTGAAATAAATATATCCTTTTTAAGATTGAGTGATTTTTAACCCAAAATATAATGATATCTCTCCAAGCATGGACATATCATACTCATTCTTCATTAGCTATGTAAAAGCCTTGGTCATGTTCTTGTTATTTATACTAAAGATGATGTCATCCAAATATACTACTACTATCAACTGATGATCATATTCTAACTTTCTACATAGATTACTATCTGCAACTCCTCTTTTGAATCCTTAAACCAATAGATACATATCCAACCTATAATATCAAGATCTAAGAGCTTTATTTAGACCATAAAGAGCCTTTTTCAACTTACAATCGTAGTCCTTATCACCTGATAGTGAGAACCCCTCAGGTTGCTCTATGTACACCTCCTCTTCCAAAATCCCATTCAAAAAAGGCAAATTTGGCATCCATCTGGTATACCTTTAACCTTTTGAATCCTACATATTCTATAAATAATTTGATGGCATCCAATATTTATACTTGTGTAAAGGTCTCCTCAAAGTCTACCCCTTATACTTGTGCATATCCCTTGCATACTAATCTAGCCTTGTTCTTAGTGACTTCTTCATCTTCATTCAACTTGTTTCTAAACACCTATTATGTGCTAATGACATTCTTGTCTTTAGGCAGAGGAACTAGTTCCCAAGTCCCATTCTTCTCTGTTTGGTCTAACTCCTCATTCATATCACCTATCCACAATTTGTCTTTTATTACTTATATAAGATTTGTAGGCTCAATATTAGATAATAGATCAAAATTCTCTTGATTTAGATTACTTACCAATCTTCTCCTTATTTGCATACCTAAATTATTATTGCTAATGATTTGAGATTCAGGATGATCTCTATGAATCTATCTTAAGGGGCCTTTTGAGTCCTATCTCTCCTCAACTTCTTCTTCTTCATCAACCTATATAGCTTCCTCTTCATTCTTGAATTTCAAATTCTCTAAAGTATCATTTGACTATTAGTGTGATTTTATTGTCTCATCAATCTTCACATTGGTGTTTTCCAATATCTAATGTAACCTCTTGTTATAACATCTATAGGTTGAGATCATTGATGAGTATCCTAATAATATTCCTTCATCATATCTAGAATAAATATTTACCAAGTCTTAATCATCTCTTTTAATGAAATATTTGTTCCCAAACACTCTAAAGTATTTCACATTAGTAGGTCTACCCTTCCATAGTTCACAAAGAGTCTTGTTGCCATTAGTCATAATCTATCCTCTATTCAAAATGTAGACTACAATGCTTATTGACTCTCTCCAATATCCATCAAATAATATAGACTCAATTAGCATAGTTCTATCCATATCTTTAACTTTCATATTCTTTCTTTCCACTACTTCATTATGTTGAGGTGTCCTAGCTGTTAAAAACTATCCCTTATTCCATTAACCTCACATAAGTCATCAAACTCATTAGACCAAAACTCTCCTCCTCTATCAGATCTTAGGCACTTGATCTTCTTATTCTCAACAAGAGCATTGAATGCCTTCAACTTTTCAAGAGCTTCTGACTTTTTTTTCAAGAATGCAACCCAATTTATTCTTGTGTAGTCATTTATGAACAACATGAATTAGCTATATCCTTAAATGCTTTCAATTCTTGTAGGCCCACAAAGATAAGTGTGTATTAACTCTAAGGGTCTTATAGTAGATTACTCTTTGGAATTGAACCTTTTTCTAGTTTGCTTACCATGTTGACATGCTTTATAAAGAATGTTTGTAGGTATTGTGATCTTAGGCATGTTCTTCATAGACTTCTTAGTACTTATATTGACTAAATTTTCAACGTTTAGGTGACTTAACCTTCTATGCCATAGCCAAATTTCATCCATATTTATCGTAAATAATATCTCCTTATTTATCTCATTCAATACATATAGATTATTCTCATTCCTCTTAACATTGGCAATTAGCCTTCCAGATTTGGCTCTCTTTATCTCACACCCTTTGTCATGAAAGGTCAGTGTGTGTCCTTAATTGCACATTTGAGTTACAATAAGTAGGTTATGTTTCAAGCCTTTCACATACAACACATTTTGTGTCTTATTCTTCCCATTGTCCAAACTTGAGATACACTTGCTAACTATATTGGTAGTTGTGTTGTCTCCAAACCTCGCTATTCTTGCATCATTATTTTTCAATGAGATGAACTTATTGTTGTCCCCTATCATGTGGCTTGAGAAAATAATATCTATATACCATTTCATGTCTTCATCTTGAATGTGAAATTTAGTTTGAGTTAGCATAAAATCCTCTTTAGTCTTTTGTTCCTCTTTAACAAATAGTCCATCTTGACTCTTGAGCTCAATATGATTAGTCCTAACTTGCTTTGGCTTTCATACTAATGTTTGACTCTTATCATGCACTCTAGGAGGTTCATATGTCTTTTTGAATCTTGAGGACCTTTGAACTCCATTGAAACAAAATCTTGCAATGTGCCCCATATTATGACAAATGTAGCAAACAACATTTGTTTTACTTACCTCTTGACTGATTACTCCTTTTCCTATGATCCCATGATAACTTATCCTTTATTGCATTGGGATACTTAATTATTATTTTCATGTTTGTACTCTTGAATTGTTCTAACTTCTCACACACTCTCTCAAACCTGTTATTCTTGTTTATGAGTTGTTTATGCTCAACCTTCAAGGAATCTAGCTTTGTCTTCAACTGGTCATACTCAACTTCCTTTGATCTAAACCTTATATTGACACCTTCTAATCAATTCCTAAGATCCTTTTTAGTCTTTATTTTATGCTTTAAATCATCAAGGGATCTTATAATCTCAGCTTTAAGGTCTAATTCAGCTTCTCCTTCTTCACTATCACAATAGAATTCTTCATCATACATGTTGTCTTCTTCTTTTTTATCACTAGACATCTTTTGCTTCTTAAGATCACCTTCAGGTTGTTATACTTGATTCAAAGGACCAATATTTGATACCAATTATTATAAACATAATGAATGAGATGGGGGAAGTGAACTAGTCTCTTAATATTTTCTTTCACATGTACTTTAAAATTCCTTTAAACATCAAATCAATACAAAGATATAACAATGTATAAAGAGTCATTCACATGAGCATAACACAAGTAAACACACATGAGTGAGAAATCATCAAGGGGAAGAAAACCCATTGATACATTCAAATTTAATATAGTCCTATAAGACAAATATTAAGTTTAGTTAAGTACCAACTTCACATGGAGCACCAACCCCAACTAGCTAAGCATCAACCCAACTAGGCTTTAGAAAGCACCCACTTGCAAGGAGGCATCAACCCCCTAGATGATTTAGAAAAGCCACATAAAATTATTGATCACCTTTATAAAAACTTTTTACTCACACAACATATGATGATCACCTTCTTTATCTCTTCTCACTCTTCTATCCCTCTCAAACTACCTTCTAGGCTCCTTCACTCAACTAGGCCTCTTCAAGACAAATTACGTCATATGACCTTGATATTAATTTATAGTACCCATTTTATATATTAATGGTAGTTTATCTTCACCTTTATGATGGTATAAAATACATCCTTCAACTCTTCAAAGTGATATATCCTTCACTTCAACTCACTCATTCTCTAACTAGTCAATTAGGCATGTTAGGCCTTGTCTTATACAAGGCTCTTACTCATACACCTATTGGTTAGAAAAATATAATTTTACACTTATATTTTACATGTAATATGACTTATTACATACCAAAAACATTAATCAATCATTACATTATGTCGGGCATAGCTCAAATGGACCAAATCCTTCTTTAGGCCTTAAGGAGACCTAATTCAATTAGGCCTTCATTATTACACGTTACCCTTTGATCTCTTTGGAACACTTTAAAATTAATACATGGAAGTAAAAATTAATATGAACCTAAAATACACCCATAATAATATCATCTAAGGTCCTAGACACTTTTAATCTACAATCACCACTTGAAGTACGCTATTGGTATTGCTTATATTAGGCCTTCACACACACAAAAAGGTCTGTATTAAATAACTGAAGATAACACAATGTTTAGACACATGAAAATGATAATAAATAATATTAAAAAAACATTAAAGACATAAAAAAACTTCACCAAGTGCATTATAATTCATTACATATGGAAAAAGGGCTCAAAAACACTCCTGCAACTTGCTCTCTTAGAATTACTAGTTTTCTTTAAAAACCAGTCATGGTGACTCAAACCTCCAACACCTATATATACATTTTCAATGAATTATGATGCTTGTAGATTATAATATGAGATAATTAGACCATTATAATATATAAATATACTATGGTCAAAATGAATTATTGGTCTTGCAGACCAATCTCATAACCTTATATCTTATTGTCTCATCTAAACTAGACAGGTCAACTTCTGAACAAATTTTTCACTATAACAACTTAACTCCAAAAATTATACCATACATTAAAATTTATTAAACTTCCTTAAAAAAATATCCATGCACTTGTTTTCATCACTATTTCATGATAACAAATTCCTAAATTTCTTCTCATTGTTGCCTAGGTTTTTCACTATTTCTACCATTAGGCATGTTAGCAATTGGCTATCTTAGATGACCAATTTATCATATATAAGTGATATAACATATCCATAAACCACCATGGAAATAAAATTAAAACTCTCAACCTTATCTATCTAATGATTTTCATACTTTAACTTGGTTAACTCTGAGTACTACAACAAATCTTTGAAAAACTAGCACTTTTTTATAGGGTCTACTTACACACCTGACAACTCGATCACACTTGGAGGTGTCTGGGAGAGTTGAATAAAAAATAAAATAGTTTTTATATTCATTTGATATAATTATAGGCTATTTTTAATAATATATTTCACATTGGGTCTTTGTTAGGGTTTTAGAGAGGTTTAACAAAGTTTTAGTGTTAATGATTGTTCATAAAGGATTTCCCCTTAAATACAAAACCAATGCCTATACTTATTATCTATAACCCTTACCCATATCTCAATAATATCTTAAGTTCCCATGCAGAGGTTACACATGCCAAAGAACACCTGAAAGTCCTTCTCATGTTTGCATACCTTCATTCTATGTTTTTTGAGAGACCTTAAAACCACTTTTCATGCCTTTTCTTGCAAACTATGACCTCAAACTTTGTGAACATAATTGAAACAACATATCATACCGATGTACATTCTCACATATTCAAAATTGTCTTAAAAATTGATCATGACCCCTCATTAGGCCACATTCTCTCTCTTTGCTCTCTAGACTTTGACCTACAAATCACATTAGGCCTTGAAACTAACATTCATGCCTCTTTCCATGTGATCTCCACCTCACTAATTTACTCAAGCAACCTCTATAATTATTATACATATCCACACATCCTTCACATGCCTTGAAAATAGATGATTATACTTCATTAGGCTAGGTAGGGTCTAGAACTGATCTAGTCATAGACTTGGACTGAAGGTCTTACCCCTATAGGCTCACCTTGAAACTCTCTTGAGTGCTTAAATACCTCATATTCATGCTAAATCAACCTCATAAAATAAATCATAACTATTTGCATGCATCTCACCAAACCATCATGATCCTTCATGCACAAGACTAGGCATCCTATGCACATACCTTCTCAAGACACTACTAGGCTCAAGCACATGACAACGTTGACAAGAAGGACCTTCCATACTGACCTTCACAACACTCATACATTCATAATAAAATACATTACACTCTCATAAACATTTAAAAATTGATCAATATTCTCTCTCATAGCTATACTCTTTAATGACCTAATGAAGACCTTCTTAAGAGCCTTCAACATTAATACCAAACCTCAACAATAGGAAAAATGATTAATAATCTTCCACTTTGTCATTTATGTCAAAACATACAACAAATTTATCATTCTTATCTCCCCTTTTGACATAAATGACAAAGTGATACATGTAACTCCTTGGATCACACTCCTTGTAACTAAAATACTCAACACACATAACTATGAGTTTATGAGACATAATACAACCATGCTCCCCCTATCTCCATGCATACCTTCTTGGACCAACTCACATGTTCTTGGACCTAATGAAACTGATTAACTCCCCCCTAAGTTTTTGGCTTCTTCAATGATTTATAGGGGTAAGAATTACACCCAATTCCTTTTTTAGGTGTTCAAATGTTACCTTTGGCAGTGGTTTGGTTAGAATGTCTGCAATCTAATCCTATCTAGAAACATATTAAATTCTGACACTTTGTTCACTTACCTAATCTCTTAGAAAATGATACATGATGGGAATGTGCTTATTCTTTGAGTGCATGACCATTTTATTTGAGATGCTTATAGCACTTGTCTTGTCACAATAGATAGGGCTAGGACCATCATACTTCACATTGTAGTTTTTTAGGGTATGTCTCATCCATAGGACCTGAGTGAAACATAAAGCTACTATAATTTACTCAACCTCACAAGTGGATAATGCTACTGATGATGGCTTCTTGCTTATCCATGAAACTAGGCACCCACCTAGAATAAGGCTCTTCCACTGGTACTTTTCCTATCATCTAGGCTTTCTACCTAGTTTGCATCTGTATAGGCTACCAAATTGAACTCCTTGCCCCTTGGATACCATAACCCATACTCCATAGACCCCTTGAGATACCTAAGTATCCTTTTGACTAATTTTAGATGATTTTCCTTTAGATCTACTTAAAACCTTCCCATAAGACCTGTTATTTGCATGATGTTAGGTATAGAAGTAGTGGTGTATAGAAAACTTCCAATCTTTGACATATATGATGTCTGATTGACCTTTAAAAACTCATCTTCCTTGCTCAACTTACACCTTGTGATCATAGGTGTATTGATTACCTTGCAATCTTTCATCTCAAGTTTCTTCAACATCGCTCTAATGTACTTGACTTGTGAAATGAATATACCTTTTTTAAATTGAGTGATTTGTAACCCAAAAAATAATGATAGCTCTCCAAGCATGAACATATCAAACTCTTTCTTCATCACCTCTGCAAATCCCTTGATCATTTTCTCATTATTTCCACCAAATATGATGTCATCCACATATACAATTATTATCAACTGATGATTAACTTTTAACTTTATGTATAGATTACTATCTACAACTCCTCTTTTGAATTCTTGATCCAATAGATACATGTCTAACCTAGTATGCCAAACTCTATGAGCTTGATTTAGACCATTTAAAGACTTTTTCAACCTGCAAACATAGTCCTTATCACATGATAGTGAGAACTCCTCGATTTGTTCTATGTACACTTACTCTTCCAAACTCCCATTCAAAAAGGCATATTTGACATCCATCTAGTATACCTTGAACCCTTTCAATCTTTCATATGCTACAAATAATTTTATTGCCTCTAATCTTACTACTAGTGTGAAGGTCTCCTCAAAGTCTACCCCTTCAACTTGTGCATATCCCTATAATAATGATCTAGCCTTGTTCCTAGTGATTTATTCATCTTCATTCAAATTGTTTCTAAACACCCATTTTGTGCCAATGACATTCTTGTCTTTAGGCCTACGAACTAGTTCCCAAGTCTCATTCTTATCTATTTGGTCTAACTCCTCATTCATATCACCTATCCAAAATTTGTTTTTGCTTGCTTATATCAGATTCTTAGGCTCAATATTAGATAATAGAGAAACATTCTCTTGAATTATATTACTTACCAGTCTTCACCTTGTTTGCATACCTACATTATTGTTGCTAATGATACAAGATTTAAGATGGTCTCTTTAAATCTATCTTGAGGGGCCTTTTGATCCTTGTCTCTCATCAAATTCTTCTTCTTCATCATCAAACTCTATAGCTTCATCTTCATTCTTTAAGTCTAGATTCTCTAAATTATCCTTTGACTATAAGTGTGATTTTCTTATCTCATCAATCTTCACATTATTGTTTTCCACTATCTTTTATAATGTCTTGTTGTAACATCTATAGGTTGAGATCATTAATGAGTATCCTAAGAATATTCCTTCATCATATCTAGAACCAATCTTTATGAAGTCTTAATTTTCTCTTTTGATGAAACATTTGTTCCCAAACACTCTAAAGTATTTCACATTAGCAGGTCCACCCTTCCATAGTTCAGAAAGAGTCTTCTTTCCATTAGTCTTGATATGTCCTCTATTCAAAATATAGACTTCAGTGCTTATTGCCTCTCTCCAATATATATCAAATAATATAGACTCATTTAGCATAGTTCTAGCCATCTCTTGAACTATCATATTCTTTATTTCCACTACCCCATTTTGTTGAGGTGTCCTAGATGTTGATAACACTCCCTTATTCCATTAACCTCACATAAGTCATCAAAAACATTAGACCAAAAATCTCCTCCTCTATCAGATCTTAGGAACTTGATCTTCCCATTATTCTCATTCTCAACAAGAGCCTTGAATACCTTGAACTTCTCAAGAGTTTCTGACTTTTCTTTCAAGAATTCAACCCAAGTTATTCTTGTGTAGTCATCTATGCATAGCATGAAGTACCTATCTCCTTGAATTATTTGAATTATTTTAGGCCCATAGAGATAAGTGTTTATTAACTTTAAGGTTCTTATAGTTAGATTACTCCTTAGACTTGAACCTTCTTCTAGTTTACTTACCATGTTGACATGCTTTGCAAAGAATATTTGTAGGTTTGGTGATCTTAGACATGTTCTTCATAGAATTATTATGTTGACCATATTGTCAAATTTTGGTGACCTAACATTTTTTTCCATAGAAAAATTTCATCCATATTACTTATAAAGAATCTCTCCTTCTTGATCTCATTCAAGACATATAGATTGTTGTCAATACTCTTTGCATTGGCAATTAGCCTTCTTGATTTGGATCTCCTTATCTCACACCCTCTATCATGAAAGGTTAGTGTGTGTCATTAATTTCATATTGGACTTACACTAAGTAGCTATTGTTTCAAACCTTTCACATAGAACACATTTTGTGTCTTGGTCTTCCCATTGTCCAAACTCGAGATACATTTTCCAACTATATTGGCAGTTGTGTTGTCTCCAAACCTCACTATTCTTGTAACATTAATTTTTAATGAGATTAAATTAATTTTATCTCATGTAATTTATAATTATAAACCACTATCTATATACCATTTCATGCCTTCATCAATAATGTGAAAGTGAATTTGAGCTAGCATATAATCCCCATTAGTCTTTTGTTCCTCTTTAGCAAATAGTCCATCTTGACTCTTGAGCTTAATATGATCAATCCTAACTTGATTTGGCTTCCATAATAATGTCTGAATCTTCTCATGCACTCTAGGAGCTTCATATGTCTTGTTGAATTTTGAAGGCCTTTTAACTCTATTAGAACAAAATCTTGCAATGTGCCCCATATTATGACAGATTTAGCAAACAACATTTACGTACTTACCTCTTGACTAATTACTCTTTTTCCCATGGTCCTGTGATAACTTATCTTGTATTGCATTGGGATACCTAAATGGTCTTTTCATTTTGGTACTCTTGAATTTTTTTGAATTCTCATGCTCTCTCTCAAACCTGCTAATCTTCTTTATGAGTTGTTCATGCTCAACCTTCAAGGAATCTAGCTTTGTCTTCAACTAGTCATACTCAAATTATTTTGATCTAAACCTTGTATTTAAACCTTCTAATTGATTCCTAATATCCTTTTTAGTCTTATTTTTATTCTTCAAATCATCAAGGTCACTTATGAGTTTAGATTTAAGGTCTACTTCAGCTTTTCCTTCTTCACTGTCATAGTAGACTTCTTCATCATACATGTTGTCTTCTTCCTTTTGATCACTATAAATCTTGTGTTTCTTGAGATCACCTTCAAGCTATTAAACATGCTTCAAGACCAAGATTTGATACCAATTATTATAAACATAATCACTAAGAGTGGGGGGGGTGGGGAGGGGGTGAATTAGTCTCTTAAAAGAGTCATTCACATGATCATAACACAAGAAAGCAAAAATATGAGTGGGAAAACCTCAAGGGGAAGAAAATATATTGATCCATACAAATGGATTATAGTCCTATAATAAAAAAATTAATTTTATTGAAGCACCAACTTCACATGGAGCACTAACCCCAACTAGCTACGTACCAACCCAACTAAGCTTTAGCAAACACCCACTTGTAAGGGGGCACCAACCCCCTAGATGACTCAGCACCAACTTATCCACATGAAATTATTGATAAACTTTATAAAACTTTGTTGATCACATAATATATTATGATCACCTTCTTTACCTCTTCTCCCTCTTTTATCCCTCTCAAATTGCCTTTTAGGCTCCTTCACTCAACTAGGTCTCTTCAAAATAGATTGGGTCATATGACCTTGATATTAATATTTATTACCCATTTTATATATTCATGTTAGTTTATATGCACCTGTATCACAATATAAAATACCTCCTTCAATTGTTCAAAATGCTATATCCTTCGCTTCAACTCACTCATTCTCTCGCTAGTCAATTAGGCCTTATTCTTATACTAGGCTCTTCCTCATACACCTCTTTATTGGAAACACATAATTTCCCACTTATATTTTACACAAAATAGGCCTTAGGACATTCCATAAACATTAATAAATCATTACATTAGGCCATATATAGCTCAAATGGACCAAATCCTTCTTTAGGCCTTAAGGAGACCTAATTCCATTAGGCCTTCATTAGTACATGTTACCCTTTGATCTCTTCAGAACACTTTAAAACTTCATACACAAAATGAGCACTTCATATGAAACTCAAATATACCCATAATAATCTTATCTTATGTCCATGATAATTTTTAGCTCCAATCACCACTTGAAGCATGCCATTAGTATTGCTTACATTAGGCCTTCACACACACACATAAAGGTCTATCTTAAACAACTGAAGATAACACAATGTTTATCCACATAACCATGATAATAAAAAATATTAAAAAAACCTAAAATACTTTAATAAATTCACAAAGTTCATTATACTTCATTACATAGGGCAAAAGGACTCAAAAACACTCATGAGACTTGCTCACTCAAAACTGCCAGTTTTCCTTAAAGACTAGTCATGGTGACTTAGACCTTCAATGCATGTATAAACATATTAAATGATTTATAATGAATGTATATGATCCTATGAGATAATTATACCATTATTATATACAAATATAATATGGTAAAATGATAATATTGGTCTTGCAGACCAATCTCATAACCTTATATCTCAGTGTTTCATCTGAACCAAACTGGTCAACTTGTGAGCAACTTTTTCACTATAACCACTTACCTCCAAAAATTATACCAAACATAAAAATGTATTAAAATTCATTAAAAACATCTCCATGCACTTGGTTTCATCACTATTCCATGATAATACATTCCTAAAACTCTTCTCACTGTTGCTTGGGTTTTTCACTATTTTCACCATTAGGCCTATTAGCGACTAGCTATATTGGATGACCAATTTAGCATACTTGAGGGATATAACCTATCCATAAACCATGATAAACATAAAATAAAAGTATCAACCTTCTCCATATAATTATTTTCATACTTTAACTTGGTCAACTTTGACTGCTACAATAAATCTCTGAGAAACTAGTACTTTCCTGTAAGGTCTACTCACACACCTGACAAATTTTATGTAGCGTGACCTGAAACCCAAAAAATTGATTAAAAAATATTTTATAAAATTTAACCAAAAATATTATTCTATCAGTGCCCTAAAAATTCATGCCAAAAAATCTTTTGATAGAAAGGTAGACACTCTCCAGCATGGAGAAACGCTTATATTATTAGTACTTTTAGCACTACAATTTCCAATAGCTAGAATAGTACTACCCAATTAATATCCATCGACGATTGGTAAAATTTTAATTATTCATGGAAAATTTAAAAATTCCATGATACATGGGGCCATTTTTCACCAAAACAAGTTGACAATCTTCCTTTACATTAATGTGAAATCCACCTTCAGGTTCTTTAGCACCTTGCCCTTTCTTTTAGGAGTCTAAGTTTGGTATTCATATATATTTTTAAATTTAATATAATTTTTCCAAATATTTATATACTCATAGTATAGATGAACATAAGTTATATGGTAGATTTTGGTACTTCAATGTTTTGTTTACACATAAGCAACATTGTATTGTAGATTCAAATCACTCATCAGATGTGGAGCCATGACACAATCAAATCAAATCAAACCATTCACACTCCAAGAAGTGACAAGGTAGAGGAGATGAAGGTAAACACAACACAAATAAAATAAGTCTAAGAAGCACTTCAAAGCATGGAAGTGAGAGATAATAAACTAAAAAATAAATTAGAATAGGCTAAAACATGGGCACAAGTAGTAAAGGAACCAAGAGGTGAGCAAAAGGAGTTGATAGAAAGACAAGTCAAAAATCAAATGATAGAATAACAAGAGCATCATGATAAATTATCAAATATAATTATCAAAGGGCTAAGAGACTATGGAGAACATGACAATACAAGCAAATTAACAAGGGACTTGCTTGCAGATAAATTACAATGGAAGGGCCAGGTCAGACAAGTAAGTAGAATTGGTAAGTCAAGAGAAAGAGGAAGGGAGAGGCATATCTGAGTCACATTGATAAACTTTGAGGACAACATAAGAATACTAAAAAACAAGGGCATGTTGAAAGGCTCACACTACTATAGAGATGAAGACTTAACTTTTATGCAACTAGAAGAGAGAAATAAGGAATGGGAAAAGGTGAAGGCAACAAGGAATGAAGGGAAATAGGCATACCTAAATAACAGGAAAGCCTATATAATATCTTGATAAACTTGAAACAAATAGGGAATATGGATCCCCTGGGAACAAATCATAAGGGTATGCTAGAATTGTAGAAGCTACCCTTTGAGAAGAGGACCTGGGTTAGGTCCCATAGCAAAAGACATGGATATAATCATTTTGACTAAAATCCATGAGTATGATGGGTGCAATACACCAGATTTTGAAGGGTACACAAAGGAAACAATTTGGAATATATAAATAGAAAATGGCAAAGGGTATAGAGGCATAATGGTAATAGTAAATGAATCATGGGGTAGAATTATCAAAATAGAAAAAAATGATGAGAACAAACAATACGTATGGATAAGAATCATAGAAAATGCTATAAACATTAGCATAGATGCATGATATTTTGCACCTAAGAATTCAAAATTCTATAAGAATCATGATCTAGATTGTGAAGACCCATACTCATCTCTAAAAAGGGACATCTCAATGTATAGTAAGACCGATGAGATTTTTTTAATAGGGGACTTTAATGCAAGAACAACAAATAAACAAGCCAACAGTTTGGGAAGTAATAAGGAGCTAGACATGAATACTCTTTCGATGGTAGAAGAAGAAAATTAGAAATGGTACAGGTCTTCAAATGATAGGCACGAGGCTATCATTCACTTTGGAGAAGAACTACTAGGTTTATGCAGTATACATAACTTAATCATTTACAATGGCATGAGAAAATGGGGGAAATTAGGAAACTACACTTGCAAGACACAAAAATGGTAGAGTGCAATTGATTATGTTATATGCTCCCAAAATTCTTTACCTAAAATTGAAGAGCTAGAAGTCGAAGAAGCTTGCATAGAACTTAAATCATATCACAATTCATTTTTTGTGAACCTCCAATTAAAAAGAGATAATCATCAAGATGAACACACTGAGGTCAATCAAAGTAAGTCATCACCTAGAGGAAATATTCTCTTGATAAAAGAAAATTAGCAAATCTTTAGAGCATCTCTAGAAAGTAAGATGCAGGAAGGGGAAAGAAAGTAGCACATAACAACGGCACAAAATACATGAAAAGTGAGAGGCTAATGAGCACCATTCAAGATGAACTAAAAACATGCAAGAGAGCTAAAACTAAAAAGAAGGGGAGAAATAATTTCCCAACTAATCCATGGTATGATGGAGAATGCAAGGCAGCATGGAGATCGTTAAAAGAACCAAAAGGTAGAACAAATGCAAACCAAAAAGCATATGAGCAAATGGTAAGGGAAAAGAAAGTAGAGTTTACTAGAACTTGGAGGAAAGAGTTCATTTACTTAGGAAAACATGAACCAAAAAGATTTTGGAGGGAACTTCATAAAGAAAAAGACAAGTTGAAAACAACATAACAACAAAGCAAGGGTTGGAGTATTCAAAACAACTATATGAGTGTAAAAGTGAATAAAATGCACCTCCCAAAATTAGTGTCAATAAAGAGCTTTTCATGATAGAAGACATCATCCAAGGGATTAAAAAGCTAGCAATGAGTAAAGCGCGAGACATAGATAATTTACAAGCAAAACATTTAAGATGGTGGACAAGTCTCATAGCACCTAAAATCAAAGAAATCTTCAATGAGGTCATCCAAAAGGGCTTTTCAATAGAGTGGATAATAAGCTTAACCATACCCTTATTTAAGAGTGCAGATGTGAATAACCCCTCAAATTACCAAACTATCATGGTCAATCCACTATTTGAAAATTTATTTGGGAGTATGATAGAATGTCAAATTAGTAGTTGGGTAGAAAAAAAGACAAATGTGTAAAGGGAAAAGTAGGCTTTAGGTCTAAACACTCTACTATTGATCATTGTGTCATGCTTAGACATTAAGTTGAAAAGGCACGGGATAAAAAGGAACATGCATATTGTTGCTTCATAGACCCCAAAAAATCATTTGACATAGTTCCAAGGAGAAAATTATAGGCCATCTAGAATTAGAGGTTCTAATGCACTACAGAGTAGCAATTCATAGATTGTATGAACAAGTCAAGGCTAAAATAAAAACTTAGACAAGGTTGTCTGAATGTTTTGGGAGTGATATCAGCATCAAAAAAGGTTTCCATCTATCCATAACTTTATTTGGGCTTTACATTCATAAGCTAGAGGATTAGGAAAACAAATTCAAAGGAGAAGGGGTCTACTTAACTAACTATGTGGTAAAACTTTTGCTCTATGTCGATAACTTAATCCTAATGGCAGTGACAATCTAAGATTTACGAGATCATCTTTGAGCTCTAGATCTCTTTTGGAAAAAATTAAGGATGCATGTAAATATCAAGAAAACCAAAATTATGATTTTTTTAATGAAAAGGAAGGCACAACACACTGATTTTTAGTTTGTAGGAGGATCTCTTGAAGTGGTGTTAGAATACAAGTATCTCAACCTTGACTTTCACAACAAACTTAGATGGGGCACTTGTAGAATGAAAAGAATACAAAGTATATGGAGAGCTTTCTATGCACTTCAAAATAGATATAGGAATGCAGAGTTATGGGATTGAAAGACCACTAAGGTCTTATTTGGGTTACTTGTCACAATAATGATATTATATGGTTGTGAGGTGTGGGTTAGTGGAATAATGAAATTGAAATGGAGGCAAATAGAAAAGATTCAAAAATGGCTAATCACAAACAAACTCAAAATCAGGGCTCAATATCATATGAAATCATTCTTGTTGAAATAGGTACTTTCCCTTTAGAGGCAACCGCTATGACCAGGTTATTATGTTACCTAAAAAATGGAAAGCATGAAGTCAGACAAATGGCCTAGGGCAATAAGAGAAGAAGAGTTTCATAGGAGGAAAAACATCTGGATTAAACAAATTTACTGGTGGATGAATAGATGGGATATCAAATTAATTGAAAGTCCAAATTGTAATAAAGACATAAAAAATTATGTGAATGAAACAATTATAATGGTAATGTGGAGGGAGGGGATAAGCAAGAAAAGACAATATTTTATCTCAATGTTCAATCCAAACTATGAGCATAATTAAAAAGCATATATAAGGGCTGGAATTAGTTGGAGGGAAATGATCCTCATTGTTCAATTAAGAACTGGATCTCATAGAATCTGATGCAAGACAAGGATATGGACAACCCCTAAGGAGCAGTGGGATGAGAGGGTTTATTTTTGTTGCATTATAGGGGAATTTGAAATAAAGGATCACTTCATCCTTGAATGTCCTCAGTACACAGACATATGAGCCAAACATATAAAAAAATTAAGATTTGGTTACATGGTAGATGTATTTGAGGAAAAAATATTTAAAAATTTAAGGGAGATGCTAACTCAGTTCAATAAGAGGCAAAGCAACGTTCTAAAATATATCTCGGATCCTAGGAATCTTTGACTGGTTGTAGCACTTAGTGTAATTGGTCATCCCTTAGACTATTCATTCTCGTGGACACAATTAAAACCACTTCATTTCAAATCAATGCTCATGATGTCCTCATCCACCCTTAATAATAGAAAATGACCAATCAAATATGGTACCACATTGCAAGCTACATACCCCTTTACAATGCGTGCAACTCATGTAAATCCAATAGTTAGCCTAAATCCATGTCCGGTATTTGATATCAGATATATGGTGTATGATATCACATAGAATACCCTATCATTGTCCTTTACCATCACCACCCAACTCACCTTGAAATCTTTCACCACTTGCATGTTTTGTATTACCTAGCCCTTCCCTACCACTTCACCAATGCTCAATCTCTTTGGCAAATAAAACATCTCCTCCCCACATAGCATATTACCATGTCATATGAAGGAACACACAATCTCATTTTGTACCATCACTTTCATAAGAAAAAAATGAGTTTTGATACTTACCATTATGTGCACAAAAGGTGAGATGGGGGCAACGGTCATGGGTTTTAAGTAAGTTGTGATTACCAACTTACACTCTTACACTTTACAAAACCACACTTTACCAAAATAGAAAATTACATCTTGTATGGTATATATTATATTAATACTATAATATAATATTAATGTATAATATAATATTATAATATTAATTTTTATATATTAATCGAGAGTAGCACAATGAATCATATCCATATCCAAAACTACCATAAAATGTCATGTGGGGATCATAATGGAGAGGCAAAGTCTTGGCCCAAAAAATTGCATTCTGAGATGCAGTACGTGTGATATATATACAATATCCATACATCATTACAATATGGGATGTTGTTGATGTAGAACCACTACTACCAACCACATTACTACATGGACCATATGATGCCTATTGTCACCCAAGACTAGCATTTTTGAGATAGAGAGGAGGTTAGGACCAGTCAAACAAAGGATGAACCCATGGGTAGGAGGAAAAACATAGGATATGAAAGCAATGCATGCAACATAGTTATGGGAATGAACAACCAGGTCAAAGATGAGTAGTGTGCCCAAACAATGCACTATGAATAGGCAATATTTGGGTCCCTGACCATAAGATGTTATAGGGGGACCACCTCTAGTGATCCCACCAAAGAGAGCATGTAAAAAATATTGAGTTATCAATCATATATAGTTATTTACCCTAGTGTTAGATTTTATATGTTGAGCTAACATATTTCATTAAGTGTAGGTGAGATCCCATTCTGGTTGGGTCAATATGTGAGAGCGATCCTAATAGAGATATTTTTGGAGTAGAGGATTCCAAGACAGAGAGTTGGAGGCCCCTATTATTAATGCATTTATATAAGCATGACCTCACATGTACTACTGGGATATTTCCACAAGGATGTTACCAACAAATGCCGCATTATATATGAGAGTTGTAATCTAAGCCTAGGAGTTGAGATAAATGCATGGAGAGAGAGATGTGGATAAAGCAAAAAACATCAGAGCTCTCCATGTAATTCTAGATGCACTAGAGAGGTATATAAAAGGTGATCATTCACTAGATTAAGTGAGAGAGAGATCAAAATCAATTGCAACACATGGTGATTGACTCTTAGGTGAAAAAACATAGATAATTAGTAGGTCATAGGATAACTTGAATTTTGTATCTAGCTATGTGTGTATCAAGTTTGGGCCCTACAAGTAGAGGCTCATTTGAATCATGTGATGTACATAGTGACTTATATTATATCAAGACTGATTAAATATTTATTTATCATTTTTAGTATATGATGTGTTGATTATATGGGCTTGATGTACCATTCACGATTAATACTTTCACTACATGTGATTAATATTAGAGTTATAAAACTCATATCCAAGTTCCATTTTCTAATTCATTTCCATAGTGATAATAATTTATTACACACAATCTTAAATCATGCACACATTAACAATAACTTGGATTATGTTCAGCATCTAAGTCTATCGTATCTCAACATATATTTTATAATTTGCTTGTGTCAAAAGTCTTTGATAGATATACAATGGGGAATCCACTAAATAAGTGCACTCAATAATTTTTACATGCACAATTAGTTTCAAATCTAATAATATTTAACAACCCATAATTTAAGTTTAACTATAATTTTAGTGTGAACTAACACAAAACTAGGCTACATAGATAACAAATAGGTAATCCAAGCCTAGTTTGAACACACAACTTGAACACCCACCCTTAAGTGAAAAAATGGGGAGTGAGAAAATAAAAAAGAAAAGATACATATCCTTAGATATAGTTATATGCATCTAAGCTAAATTAGGTAGCCATGTACAAAAAACTAAGAAAAAAGGAACTAAGGGTAAAATATGTTGCTGCAAGGCACAAAAAAAACCAATAATAAAAATAAAAGTGGAGAGAGCAAACATATGTTTCAAGGCATACCAAGAAACATGGGTCAAGACTCAAACACGTGATGAATTATATGTTTAGTAGATGGTAATTCATTAAGGAACTCAACCTTATGTGAGTGGTATGCATGCACTGCTCGATCACTAAAAAAAATAACTAACACTATAGACAATCAAATAGCTCTTTATAAAAAGGAGACTATCAGCAGTGTTGAAAGTGTAAAATATTTAACCCAACTAAATTCAATCAACTTCCTAAATAGAAGATGAGGTGCACCAAGGATTAGCAAGGGACACAATACTCAAAGAAGCAGGACCTACACACCCTGCGTTTTCCCCCATATTGTTGATTAGGTGGAGTGATGTAAAAAATATGTGAGTGGTATAAAGCCAACTACTTGAACATAAAAATGATGATAACATCTTAAATAAAACCATGTATGTCACAACACAAATATGGTCACATTGTCAATAGAGGTGTTGAAGATACAAATAAAATATATCTCAAGAATATAGCCCTCGTGTTGATGGGAGAGTCAAGAAATTGAATTAGAAAAAAATGCTCAGAATAGTGCACACATGCATAAAGGTGGACTACACTAAAAAAACAAACCATTCATTCCTCTAAAAACTTAGTGTGACTTCAAAATGATCCCATAAAACAATCAACCCATTAAATGAAACAAAAAACTCAAGAATGTTGGTAATCTGTCGAAGAGACCACTACTAACAAAAGAGTTTCTCCTAAGACAATGGAGTGGTGGGTAAATGAATAAGTTGAATAGTGGAGGAACCACATTAGTAAAATCATCACAAATAAAGTTGACACCACCACCATGAATGATTTAAAATCCACCCTAAATGAATATGGATGGTGGATGAGGATGCCTACATTTGAGTACATTTAAAGGACATAAAATGTGCATTTGAGGAAACATCTAAAACTTTGTCAGGTTGATCATGTTGACTAAAGTAAACTTAAGATTCCCATGCTTGTGTGAAGGTGCAATAGAACTTGTGTGGCTCAAAATCCTTATGAAGAGTGGAGCAAACAAAAATTGCATTTTTATTATCAAATGACCCTAATGAATATGAAACATCCACATGATGACCAATGTAATGGTGAGTACTCCAAAAAATAGGTTAGATAGAAGAAATGATGCCTTGTGAATGTTTGCCAATACATGCACCACTATGAGCCATGGAAAGGAGTATGTGGGAATGAAAGGCAATAGTATGCTTCTCAAAATAACCAAGCACATATGTAGGTAAATCTAATGTGGGGTATGCAGGAGGTGAAACAATGGGAACATCAAATATAATAGGTGAATTAGAATATGGTAGGTAATAATCTTAAAATGCATCAAGTGGATGCATACTAGATTCATGGATAGGTAGTGAATCACGTGATGAAATAGGTTCAAAAGTATGTAATTTCGATGTATCAATCTTATGTTAAAAATGTGCAACCATGTTTTTAAATGAACATATAAGGGAATCTTTGTCAGAAATGAGGGAGAGGAGAATGGAATTTTATGTTTTGAGTTTATTATTTTCTTATACATACTTAATCATATATTTTTGAAGTGAACCGGTTGTAGAGAAGAGCATAACACTTTCTGATAGTAAGTTATTATTAGCCTACATGATAGTGTGGAGGTCATGGCATGAGGCCATTACAATAAGCAAAAACTAAGCCTTGGAATGAATCTCAAACAAAAAATATGCTCACTAGGATGTAAAACAAACCTCCCAAATTCCTTATAAAAACATATTTTTTTACAATAATTGACTCAATATAGTGATTAGTACAAAATAAATATGAATAGGCCCTCCTAGAATCAATATAATTTACCAAATAGTGCAAAATGGTGATCTTTTAACACAAATGAGGTGGTACTTTATAAATAATGTATTTAAAATAGTTGTTTTAGGTATAAATATGAAAATTTTGATTGAAAGAGATAAATTGGAAAAAATATATTGGCAAAATTGTAAAGAGCATAAAAAATTTTGTACTTTCAAAAAAAATAGTGCCTCAATCTAACGTACTTGTCAAAAGATATGAACATCCAAAGATCCACAAATCTATGATGGTGATGCAAACTTTATAAAAAATCAAATTTTTGGAAATTTGATTGCTCAAATTATAAATATAACTAAACTATTAAATAAATCTTGAAAAAAATTGAAAATTGAAAAAAAAAAATTAAACATTATAAACAAAAGGTTTGCTCTCTCTATAATTTTTTTCCATGTTTTTTTTCATAAAGGTTTCAAACCCTCAACCTCTCTTTATAAAAAGTTCTAGAAAAAACATTAATGTCATTTCAACATGGTTTTTTTAATATATAAATAGACAAAAAAAAATCAATTTATCAAAATCATCTAAAAAAATAAAAATAAAAAATGAAACCTTTGTTGAAAAATGGAAGTTGTTGGTGGATGTGAGGTCTAGTCATGAAATTTCAATGTTGATGAAATTTTTGAAGTAAAAAATGGTATAGGTTTATGGTACATTAGAGAGGGGTTGATGGTGGAAGGTCATCTTGTCCAATTCCAAATCCAATGAAGATGTGGTGGTGGAGCCAATGTAGTACGAAGTCCACATTGTAATTATAATTCATTACCACCTCGCGAATAAGTCATTACAATCATGCACACATGAACAATAACTCAAGTTTATGCTCACCATCTGAGTCTCTCATATCTCAACATATATTTTACAATTTGCTTGTGCTAATAGTCTTTAACATATGTATAATGAGAGTGTCTATTTTAAATACCTTGAAAGGTTCTTGCACTCCAACCACTTAGTTCTTGTGAGTAACTTAAAAAATAAGGGAATTCACTAATTAAGTGCACTCAAAAATTTGTATGTGCATAATTAGTTTCAATTATAACAATATTTAATAACCCCTAATTTAAGCTTAACTTTAGTTGCAGTGTGTACTGACGCAAAAATATGATAGAAAGATAACAACTAGGTAATATAAGCCTAGTGTGAACACACAAATCCAATAATTAACATATAAAATTTTAATAAATAAACCATGAGCACTTACATGCATGTGGCACATAGGTAGCAATGATTGAGAAAGGATATATCCACCACATCACCATAGGTAGGGATCCTAGAATGCATGTGAGAAAGTTCCCTTAGACATGAAATGTGTTAAGTCAAACCTTTTAATCAAGTGCTAAAGGGCATTACTCTCTAGTGTGAAGAGATACTATACACAATTCTCTAGGATCTCAACAATAATGAAAGGACCACACACACACACACACACATATATATGTTTTTTATATTTATTAGATGAGCACCACATCGTCGATGCAGGATGAGGTCACACCAACTTCTCAAATTGTGAGCACTAGTATATTTAATAAGCACACATGCTCAAGTGCATCTATATGATGCTCATTAAACTACTCTAACTTGGGTAAGTGGTAAGTGTGTTCCTCATAAGAGAGATCCAAATGTATTGACATGCAGAGAAGGGATCAGGACCTCAAGAAGAATAAACATCATCCATACACTATCAACTATGGGATTTTTACTCCATGATAGTTCAAAATCTAGTCTTATATGCCCAAAGAGTGTGATAGATCATGAGTTGCCACTCTCTTTTGGACTTAGAAATAGTTTTGAGGGGATTATTCTTAAGACACTTATTAAAACATTGAGACTAACCATCACACTATAAGTAATAAGTTGAAGTGAAACTTTAATTGAAATAAAATGTTTTAGCTAATTAATGCATCTCACTTGGATTTGAAATTCTTACACTTTGTTAACCTTGACTACTAAAAGAATATAATACAACTAATGAACTTATTTAGGATAAATTTTGTGACTTTGCAACCACACATGTTATTGTGTACCCACACATGCTACTAAAGGGCATGACCTCAATCCTGTTGATAAAGTAGTCAGCTGTAGTGATGAAAAATTCATGTCAATAAAAAAATGGGCTTGAACTCATTAATGATTTTGATAGCTTAAGGAGAAAATGGCCAAGGGGATAAAACAAATTGAAAGTAACTCATGGGGGCATTAATCGTACCCCCAATAAACTATAAAATCTTGAAGTTGTTAGCATATTGGATAATATACTCAACAAGAGTGGTATTATAATATCCCATCTCATTGATATGTTGAGTGGTGGCCTACCTGCCAAGGTAGCCAACATAGGTGCTACAATGAAACTCATCAAGATAAAGATAAGTATACTTAGAGGTGAGACATTACATCAACACAACATTGAAAAATAACTTGAATAGGACCTTTCCAATGATGGCATATCATATGGAGATCTTACAAATCCTATAGTGCTCCTAATAAGAATTCTTGTCAAGATAACATTGGTCATCTAGAACACACAATTTATTGATACCACACACAATCAAACATTTCCCTCTATTCCATGGCATATATTATTTCATTGGGAAAATTATCATCAACAGACTCCTATATTTTTTTAGGCAACATGTATTTATAAATTAGATTTGCTAAATCTAATCCTTTCTTAGATTTTTTATTGATTATTATTGTCTTTTTCTTGATCTTTCATAAGAAGACTAGACTATGCACAACGGATAGAAAAACACTCACAATGCCAACATATCACTTAAGTACTCTCTTAAGGTCCAAGAAGAGAAAACCAAGAACCTAATTGAAATAGAGATGAAGATAAAAATCATAGACAATGATAATTAGTAAAAACCCTATCAAACACTTAAATGAAAGTAAACAACAAACTATCTAATAGAAACATGTCCTCTAATCAACCTTCATTATTTACCTATAATGTATAAACATGTATAGAAACTAAACTATTATAATTTTCTTATACATTTGAGATATAAATCATATCCAATGATTAAAAAATCCTTTCATGGATAAATACACATATAAACCTTGAGCTTTATCCTTCTCCTATAACCTAAAAAACATGTGCCTTCTCTAGATCTAATGTCTAATGAGAGGTTGAGGGTTCTATTTATAAATTTCCTAGACCACATCAATCCCTACCAACTATATCTCTATTTATTTTCTAGCTATCTACACATATTATATTGAATATTTCTCTATCCATGGTCAATATCTGACTATCCATGTGATTTTTCTCTTGGTACTTTCCATTTGTTACATTTTTTTTCTCTATGATCTCATTTTGTGTTTATTTATAACGCGATAATTTATCTTCAAAATAGTGTTTTTTATAAATTGTACTTCACTCGTCATCCTTTGTTTCATTCCAATACATATACGCATCTTCCATTCCAATGTATATCAATGATTTCTTGATACAATTCTATGTGTCTCACATACATTTCCTTCTATTTAGCCATTTTTATGGTTACCTTTTATATATAAGTTTGAGGGTCAACATTAACCCATAGTAGTTTTTAATCTTCCCTCAAACAACTATTTATATCTCCTTCGAGGTTGTGTTTGTTAATATTTCTAAATTCTTTATGCGAACCTTATTCTCAAATTCATTCCAAGTGATTATTGTTTCGCCAATTGCCCTTCTAACTTCTACATGTTTCACATTATTAATATATTATACTATTTCTTATCCTTTTTTTACTCGGGATATTTTGAAATTTATTTCTTTTTATTAGAATATTTTGGTTGTCTCTTGCATGTGAGATTCATCATTCAATGCTTCCCTAGATAACTCAACATGTTTATCATCCAAAAATGTATGTTCATTATTCACCTTACACTTCAATGCATTCCATGAATTCATTCATTTTTTCCTGTCCATCATGTTCATCTCCGTCATCATAATAACATTTAACTCCTTGATATTTTCATCATCATTTTTTAGTTTTGTGTCATTATATCTAAGGTATTACCTAGTTATTTAAACACATGCTCATTGATTTATGCTCTTTTTACTACCTACCTGAGTAGCCTTTTAATTGGCATGTTTTTACCAAAATACCTTGCCCACTTATAATTTATTATTCCTCAATCATTCCTTTGAGGGTTATTGAAAAATAATCATCGAAGTCTTGCACAAAAACTTCAAAATGGTTGCATTAAGCATGTCAATCACAACACGCCTTTGGTCATTGAATTTTTAAATTTTTGATCTTATCATCATCATTTTTCAAATTTGTGTCAATGTATTCTAAGGTATTCCCTACTTATTTAAACATATGCTCATTGATTTTTGCTCTTTTCACTACCTTCTTGAGTAGTCCTTTTAATTAGCATATTTCTACCAAACTCCATTGACTAATTCTAATTTATTCTTACTCAATTACTCCTTTGAGGGTTATAAAACAATAGTAACTAGAATCTCACACAACAATTTAATAATGGTTGTGTCAAGTTTTTCAATCACAAAATTCCGTCAATGGCTGAATTTCTATGAAGTTTCTGTCTTTTTTTTTCAATGGTGGTTGTAAACACCCTAATTTGGTCAAAAAACCACAAGTACTATGTATTTCATTGCTATTTCACATGAGGGTCTTAGTTATGGTTATATTCCTTGTTTGTATGGTCATTTTTAGTATATTGATCTTTCTTATGTCTTATTTTCCCTATTTGTGATACTCCCAACAGTCACATGTCACCTTTCCCCAGTCCTAGGGGCCCCTATCCTGTCCTCCCTAATTTTTGCTATGTTTTAAGCTTTAGGACATTAGAATCATTTTCAAGATAGTAGTGCCACATGGCTCTAGTTTCCACTTGTGGCTTTAGTGTCTGATGAGCCCTTTCACCCATGTTTGAGTCATAACCCCTCCATGAGCATTATCTTATGTTTTTATATCTTTTTCATGACTTGTCGACCAATGAACAACGTATTATATTCAAAACAAATATCCTCCTATATAAAAATCCTCACAATGCATTTTACATCTAGAAATTACTATTTTGGCATTTATTTCCATAAAATCAACCAATAGTACAACTCAAATACTCTATATATTACTTAGTTTTCACACCTAGACATTTGTATGTTTGATCAAAGAAGGGCCTAAAAAAAATCATCTAGCATACCATGAGAGTTGATGGTGTGTGTTCCCTAAAGGACAACTACATGTGATCTGAGACCGTTATCATTGGGGTTAATCTAGACCGCTACTAGCACAATAGGGGTTCTACTCTGCACGATCGTAATATCCAAAACCTAGTTTTTCCTTTCATTTTTGCATTTGATTCATTCATTGTTTCATATGTGTAGGTATTCATTAGGGTTTTGGAGAATATTTGACCAAAATAGTGACACATACGATCCCCCACATCACATGGAATCACCTAAAAGACCACAAAAAACTCCTATAAATTATCTGAAGGTTATAGAAAGAAGATTAGCATGAAAACTAGACACTAGTGCCATATGGTGCGACTGTCCTAAGAGGGGCATTACTGTTCAGAGCCAAAAATATTGACAAATAATTAAAATACAAAATATTCCTCTATATCTATTCAACCATTTTTAGTACCCTATTCCGTGAAAAAATTTATGTATCTCTAGATAAGTTCCTTTTCTCCTTACACTTGTTATTTTGGGTAAGTTCCATTGAATCAATAATTTTCAATTTTATTCCATATTAGCAATAGACTCAACCCTTTAATCTATCTTAGTATTTACATATTAAAACCCTAAAAGGTTAAAATAATTGGTGGACACATATTACTTTGAATATTGCTTTAAAACCCTAATTTTCTTTAAGGTTTACCTTCTCTAAATTTTGTGCATTAAATTAGGGTTTCAAAAATCTAGTTTTCTAGTTTTTTGGCCTACCCTTGCTAATTTAATTAATCATGTCCTAGTGTTTCATTTAATTAATTTATTTTAAATATTTGCAACACAACCTTAAATAAAAACCCTAGATCCACATACTATGTCCCTATACATACAAATATTAGCAATTAGAGTTTGAATCACAATCATATTTTGTATTACAAACTTTGTTTAAAAAATTCACACATTGCACACATACTTATTTTAGATTTTATTCTACCTCTTGTGTTTTTGTTATTCTTTATTTACACTATTTTCTTTGGCAAGTTTAAAATTCCATCTAAAAAGTCTTCTACCACTCATCCAATTGATGCACTCTTGAATTTCTCTCATGATTATAATAATGAATGGACTAATATTTAAGATTGTACATTATAGCATACTAATGAATTCATTTATAATTATGATGTTTATTATTATTGCTATAATGATGGATATGATGATTACTATGAGCATGACAATGAAAATTAACATGAGGATATATTAGATACATTATCTTCTCTTTCCTCTCACTCTTTTCTTATTCCTCAAAACTAAACTAACAATATAATACCAAAATATCCTCTTGTTGGTAGTGTTTTATTCCAACATGATCCTATCTTTTTAACTAATTTTTCTACTTCATTATTCAAAATCAATCAATATACGTACACTACATAAAAACCACTTTTGCATGATTCAAGTAAAGTAGATAGGAACAATGCATCTTCTTTAAACTTTTTAATTACATTGGAAAAAAAAAGTAAAAATGATATTAAAATTTTTAACAATGCACAAACTAAGGTAGACAAAATTACTTTATCACCCTCATTCACACTTTAAGTTCAATGCGATGATTCTTTACAATAAATCGGTAATGTACATACCTAACTCTTATCTTATATGTCATAATGTGCAAAATAAAAACATGGTTGGTACTTCTCCTTCCCTTGATTCTAAAATTGGAAATTATAATCATGCTTGCATTTCAAAAATAACTAGGGAACAAATGCCTTGCACTACACCTACATATGATGATACATTTCATAGTAGTAAAAAGTTAAAAATATTATTCTTCTCTTTCTCTTCATGAACATGTGAGTGATACTTATTCTACTCTTACTTCTAAAAATGAATTGAATTATGATTTTGATGAACCATGGGATAATGATAATTATTGTGATTATGATGAAGATGACATAGAATCTACACCTTATACTTTTTCTCTTACATCACATATCTTTCTTGTTCAATCAAACAATATGTCACATGTAAAAAGATAAACACACACTTATTATTATGCATATAATTTACATTCATTAGAGAATAAAGTACCTTATATTCAACTAATATGTGATACTCATTCACAACTTAACAATATAAATGATAGAAACGAATCCCCCTTAACACCCCTTACTACATTAGAACCTATTTATCAAACAAAACCTAAATGAATGTGTTAGCTCATTTCCCTCTAACCAGGTCCAAGCTATTACACCTCTAAAGCTTATTGAGAGCATATTCACCCTTCCTAAATAATATTTTCAATACAATGTACCAATGGTTAAAATAAAGAATAAAATTCAATCAATAAATGAACCCCTTGATAATGATAATATATCTTCACAAGTGTTAATTTATTTAATGCATGTTGTGGCTACTTTGAAATAATAAGTACATCATATCACTTTGGAGAACAAAGCATAAAAATCTCAGGTTGATGCCAATTTTATACATAATAACCCTATTCCACATATAATCTCAACTATGAGGTTGTCACATAACTTTTAGATACCAGTGTTACCTATATTTAATAGACATTGAGATCCATACTTACACTTTCAGGGTTATAAAAAAGCCATGGCTCATATTACAAATACTTTTTCTAATATGAGTGTTTCCAATGTCCCTAAATGTAAAATCAATAGATTGGTTCCACCATTGAATTCTTATATACATAAATAATATAGTCCATCTACAAACATCAATCATAGTGATTTCTAGCATTATAATCATTTGCATGCCAAGGAATTATTTCTAAAGCATGCTAGAGATTCCAAGTAATCTAAATGATTAAACACAATACATTAACTTCATAACATGTCATTTCCACTATCAATTATCATCCCACTTTTAACTAATTCTTAAATGAAGTATGACTAACAAGGATAGTTTTAAGAAGGGACCCCTAAAAACTTACTATAAAACCCTGACGAATCTTAGATTTTAGGTATAATTCCATTGGTGAATCTTTGGCAAAATTATCACACTAGTATAAATTGACTGACAATTTTTATTAGTTTTTTAAGAAAAATTATAAATAACTGGCAAATCAAGTGTCATAGTCAAATAAAGAAATAATGAAAAAAAATCAATGGAGAAAGAGGTTAGAGGATAAGAAGTCTAAAGTCAAGATATTATATATGATTCTTTCTTTCTAATGATTAAATTTATCATTCTTGTAAAGATTAAATTTGTCCTTTTTATGTGCTAAATATGATGTCCATTTGACTAAATATAAATTGAGTACAAACATATTTAAGTCTCTCAAAAGACCAACCAGATAATATAATAAATTGAGTGTAATAAAAATTCTGACAAAAAAACAAAGTATAGAGTATAAACCAACTATGGGGTCATAGGACAAGACAACTATGAAAAATGAGGATGACATAAATGAAAACAAAATTCAAAATATTTTCATAATTTGGTCTACAAAATGTCTTAACCACATCCACATTTGCATTTTAAATATTTCTTTATTTCAATTAACAAACCATGCCAACAAGAATATAATTATTACTTTAAACATTTAAAAAGAAAATACAGTATGTCATGAGGTTATGTTGCATTTATTCAATTTATTCTTTGTGAATTATTTAAAAGAAGTATCTTGCATGTCATTATTTCTTAGAAAAAATCAATTTCTTGTTTATCTAAAATAATTCTGTGGTAAAGACTAGTCAATAATTTAATAAATTGAGTATGACAAAAATATAATGAATAAATATACTGATAAGTTTCATGAAAAGCATTTCTTTAAAGATATTTTCTTAAAACATTATCTTTAAAATGTTTTAATCATATCCATAATCAATAACGATAAGGTCTACCAAAATGTCTTAACCGTATCCATAATCAATAATGGCCTTTCAAACATATTTTTATTTCAATTAACAAACCATGATAATTAAAATATAATTTTACCTTAAATATTTAAAAATAAAATAAAGTATGATCATGAAGCTCTATTGTGTTTAGTCAGTTTATTCTTTGTGCATTGTTTAAAAGAAATATCTTACATTTCATTATTTCTCAAAAGAAATCAATTTCTTATTTGTTTAAAATAAGCATGTGGTAAAGACCAACCAACAATATAAAAAACTGAGTATAGTAAAAATATAATGAATAAATAAATAAATATAATGATAAGTTTCCTGAAAAGTATTTCTTTAAAGATATTTGCTCAAAACACTGTCTTTCAAATGTCTTAATTATATCCATAATCAATAATGACAAGGTCTACCAAAATGTCTTAACCATATCCATAATCAATAATGGACTTTCAAATATTTCTTTATTTCAATTAACAAACCATGCCAATTAAAGCATAATTATTCCCTTAAATATTTAAAAATAAAATACATTATGATCATGAGGCTATGTTACATTTAATAAGTTTGTTTTTTATGCATTGTTTAAAAGAAGTATCATATATGTCATTTTTTCTCAGAGGAAATAAATTTCTTATTTGTTTAAAATAAGTATGTGGTAAAGACCAACCAGATAATATTATAAATCAAGTATAGCAAAAATAATGACAAAAAATCAAAGTGTAGAGTATAAATCAACCATGAGGCCATAGAGCAAGACAAGTATGAAAAATGAGAATAACATAACTGAAAAAAAATTCAAAATATTTTCAAAGTTTTAAAATTATAAACTATATAATAAGATCTACCAAAATGTCTTAACCACATCCATATTGGTCTTTCAAATATTTTTTTTATTTCAATTAACAAACCATGCCTACCAGAATGTAATTATTACCTTAAAATTTTAAAAATAAAATACAATATGATCATGAGGTTCCATGACTCTTTTTGTGCAATACTTAGTATAAATTGATTATAGACCATAATTTTCACTTGTGACACAGTTGGTCAATCTAATAGACTCAAAGAAGTTCCTATTACAAAGGATCAATTCATTGAGGTTGCATCCTTTGTAAGTTACAACTTAGATATCATTTTCCTCAAGATGAATTACTAGAATCCATGGCTATGATGTACCTTAATATTGAAAAAATGTTAGCTCATCAAATTTTTAGAATAAAATCAAAACCTTCACCTAATACTTCTATAAGAGTGTATAATTGAATGGTGAACAAACTGAAGGCATTTTAGATTTGACAAAGCTAAGATAGCGATCTGTTCAATTTGCCACAAGTTTTGGACCATGCTTTTGAAGATGGCTCGATCGCTAGACTATGGAATACCTTAAGTTTGAGTGAAATACTATGTGACAGTATCTTAAAAAAAATTAATCTTACTAATTTGTTCCAAATAATGATTTTAGGCTCAATGAAAGATGAAAAAAAATTTAGTGCATTATCATTTTTACAGTTAAAGTTAAGAAAGAATCTTGACAAAAATTGGAGACTTACTTGAGGCTCTATACAACTAGATACAATGTCCTCGATTATCCATTTGATAGAGCTCTAATAATTTGGTAATCAACATTTGAAAGAAGAGGATTGACTAATAATTCTTTAAACACACTACAATTCTATAATACTAGATCTGAGTCTAACAACTTTTGAAGATAATATAAATAACAATTATCAAGAACAAAATGACTAAAATTGACATGTTAAAATTTGAATTTTAAGTATCTAAAATCTGAGGTTGATCGAGGAAGGACAAAAAATTTGTGATCAATTTTGAGATTTATTTTGTCAAGGTTTTGAGAAAGCTTATTATAGATAATGTAGAGTATATAAATGATTAAGAGGTAATTTATGTATTTTTATTTGTATTTGATTAAGAGAACATGTCTATAATAGTTGTAAACTCTATTATAGAGATACATAAGTATATTGTAGTGTTCCCTTGTTATTTTATACCAAGTAGATATATTTTTGTGTTCTATTTGATTAAGAGAACATATATATAATAATTGCAAACTCTATTATATAGATGCATAAGTATATTGTGGTGTGCCTTTTTTATTTTATACCAAACTTATTTGATTTATCTATAGTGTAATGAATTGTAAGTATCTATATCGGACCAATAGCTTCACTTCTATTAATAGCTTGCATATATAACTAGAAATTTTGAAAAAAATATCACATATGTATTTGAGCAACTTCCATTAATCCCATGGGTGACATGTTGGACCAACATTAAATTTTACTTTGGAGCCCCTCAATATGCCAGTGCCAATTCACAAAAAAATGGGAAAAAATCTAAACCTCAATTCATGTAGCTTTAATTCCATCTATATTGCATTCAATGCTAAAAATAAAATAAATATTAGGTTTAAAAATTATTATTATTAATTTTTTTAGTCATTAAAACCATATAGAAGGAAGAGCATGTTTTTTTTACTCAATTTTATAAATGTGTTAAGAACCACTTGTTATTTAGGACATAATAATCTTAAAGTAATAATTATATTTTATTTGACATGGTTTGTTAATTGAAATAAAAATATATATTTGAAATGTCATTATTGATTATGGACATGGTTAAGATATTTTTACAGACCTTGTCATTATTGATTATGGATATGGTTAAGATATTATCATTATATTTATTAATTTTAAGATAAATGAATTTGCATGTAAACAACTGCTCTCGGTCTTTAGAATAAAAGAAAAACAAATTTATACCTTGCAATCATAAGCAAACCAACTTAGAAATTGTCTGCACTTTCGTTTCCAACCTCTCATCCCAATCTTTTGACTACCAGAGCTTCGTTTATACCAATAACTTATATCAATGACTAGAAAAATTAAGAAACCATCACATATGCATTCAAACAACTTACTTATGT
Source organism: Torreya grandis (assembly GCA_037957365.1). Taxonomy (NCBI): domain Eukaryota; kingdom Viridiplantae; phylum Streptophyta; class Pinopsida; order Cupressales; family Taxaceae; genus Torreya; species Torreya grandis. Next base: position 1,785,306 of record JARHVA010000298.1, on the reverse strand, counting down.
TCAAATACATATACATATCTATTATAAGGTTTAAAACTATTATAAACAAGTTCTCTTAATCAAACAAAAGACTGAGAGCACTTATTTAAATGCATAGTCATCTGACTTGAAATGAATAAATATAACGATAAGTTCCTTAAAAAGTATTTATTTAAAGATATTGATTAGCCATCCTCATTTTTCATAGTCATCTTAGCCTATGGACCCATAGTCATTTTTAATTATGGATATTGTTAAAATATTTTGACAGACCTTATTTTATAGTTTATATCTCAGTTATCCAATATATGTATATGTGATCAGATTTCAAATAATATAATCTAACCTATCTAATAGAGTAAAGCCTATAGAAGAGGAAATCTCTTAAGAAAAGTTTTTTGATTCTATCAAAGTGTTTTATCAATCTCTTGATATCCCTTTTATATCTCTATAATTGAAAAAATAAAAAATAAACTAAATGAAAGCAACTGAGAAAGAAAAAGACTCAATGTACTCAATGTATACTTACAAATTAGTCTCTTATATATCAATATCTTGATATCCCTTTTATATCTTAGATTAGTCTTTTGAAAGACTTATAAAAGTTTGTACTCAATGTGTACTAAGAACTGCACATGATCTTATCATACATACTACACAAAAAGATCCCTCGAGAATCATAATTTTGGGACATGAAGGATAACAAAAGAAATTAATTTCAACCTCTCCCTCAAGTTCATATTAAATCTTGATCATATTATATACATTTATTTATTGATTTTGGCAAAGCTAAAACATGATCAATATGTAGAAACAACTTTGAAAATTATTATGAAACATTAAAATCCATGTGTATTTTCTTTATTGTTCAGTAAAGAGTAAGCTGTTCAAACATATTCTTTTATAAGAAATAAAATATTGCCATGTATATATCAAAACTGCCAAAAATAATATCAGCATATTTAAAAATATCAAGACAATATTTAATACCAAGTATCAATAGAAATTTTAACATAAAATTTAAGTTTTAATCAAAGTCTGTGTCAAAAACCAAATCAATTAAAGGGGCACCCTTATCAGTCAAGTACTCAATATACTCCATCGAAGTAGTGGAAAGTTCCATCAAATGGGTCAAGGGCCCTTCAAAATCATCTACCTCCAACTTAAATTTTTTTAACATTTTGACCTGCATAGGTTGTGTTGTAGGACAGTTAGCATGTTTCCTGCTACAAAAAATAGGTTTTTCAGGCTCAAGGGGTGGAATATTAGTGTTAAGTGAAACAATTTCATTGAGATGTAATTTTGCAGTTAATTCAATAATGTTTTCATGTTGAGGTGGCTTGAGCAATGAAACATTTTGCTCATTACATTGAATGGCAGTATGAGAATGTATGTGTTGAGGGGGATCATTTGGAATGCCTCATCCATGAGGATGATTCCTCCAATGTGCTCCCCTCCATCCTCTATTTCCACATAAATTCAAAGAGTTATCAAGCAAAGAGTTGAGAACATTCTAAAAGACAAGGTCATTGGCATCAAAATATAAGGAACCATGGGTTCCCCGGTTAAATAGCCTAGTAAATGTGTTAGCATCCATGCAACCATAAAAAAATTGACCACCTCGAGAACTACTCAATGAAGGATTAGCCTTACTATGTTGATCTCATCACGACCCCATACATTTCTACCTGAATCATTTGAACCTAGATTCGAACCTGACATCTAATAAAATATGATAAAACAAATATTTTATAAACTGAGCTCAAATACTTCCTAATTTTTATTAACTTAGAAATACAAATCATCAAATTTTTCAATTTGAAACAAAATACAAATAATAATTATATAATCATCAGTGTGCATAAAAAATAATCATTCCATCGTCTTTACAACCATACTAAAACAACTACTAACCTAAGAAAACCATGCATTATTATTTCACAATCTTCATGCCATGCATTATTTTTTCAAAATCCATATTGGTCTTTCAAATATTTTTTTATTTCAATTGAAAAACCATGCTAATCAAAATATAATTTTTTTCTTAAACATTTTTAAAAAATACATTATGATCATGAGGCTCCAAGACTCTTTTTGTGCAGTACATACGATGAGATCATGTACAATACTTAGTATAAATTGAGTACAAACCATAACTCACGAATCAAATATTTTAGCAGAGCTTATTATATAGTTTGTATGGGTACGATTCGTCAAGAACTTATATGAAACATGTATAAATTAGTTTGGGATTGCCATGTATGTATGTATGTAATAAGGATCACGTGGGACACAATAAGTTTAAGGTAATAATTATATTTTACTATGAAAATATTTTGAATATTATTTGGTGCCACATTCTCTTTATGTTTTTAATAATTAAAAAACTTAATAATAAATAATTTTCAAACCTAATATTTATTTTATTTTTAGCATAGAAAGTGGAGCAGGTGGAATTAAAGCTACGAGGATTGAAGTTTAGATCTTGTCCCATTTTTTAGTGAATTGGCATCGACATATTGAGGACATGATAAACTTAAGGTAATAATTATATTTTTTAGTTGTGTCATCATCATTTTTTGTAGAAGTATCTTGCATGTCATTATTTATTAGAAGAAATCAATTATTTGTTTAATTAAAATAAGTATGTGGTAAAGACCAACTAAATAATATATTAAACTAATTATAGCAAAAATTATGATAAAACATCAGAGTATAGAGTATAAATAATAAACTAATTATGGGGCCATGGGACTAGATACACACACACATACACACATACCCTAATTTTTTGTCACAAATTTTTACTCTGTGTAATATTTTTTTTAGATAGGTACGAAGTTTTTGATCAGAGAAAAAACCGGTTACATCAATGGCCACAACTGACCAATACTAACCCTACCACCACAAATTGTTAATACCAATAATACCGTCATGACCAACAAATATCAATGATACAACCATAACAAATTTTCCATTAACTTCATGATTTGAACCTAGGTGGTGCATATAACAATCAAGTTACTTTACCAATGCACCCCCATCTCATCAGTCTTAAAGTTTGGATACAGACATTTTTATAACCGAAATGCCCAAACTAGAGATGAATATTATCCTTAGTCATGGACTGTGAAATGTCTCATCATATTGAACACGGGTTTCAATCCACTTATTGAACCCCATCGCATTAAACATTGAATCAATAGCCCATTGCATATGGATACTTTTTATGAAGGTGTGCATACCTTACCCCCTATAGGATTAGAACATGTAACCTCCCTTTTGGTAGCACTTGTTCTTCACCATTAGGCCAACTCAGGTGCACTTAATAAGTTTAATATATTATTTATACTTTATACCTTAATTTTTTGTCACAATTTTTTAATTGATTTAATATATTTTTTACTTAGTCTTTAGTTTTACCACCCTAAATCTTAAACAAACAAGAAACTGATTTTCTCTGAGAAATAATGGTATGCAAGGTACTTATTTTAAATAATGCACAAAGAACAAAATAAATTATATTATGTGGTTATTCTTAACTACATATTTCTTTTAAACATACAAGAAATTTATTTCTTCTGAGAAATAATGGCATGTAAGATACTTCTTTTAAACAATGGACAGAACAAAATGAGTTATATTATGTGGTTGGTCTTTTTACATACTTTTTTTAAACCAAAAAAAAACTCATTTTCTATGAGATATAATGACATGCAAGATACTTTTTTAAACAAAATGAACAAACACAATAGAGCTTCATGATTATTTCAACTATATTTTTTACTAACCCGAAATAACTTATTTCACAGATTTTGAGTTTAAGAAAAATATTTTTAGATATTCATGAATTTTGTAAGAAAACCAACATGCACAGTATTTTTAGCAAATATTTTTTTAAGAAAATCAATTCCTTGTTTGTTTAAAATAAGTATGTGGTAAATCTCAACCAAATAATATATTAAACTGAGTAAAGAAAAAATTATGACAAAAGATTAGGATGTAATTTATAAATAATAAACCAACTATAGGGCTATAGAGCAAGACTCTGTGTGTGTGTGTGTACCCTAATTTTTTATCATAATTTTTTACTGAGTTGAAAATATTATTTGGTTAATCTTTAGTTTTACCATCTTAAACTCTAAACAAACAAGAAAATCATTTCTTCTGAGAAATAATGGCATGCAAAATACTTTTTTTAAGCAATACACAGATTAACATAAATTATATTATGTGGTTGGTCTTTACCACATACTTCTTTTAAACAAACAAGAAACTCATTTCCTCTGATAAATAATGACATGAAAGATACTTCTTTTAAACAAAATGCATAAATCCAACAGAGCTTCATGATCATTTCAACCATAATTCTGACTAACTCAAAAATACCCATTTCACAGATTTTAAGTTTAAGGAAAATATCTTTAGATATACATGAAATCTCTAAGAAAACCAACATGTACAGAATTTTTATCAAATATTTTTAAATAAATATTTTTTAGGGAACCTATTATTATATTTATTCATTTCAAGATAGATGACTTTGCATGCGAACAACAGCTCTTAGTCTTTAAAACTAAAAAAACATACAAGTTTGTACCTTTCAATTACAAAGAAACCAATTTATAATTTGTATGTGCCTTCATTTCTAACCTTGACTATCAGACTTCACTTCTGCCAAGATCTTGCATAAATAACAAGTAAAAATGAGAAACCATCACATATGTATTCAAGTAACATACATTAATCCTGTGGGTGACATGTTGGACCAACGTCAAATTTTGCTTTAGGGTCACTCAATATGTTGGCACTAATTCACTAAAAAATGAGACAAAATCTAAACCTCGATCCCCATAGTTTTAATTCCACCTACATCGCATTCAATGCTAGGAATAAAATGAACATTACGGTTGAAAATTATTTATTATTAAATTTTTTAGTTATTAAAATCCATATAGAAGGAAGAGCATTTGGTGCCAAAGAATATTCAAAACATTTTCATAATAAAATATAATTATTATCGTAAGTTTATTGTGACCTAAGTAGTCCTTAATATTTATATACATACACATACACACACATACATATATGTACATACCCACACACACACACACACATATATGGTAATTTTAGATTAAGCTATACATGTTTCGTATAATTTCTTGGCAAATCAAATCCATACATGTATAATAACTTTGATGAATTTGTGTCCAAAAATAGGATCAAGTATAATCTATAAGACGAATATGTGTTCCAAACTATGAAATTGTATAAAATTTTAGTAATTTAACCCATATATATTTTTGTAGAATTAACCATTTTCAAAATCAAAAAACTTACTTATAATCATTTGACTATAAATAACCACTAAAAATTTCATGATAACTAAATATTATCTCACTTTAAATTATTTCATAAACTAAATAAAATAGGTTGAAAGTTAAAATGCACAACATAATATCTCAACAATTTAATTTCCAGCATGCAAGTAAATCCATGTTCTCTACAATTTTCAAATCAAAATACATTTCAATTCAAACAAATTAAATGACAATATAAAACATTGCAATTTATGCATATAATTTATTCATCTTGCAACCTTCCTTACAAAAATTTCAATAATGTAATAATCAAAACATAACTAATTAATGCAAATTATATATAACATATCGAACATTGAATTATATGTATGATTAAATAAATCATATTATGTCAAGCGTTTAACATTAAATGGGGTCTACACTTTTCACATTGCACTTTGTGTTCACTTTATTTTTACATGGTGGCCACGTCGAAGCTTTATATGAACAAAAAGGCCTCGAAAGTAGGTAGCAATCATAAATAAATTAAGTCAAGATCCTTGCAAAGTAGGTCAAGAGTTATTATTTTAAGTATTAAAGTTATCTTCTAACTGCATACATATAGTTAAAGTATCACAATTACACATTCACTTTATGTGGGAGAATTGCGTGGACTTGATTTCCCTCTTTGAAGTATTGAATACGTAGGTAGAAATCAATCATCAAGGGAGTGATTGAAGTCACATCAGCTCATTGCATTCCTTTTTTTCTTACAGGTTTTCAAACTATTAAAGTGTGTAACATCCCCACTGAGATCTACCTAAAAATATGTGATTTTTTTAATTAAACACATATACCAAATATATATTATATTCTAAGAATCTATGTGAGATCATTAAAACTTATTTATATGCAATCATGATATCAATTCATAATACATCACAAATTATGGATCTCTAATATCATGAGAGTATGACAAACATAATATAGAAAGTAATTATAACATTTTAATCTCAGCTAATCAAAACACACATTTAACATTGTCAATGTGCATCAATATATAATTATAACTCTTCATGACAATTTTTAATAACATGTACAATATAATATAATGTACAAATAAGATACATGGCTTCTCTGCAGCATAGTTTCCAAACTTCATGTATCTGTGACAATCTCATGTATCATATCGATAAGTAGTACTGTTGTGGGGAGGGAGAGCATCATCCGAACACTTTTTCACACCAACCACAGACCAATGATCCCCCACACTAATTCCATCAATAAATGACTCTCCCTTCATGAATGAGTAGATAGCGATGACGTGAAAATCTAGACAGACAAACAAATACCTGTGTGTTGTATAATTTTTAACTAACTAAATATGCATTGTATCATAAAAAACTAAATCTATTACAAAATATCACCCATACATGTAAACCATAATCATAAAATTATAATGTCTCACTAAACATACTTTGTCCAAATTTTTATGAATATTAATATAAAAATTATCTATAGATCAATAAAATTCATACAAACCACTAAATCGGATTGCCTTCATCTGACATTGCAATGCTACTAAGCCAGTGAAGTCCATTGCACTCCTTACTCTGCATTAAAAATACAAATTGGTCAAATATAATTCAACTACAATATTCACTTAAATTACATCTTACTATCAAATACATCACATGGCATGCTTAACATGGGAGTAACATCGTCCATTTAAATCCATCAAATGTATGCATGAATCTTTCATTATACTATATTCCATACTAGAAATAATAATTATAGTTATACCCCTTGGTAAATGCACAACTGACTGTAAAGTTCAACAATTCATTTCATTTTCAATTAATTACACCTTATGGTAACCCATATTACCAAAGTCTAGTATTTTCAAGCATAATTACCAAATTCTGCGACCAGGTTAGTAAAGTAGTCTTAATAAATGGAAACATAAAATCAATTACAATTGATAAACAATAAAATCCATTTTTCAAAACCATAGATTAAATTCACAATCCACCCGAAATATGAAACTATAGAAACACACCCCTATGCATACAAGTACACTATCTATTGTATAAATACCTATTGATGTCAATATTTTTGAAGGAGGTTTTATGAAATTTTTCAACCATTATATTTTTTTTTGTTGCATTTAAGTATCTCGTAACTTATTTTTATTTTTAACTTAATAATTTTAATGGCCATTAAATACATACATACATATATATTTTCAATCTCCAAATAGCTTTTACCATGTTTAATATTATACTAAATATCAAAATTTTAAGGATTCATAAATATTTTTAAAAAGTGAAGCACACGGCTCTTTAGTTTCTTTTTTTTAAAAGACTTATCTTCCTAGAATAGGAGAACATTCGAGGTCTGCTTAAAACATAAGGATTTTTGTCAATATAATTCTACACTACTCCCACCTTTAATCTCTATATATAATATATATAATTCACCAAAGACAAAAACTTTTGAATAAATATAAAATTCAGAGAGACTACACTACTTAACATCAAATAATCAACCCAACCGAGTATGCAAGTTAAGCTACGACCTTCTAACTTAGGTGTATATTGATGCGCTCCCTAATTAATGCCTATACCACAACACAATATTTAGTGTACAAAATGTAAATAGAGAATTGCATGCTTAGAGACTTAATAAAATTTGTTAACAGGGGCTTAAGATGTAAGACGACACCTAGTGGAGGAATAATTCAAATTAGCAGATAATTTCCAAGCAGTAGAAGGATGAATCTGATCAACAAGCAGTACAATCTCACCCGAAAACTAAATAATTCTTCATTTAAGGGGGATGCCTTTGGCTTTAAGGTATGCTAAGGAAAATAAAGGATCTATAATGACACTACAAGGATAATTTTTAATGAATTCATTACGCCACAATAGTGATTAATAATTCTTAAAGAGACAACAACTAACTTATTAGAGAGACGCCAATCTATTATGCAGTAAAAAGATAACAATTTAATGCAGTGCAAAGATAAGCATCAACAATTTGTTTTACACAGGCCCACTATATAACATTTTCAAGCAATCTTACATGTATAAAAGTTGTTTAAAGAATTTAAATAACAAGTAGTATATTAAAGCCATTTACCATTAATAATATGTTGCAACATCAAACAAAAGATGGATCAATAGTTTGGAGCAATTACTGTGTAAAAGTCTTTTTGACATTCTCTATAATTTTTGTTTTAAAACTATAATTGATCATCTTAAATTAAGTCAACGCCTCTACTAAATGAAGCCCAAAATAAACCTAATATAGTATAAATTTTAGTTCAAGCATTGGGATTTGATATGGTATTAATTTCAACTTTTATGGATGCCTCAGTTAAAATTGCAATACAATAATAACCTACAGGCTGAATACATAACATAATGACTACTATCTAAAAGTATGATGTTTTTTTTTAGTTTTCCTTATATGTTGATTCCAACAACCCAAAAATATTATGCCATGCCCTGCAACTCTAAGTGGCTGGATAAGTAAGCTTTTACTCAGTGCATAAAATGTTTTTTCAAAAATAGTTTATTCAGTTATAACATTACAAACACTTTTGTATACCTATATAATGATCTCTATAAACAACTTAAATTATAAGTACAATGGTTAACTAGGATGTGCAATGCCTCATAAAAATTTTAATCTAATTCTTAAAGAATTTTTAGTGAGTTTTATAAACAGGAAAGTCATAGATATCATGACACCAAAGATCTTAGATGCACGGTGGAAGGATAGTAGGAAACTAAGGTCTACCACCACTGTACTTTTGTTTACCTATCAATTCTCTACTATTATTTTATATTCACATATAATAGATATGATGTGGTGCTTCATAATGAAATCTTAAAAACATAGATGATTTAAAACAAGGTTATTTATACACATGTAGCACCAGCGCAATATCCCATCATGAATATGCTAAAGATCATTAATGTATGAAATTGAAAACATCACCTACCTCTTGAATTTACTGATTCATTGTATCTTTTCTCCTTGTGTTGTGTTTTTTCTCTCATTTCTCCTTCTTTTCCAATGCATAAGAATCCTCCATCTAATTCCCTTAAGTAATTAAAGTAGGCGTAGCTCTTCTATACAAGACTTTTGTTTTTATAATTTAAATATACATTTTAATTTTTTCCCCATTTTTTCTATTTTTCATCTCTAGTTTTTATTTTATTTTATTTCTTTGCTTTTTCCTTATTTTTTCCCTTTTCAAAATAATTTCCATTTTTTAATAAATTTTAATATGAAATTTTCACTTGTCATAATTTGTTAACCTAAATTAGGATCTAAATTTATTATAATAATTATAATGGCAATTTTTGAAAAGTAGAAATAGCCCATATTTAATTTGTCTTTGTGAAAATTGTATCTAACATTATTAATGATAAGACATGTCACAACCAGAAAATAATCCATTACGACATTTACCTATACTGAAAAATCACATAAAACAATACTCCAAACAATTATCAAATACACCATAAGCAATTATTTCTAATGCATTTATACCATGTACTAACTACTTTGTGTGTAGGGTCTCGCCAGCTCTCTATAGACCTTCGATGTCTCCATCTGCATCACCCTCTCGATGATGCTCTCCTTATGGCACACTCGAGGGATGAATTCTCTTATGTCTACTTCACAATATGTAAGTAATTAGATCATATCTCATAATAAACATAAAGCAATAATATAACTGAAACAATATATTATTATGCTCAAAATGTAACCATTTACATTAACCAACTCATGGTAAGCAATCATGTATCATCATCTAACTAAGAAATATTCTACTATCCTATAGTAGCATAAATCTTAAGCTTAGTCAAAAATATAACCAATGTCATATGTGTCTACTATAAATATCCATGAATAGTTAAATAGTTTGCTTAGCAAAGAATTAGGATGCAACATCTTCCCCCCTAAAGCTAGTCATCATCCCAAATGACTCTTATTCAAACATATGTTATGAAATTAAAATGTTGTTCAACTGAAAATAGCATAGTATAATAGTATCTAATCAAGTAAATAAGTGTGAAAATCTTTTGAAAAACTCATCATAGTCCTCCCATGTAGCACTATCCTCAGAGTATTTGTCCCACTAAGCTTTGCACTGTGACATCTCTCTATTACGTAAATAAAATTTGTGTGTATCAACTACCTTAATTGGTTCTACTTTGACCACCCCATGATCTAAAACCTACAAAGCATTCCAATCCAACACATGCGTAGGATCAGAGATATATTTCTTAATATATATAACATGGAAGAAATTATATAAAAGAGCTAATTTTGGTGACAATGCAAGCATATAGGCAATATGACTTACCACTTCTAAGACCTCAAAAGGTCCTACATATCTCAGTGATAATTTTGTAGACTTTACAAATTTAATCAAACGCTTATACAGTTTTACCCATAAAAACACTTTATCTCCAACTGTAAAGTGCCTTTCTATCATCTTCAAATCTACATAACTCTTTTATCTATCAGAAGCTTTGGCCAATATCTTCATGATTAGTCTAACTTGCTCTTCCATACTAAGAGCATATCGAGTCTGAAGACTACCCTATCCTCTAACCTGTCCCAACTAATGGGTGTCCTATATTTTCTCCCATAAAGTGCTTCAAATGGTGCCATCTTTAGTGCTGACTAGTATGAGTTGTTATATGCAAACTTAACCAATGGAAGATAATCTCTCCACTTATATTGTTGGTCAATGAAATACATTCATAGAAGGTCCTCAAGCACCTAATTAACTCTCTTAGTTTGTCTATTAGTCTTTGGGTGGTAACTTTTACTAAAATTAAGTTGCATACCCAAAGTTGAATTCAGAGTCATCCAAAACCTTGAATTCATCTTCAGATCATGATCCAAAATGATCTTATCTAAAAAACCATGCAACCTATACACCTTTACAATTCTCTTCACAAGGGTAGGTGCATTATCAGTCAAATTCCTGGTATAAAGTGAGCCACCTTGGTTAGCTTGTCAACAACTACCAACATCATATCATGCATGTTCCATGACATCAAAAAATTTTGGACAAAGTCTATGCTAATCAGCTACCATTTCCATTTTGGGATATCATGTGGATATAATAATCCAACTAGATGTATATGTTTTACTTTCTCTCGCTAACACTCTAGATAATGTGACACATAATCAACTACATCTTTCATGATTCCCTTCTGTATATGTAGTGGTCTAAGCTTTGCCATGAGCTTATTTATACCTAGATGTCTTGAATAAGGGGCATTATGTAATTCTTTTAACAATATCATCTATAAATTCTCTCAGTCTAGGACATACAATCATTCATTGTAACACAAGAGACCATCACTTTCCAAACTAAATCCTTTGTACCAAAGATTTTGAACATTCTCTAACAATGCCTTTCTAACTTAATCATAAAATCCATCTTCTGGAGAGAACTCAATCACCTAATCTTTTAAGGTACTCCTAATGGTAGCTACAGCTACATTGTACCTTATGCAACTGAGGGCATCATCTACTCTATTCTCTTTTCCTTTGATATAACTAATATCAAAATTGTAGTCAGATAAAAATACAAGCCAACATCTGTGACGAGCATTCAAACTAAACTGGGTGAAAATATACTTGAGTCCTAAATTATTTGTTTTGAGCTCAAAAATTTTCTCCAATACGTAATGCCACCATACTTTCAAGGTATGAACAATCACTGCAAGCTCCAAATCATGAAGGGCATAATTCACCTCATATGGATTTAGTTTTAATGACTCATAAGCCACTACTACTCCATCCTATATAAGGACTCCACCTAGCCCATCCCTTGATGCATCCATGACAACAGAAAAAGACCATTGGGGTCTGGAACTCTCAACACTGGTGCAGATGTATGCCTTCTCTTCAAATCCTAAAAAACTAGTTCACACATCTATGACCAAACAAACTTGTGATTCTTACATTTCAAGGAAGTAATTGGGTTAGCAATATTGGAAAATTTCAAAACAAACTTCCTATAGTAGTTTGCCAACCCCATGAAGCCTATAATTTCATACACATTTTTTGGTGTCAGCCATTCTATAATGGCTCTAATATTCTATGGATCTACAAAGAAACCATCTGCAAAGATAATGTGTCCTAAATACTGCACCTTTTTTTGGAAAAATGCACACTTGGATAACTTGTCATATAGCTTATGCTTCTACAATCATTGCAAAATAAGTTCCAAATGTTGAATGTGCTCCTCTTAATTCTTTGAATAGATACAAATGTCATCCAAAAAAAATAGAACAAAGTGGTCCAGGTAATCTCTGAATATGCTATTCATGAGATTCATGAATGCTGCTAGAGTGTTAGTTAGTCCAAATGATAACAATGTAAACTCGTAGTATTTGTACCAAGTTCTGAACACTATTTTTGGAATGTCCTCATCCTGAATCCTCAATTGATGATATCCTGCTCGAAGATAAATCTTAAAAAATACTGTTGTTCCTCGCATCTAATCAAAATGATAATCTATATGAGGTAGTGGATACCTATTTTTTATGGTTACTTTATTCAACAATCTGTAATCAATAAATAGTCGAAGGGTACCATCCTTCTTCTTAAAAAGGACAACTAGTGCACCTTATGGTGACACACTTGGCCTAATCAACCTCTTAGCCAACATCTCCTGAAGTTGAGCCTTTAGTTTAACCAATTTGGTGGTTGTCATCATGTACAATGTCTTAGACTATGGTTCTAAATCAGGTATGATGTCGATAGAAAAATCAAACTCACATATAGGAAGCAAACCTGGTAACTCTTCAAGAAGCACATCATGAAAATCTCTAAGAAATGGGTAATCTTTAAGAGAGGGTTCCTTGGGTTCCTCCATTTCATTTATCTTGATGATAAATGCATGACTCCCTTTTCCCTGAGCCTTCTTATGTTGTATAGCTAAAATTTGTCTATGCTTCAACTCTCTCTTTTCACCTTGAATTTGTGTCTGATTCTTGAAATCATCAAAAAAACTCAACCATTTTTAGGTAACAGTCAACCTTGGCTTTATGTTTTGTAATCTAGTTGACTCCTAAGATCACATCATATGATCCTATAGGTGATACATCCAAATCCATAACTATTGTGAATTTGAGAAACCTAATCTCTGCTTCCACTAGACACTGATCAACCATGACTTTTGCGTCATTCCCATACTACACTAACCATGCATTTGCCATTACACCAACTCTTCTAGTAAACTTAGTAAGCATTATAGGAGCTATAAAACATTCATTGACTCTTGTATCTATGAAAATGGAAATTGGATGGTCAAATAAAGTACCTAATAGCTCAATAGATAATGCCTGATATTTAGCTTGATGATTGTCGAAAGTTACATGAATCTGCTACTAAAAAATACCCTGTTAAGGATTAGGGCCCTTGCCCTTTGACTTGTCTTGAGGATAATTATCTACATAATGATCTTTTATATAAATGAAACACCCTCCTGGTGGTCATTTCTTGACATTCTGTTGGTTTCCCTTGAAACCATATTTGGATTCATTGCCCTACTTCTAGTTGCCTAAACCATTGTTGAACCTGGCATTCTAAATTTTAAATTGTTTCCTAGAATCTCCACTTTTATGTTTCTAAATCTTCATCTTAAAGGTTGACTTAGAATTTTTAAACTTTTTCTTGAATTTATCCTTGGCCTACGAAAGAGACCTCAGCTTTTGCTTCTATTTGACCATCTTCTTGAAGACCTAGTCCATGGTGAAAGGTCCATGAACATCTACCTCTCCACCAATATATGGCCTCAAACCCATGATAAATTTCCTAATCCTAAATCTCTCATCTCCCTGATACTGAGGAACATACTTCAGTAGTTTAGTGAACTAATCCTAGTACTCATTCACCGACATGTTTCCCTACTTTATATTCTAAAAATATGTGAGCTATAGATCAAAATAAAGCTATGAGAACCACCATGATCTAAATAAAACCACAAACTGATCCTAAGTGGTGGCAATTGAATTCAGATTCATTTCCAACCTTATATTGGCCCATCATGTAGCTACCTTGCCATCCAACTTGTATGCTCCCCAAACTACCTTGGTGACCTTGGAGTAGTTTCAAATTTTGAAATACTTCTCCATCTCTGTTAGCCATGCCTTAGCTATATCACCCGAAATATTCCCATCAAACTTAGGTGGGTTCACATTATTCATGTCTCTGGCCAACTCCACATCAACTTGTGCTCTAGCATCCTAAGGATTTTCTTGCTTAATAGGATGCTCCTTAGTTTCATCCTATTGTTCTTCATCCTTGTGGCTATGAACCACTTACTCTAGAGTTGAAATCCAATCTCTGGCCTCATTCATAACTACAATAATTTGATCCATCTTCATTGACTATTAAACGACAAATCAGCTAGGATCAAATAGAGGATTGTTATCATTAGCATTCAAAATACCCTCTCTAGAAACTCTCGCTTTCACCATCCTTCTTCCTATCAAGAGATGGATATGAAAACTTTAGTGGACTCATTAGGTCTTAGATTTTGAGTTGTAGTTCTGATACCACATGTAGCATCCCCACCAGGATCTACCTAGAAATATGTGAACTTTTTTTTAATCAAACACATATACCAAATATAGATTACATTCTAACAATCTATCTGAGATCATTAAAATTTATTCATGTGCAATCATGATAACAACTCATATTTAATCACAAATTACATATCTCTAATATCATGAGAGTATGACAAACATAATATAGAAAGTAATTATAACATTTCAATCTCAGTTGATCCAAACACACATTTACCACTATCAATGTGCATCAATATATAATAATAACTCTTCATGACAATTTGTAATAACATCAATAATATAATACATATATAATTAAGATACATGGATTCCCTGGAGCATAGTTCCTAAACTTCATGTATTTGTGGCAATCTCAAGTGTCACCTCGAAAAGTAGTAATGTTGTGGGAGGGATAGCATCATCCAAGCATTTTTCCACACCAACCACAAACCAACGATCACATGCACTAATCCCATCAAGAAATGGCCCTCCCTTCATAGATGAGTAGATAGTGATAGCACAGGAATCTAGAGAGACTAACAAGTACATGTGTGCTATATGATTTCTAACTAACTAAACATTTAGTGTATCATAGAAAACTCAATCTATTTCAAGATATCACACATACATGTAAACCATACTCATGAAATGATAATGTCTCACTAAACATACTTTGGCCAAAGTTTTATGATAGTAATATAAAAGCAATCTATAGATCAATCAAATTCATACACATCACTTGATCGAACTGCCTTCATCTGACATTGCAATGCTAATAAGCCAATGAAGTCCATCTCACTCCTTACTTTGCATTAGCAATGCAAATTGGTTAAATAAAATTCAACCACAATATTCACTTAACTTACATCCTACTAGCAAATACATCACATGGCATGCTCAACATAGGAGTAACAACAACATACATTTATATCCGTTAAACATATGCATAAATCTATCATTATTTTCTATCTCATACTATAAATAATGATTATAGTTATACCCCCTGGGTAAAGGCACAATTAATTTCAAATTTCAACAATTCATCTCATTTCCAATTAACTACACCCTATGGCAACCCATATTACCATAGTCCAGTGTTTTCAAGTATACTTAATGAATTTTGCTACCAGGCTAGTAAAGTAGTCTTAATACATGGAAATATAAAATCAAATACAACTGCTAAACAATAAAATCTAGTTTTTGTAACCATAGATGAAATTCTAATCCAGTGTTTGTTATCTTGTCATAATCCACCAGATGTATGAAACTATGGAAACACACCCCTATGCATACACGTACACTATCCGTTGTATAGATGCATGTGGATGTCAATATTCCTGAAGGAGGTTTTATGAAATTGTTCAACCATTATGTTTTTTTTTTGCATTTAGGTATCTCGTAACTTATTTTTATATTACTTTTATGCCTACACATTTTAATTTACTAATTTTATATGACGAGTTCCCTGAATATAATCCCATATATCCAATAATTTTAATGGCCATTATTTATATATATATATTCAATCTCCAAATAAATTTTTGTGTGTTTAATATTATACTAAATATCAAACTGTTAAGGATTCATAAATATTTTTAAAAGTGAAGCACACAGCTCTTTAATTTATTTATTTTTTGAAAGACTTATCCTCCTAGAATAGGGGAACATTCAAGGTGTTCCTAAAACATAAGGAGTTTTTTTAATATATTTCTACACTACTCCCACCTTTAGTCTCTATATATAATATATATATAATTCACCAGCTTTTGAATAAATAGAAATTTCAGAGAGACTACACTACTTAACATCAAACAGTGAACCCAATTGGGTGTGCAAGTTAAGCTATGACTTTCTAACTCAGGTGTATTTTAATGTGCTCCCCAATTAATTCCCACACCACATTACAATATTTAGTGTGCATAATGTAAATAGCGAATTGCATGCTTAGAGACTTAATAAAAATTATTAATATGGGAGTAAGATGTACGATGATGCCCAATGGAAGAGTAATTCAAGTCAGTAGATAATTTTCAAGCAATATAAAGATGACTCCGGTCAATATACATATTACAATGATCTCACCCAAAAACAGAATACTTATTTATTTAAGGGGGATGCCTTTGGATTTAAGGTATGCTAAATGAAAATAAAGGGTCTGCAACAACTCTACAAGGATAATTTTTAATGAATTCATTATGCCACAATAATGATTATTAATTCCCAAAGAGACAACAACTAACTCACCAGATAGACACTAAGCTATTATACAGTAAAAAATAACAATTTAATGCATTTCAAAGACAAATAACAACGATTTGTTTTACACGTCTATGATATAAAATTTTCAAGTAGTCTTACATGTATAAAAGTCATTTAAGGAATTTAAATAACAAGTAGTAAATTAACGGTGTCTACCATTAATAATATGTTACAGCATCAAACAAAAGATGGATCAACAGTTTGGAGTGATTTCCACTATGTAAAAGTCTTTTCGACATTCTCTATAATTTTTGTTTTAAAACCATAATTGATCTTCCTAAATCAAGTCGATGCCTCTGCTAAAGGAAGCCCAAAATAAACATAATTAACATAAATTTAATCGCAAGCATTGGGATTTGATATGGTATTAATTCCAATTTTTATGGATGCCTCAGTTAAAACTGTGATACAATAATAACCTACAGGCTGAATACATAACACAATGACTACAAATACTATGCCAGACCTTACAACTCTAAGTGGCTGGATAAGTAGGCTTTTACTCGATGCATAAAATGTTTTCTCAAAAATAGTTTATTCAGTTTTAACATCATAGATACTTCTATATACCTATATAATGATCCCTATAAATGACTTAAATCAGAAGTACATCAGTTAACTAAGATGTGCAATGCCTCAGACAATTTTTATTCTAGTTCTTAAAGAATTTTTAGTGAGTTGTATAAACAGGGAAGTCACGGATAACATGATGCCAAAGATCTTAGATTCACATTGGAAGGATAGTAGGAAACTAAAGTCTACCATCGCTTTACTTTTGTTTACCTATCAGTTCTCTACTATTATTTTATATTCACATATTATAGATATGGTGTGGTACTTCATAATGAAATCTTAAAAACACAGATGATTCAAAATAAGGTTTTTTATACACATGTAACACCAATACAATATCCCATCATGACTATGCTAAAGATCATTAATGCATGAAACTAAAAACATCACCTACCTCTTGAATTTCTTGATTCATGGTATCTTCTCTCCCTTTGTTGTGTCTTTTCTTTCCTTTCTCCTTCTTTTTCAATGCATAAGAATCCTCCAACTCTTTCTCTTAAGTAATTAAAATAGGCATATCTCTCCTTTACACAAATTTTGTTTTTATCTTTTTGTTTTTGTCATTTAAATATATTTTTTAATTATTTTTCCCTTTTTTTTTCTATTTTTAATCTCTAGTTTTTATTTTACTTTTTTGTTTTTTTATCATTTTTTCCCTTTTCAAAATAATTTTCATTTTTTTAATAACATTTAATAAGGAATTTTCACTTGTCATAATTTATTAAACTAAATTAGCATCTAAATATATTATAACAATTTAAATGGCAATTTTCAAAAAGTAGAAATAACTTGTATTTAATTTATTTTTACCAAAATTGTTCCTAACATTACTAATGATAATGTCACAACCATAAAATAATCTATTACGACATTTATCTATACTGACAAATCACAAAAAATAATACTCCAACCAAGTATCAAACACACCATAAGAAATTATTTCTATTGCATTTCTACCATGTACTAACTACTGTGTGTATGTGTGGAGGGTCTCGCCAGCTCTTTATATAACTTTGATGTCTCCATCTACATTACCCTCTCCGATGATGCTCTCCCTCTAGCACGCTTGAGAGATGAATTCTCCTGCGTCTACCTCAAACATTTAAGTAATTAGATCATATCTCATGATAAACATAAAAGCAATAATATAACTAAAACAATACATTAATATGCTTAAAATGTAACCACATACATTAACCAACTCATGGTAAGAAATCTTGTATCATCATCTAACTAAGAAATGTTATATTATCCCATAATATCATAAATCTCAAGTTTAGTCAAAAATATAACCAATATTATGTGTGTTTACTATAAATATCCATGAATAGTCAAATAGTTTGCTTAGTAAGGAATCATGATGCAACAAAGTGCCCTAAGGGTTTTAAAGAAAAGAGAAGACAATAATGAAATTTGTACGGCCAAACCCTAATTGTGATATATAAAATTTCTCATAATTTACAAGTGCATAAGTCATTGTGATCAATTTCTAGACAATCATCCAAGACAAGTTCATTGTCAATGGACCTGGGTGTACTACATCACTCTCCACATACTAAACTCATGTCAAGATTCATATTTTGCTTCTACCTTTGTTCTATCACTTCTAAAATTTTTCTTTCTCTATCTCTTATTGTCTTTCACCTATCATAGTCAACTAAGATGAGTTTGCAGTCAACAAACTGAAGCACACTGCACCACCATCCACCTACAATAGACGTGTAGATTTTATTTCTAATTTTTTAGTTGATATTGTCCTAGCACAATCACCTCTTCTTATTTTCACATTCAAATAATTATAAAAATTAAAAAAATATCATTGTGCAAACTAAGTATTTTTCTTATTAGTACTTACCCAAAATAACAGCTTTTCATTTTAAGTTTGTCAAAATTAGAATAGTTAAATATTGTATATCTTTGACATTATGATATTTCTAGTTTTAAACCTATATAATCATATAATACAATTAATTTAAATTGTGTTTTATCAAAAATAGGGTAAACCAATTAGATATTTTTGTGATACCCACCATAGTGTTAGTTTCAAATTTAGTGATTTGTTTACCTTTCTCTAATGATGTAATATTTCTACATTTTGTCCCAAGTTGTGCAATTAGAGTCTTATTACCATGACACTCATTGAAATGGCTATTAGATTTATGAATTGATCACCTCTTTCCAACCTTGGACTACTTTTTCTTATCATTTTTTTTATCATCTTGGAGTTATTCCCTAGTTTGGATTTCTACTTGGAAGATTTAGACTAATTTTTGTCCTGAGACTTAGAATCTTGTCTTAGTTTTGGCATTGGTATTTGCTTCAAACTTGAAAGTAAATATATATCCTTCTCCAATTAAATATATTTATAGTAAATCCATATCTTATTAGATATGTGGTCTCAAGCCTGAGCCTGACCTATACTTCAAAACAAGTTTTTTTTCCAAATCATGAATCCCAATTTTGGACACCAAAGTATGAAAGGTATTTGTGTAATTTTGCACAGATTGTTATTTACCTTGTCACAACTAAGATAACTTGATGTACTGGTCACATTGGTTTCCAACAAGGTAATAGGTTTATTTGAGTGATTTTTATTAAACCATTCCACGTTTCTACATGTGTGTCTAAGTTAAATTCATCTTCATGATTTTCATGTGAAGTGCAATAGCTTCCCTACCATTTCATTAATAATAAAGAAAATTTTAGAAGAGAAAATGTAATATTTTATCTGTTAAATAATTTATTAACCATGTAATTTGAACATTTTTTGTTAATATAGTTATTTATCACATCTGCAACTATTTTACCTTCAAGCATAGGGATGTTTATATTGACTTGTACGTTGTATGACATTTGACCACCAAATGATCAAAGAGAATGAGAGATGTTGGAAGGAGTCTATTGCTTGAGAAGTAGTGAAAAATGATCTATAGTACTTGCTCATTTATGTACATGGATTTCTTCTAAATATTACTTATCTTTGTAATGCATCCTTTATCATATTCTAGAGCATTTACGATGTTGGCATCGTTAAAAAATTGTATCCCATTTGAGGACATGAATGAAGGTACACTGAAGGGCCACAAGTCTCGATCCCTAACTTCATGTGTAGACACTCCATTTTCATCACTTCCATGTCAAAATTGTAAATCAAAATAATTTTCTACAATAATGCACAAATTAAGATAGAAATCACTAAAACACCCAGATTTGCCTGCACAGTTGACATGTATATTTTGAAACATATTGATGCATCCCTGATTGGGACAATGCACTATTTCCAATCATCATCTTCATCTAATTCATCCTGAGTCAAATTACAACTTTGTAAGTGATATTTTTAACCGATTAAGTGGAACCCATATTCTAATTTAAAAATTCACAACACTTTGCTTTAATTTTATTAACCTTTGTTAATTAACCTAATATTCCTCTAATAAGAAATTCCTTAACTTGAATTAGGAATTATCTATTTATTAATTCATTATTTTAATTATTCCTCCATTCATATGGCAGGTGGATTCATATATTTGCATCAAGACATCATCTTGACATCATCAGCAAATATCGTTATCATGACATCATGTGGTAAGTGTATTCAAATTGAGCAAAAAAGTTAAGCTTTGTAAAATATCAACAAATATTACTATAAATGTAAAATATCAACATAAATGTAACCCATGCCTAATTAATGCAAACTCTATCCCAAATATTAATTGTATTTTCCATCCATAATTGATTGAACCTCAACTACACATCTAGATTATCATCTAATGGTTGAAATAATTTTGAGAAAGCTATAAATAGAGGGGTCACCTTTTAATCTTATCAATATTTTTTTTTGAAAACTTGCACTGCCAAAATCTAACAAAAACTTCACTCATTCCTTCATTTCTTTATCAAAACACAAATAACAAAAGGGGAAGTATCGCAGGAATGATGTCATGACATTGATGAAAACTCTAAGCTCTACATCTGAGCCAAATAAACATGTGTGCTGGAAACCCAAAAATATCCAAAGAGGAAGGTAAAATTATGTTATTTTGTCTTCTTTATGCATTGGTTATCTCTTCTTTATCCTTTTTGAATCTGAGGACATATGCTTGGGTTTTATGTTTTTATGTATTCGATTTTGATTTCATACTAACAACAAAATTAACTCCGTCATACTCATTTTTTTACATCATGTAATCAAAACGCATGTAAGTGGGCATAAAAATAAAGATGAAGTTCAAATACACCAAGATATAACTTATAAATGTTATGAAGTGTGTATGCTCTAGTACCACTGATTCGGGGACCAAGAAGACACCTAATGGATAACCTATTTAGATTTATTTAATAGGTTTATGAATGGAAGTGAATTATGAATGACAGAGGATATGAAGGATTCTTTAATACATTAAAGAATAAGGAAAATAAATAATAAGATGATAACCAATGTAGATAGATAATATCAAATTTTCATTATCCTATGTTCTATAAAATATCTGAGACATTAGATGTGTGGTGTCTATGTGCTCCCTAACTTCATTCTTATCTATGTAACTAACTAAAAGGAACGGAAGTGTATGATAATATATAGTGGAGGGAGACTGCATCAGTTAAATTATTACAAGAGTTGGTAATAACTACTTCATAACTAATACATGTTGCAATGTCATTGCCTATCATTATTGATTAGTAGTGGTCTATAATAATGACACTATAGGAGCTATGTGGTAGCATAAAAAGTGGATTTAGATATTACTTATTGGCACATAGGTGTGGAACACACTGCTTATGTTTTTTATGTTAACACGAGGTTGGATATGCAATAATGGTTATTTGTGGTAAGATCTAGTGACCCAGATCCTCTTGGATCACCACATTATGACTCATATTGCATTAAGTCATTTTTAATTGTTAATTATTTATATAGTAAATGGTATTTAATATTATAGTAAGTTGTGTGGACAAAAAAACAATTTCTTTTTGTTATTTTAAAAATATATATAAATATGAAATGTAAATTAAATAATGATGTTGTATCGAATCATAAACCACAATGACAATATATATAGTTTTAAATTATAAGTAAAGATAAAAATAATTTATTATTACTAATCAATTTTTTTAAAAGAATAAATGAGGTATATTTTTTTTAGTTATTTAAATCAAACAATAGTGACAAACTAGTTTCTCAATGAAAATCTAATGCTAAACTAGCAATTGCATATGAGTTGCAAAGTACAACGAGAGGGACATCAATGTTTAATTTTGTTAAATGCCTAAAGTGTTGTATTTAGATTTGATGAATATATGAATATTGTGCCCCAAACTCTTTACACTTTTATCTATTGATCACGAAGGGATGCATTGATTAGATGCATAGGTTTTATTGGAAAAATCGTTAGCTAGTTTTTGCTTGACATTTCAAATCACCACTCATGATTCATCATCATGAAGAAGAAACACATGAATAGACAACAAACTATAACTTCCTTAAAAAAAAATACAATAGATCGCATTTGAAGTAGACAAACTTTACTGCAAAGTGAAACATTGACATCCCTCTCGACCAAGGACTAAATTTCAATGTTAATCCTATCTGTCATATTATTTTTTATGATGATTATTCACTCAACATTACCCTTCCAATGCAAAATTAATTCATAGTAAAAGAGGGAAACATCATATATGTGTGTGTATGTGTGCATGTGAGTGTCTATGTGTGTGTGTGTGTGTGTGTGTATATATCATAAGTTGTGATTTTTGATGATTTGCCTAAAATTTTACTTTGCATTTGATGTCCTAAAAAAAATTGATTGTATTTTACAATATGGTCATCAAATTTAGCCCATGCCCTTTCAACTCAAGTGACATTGTTATTTACATTGTATTAAAGCTATTTTCCATATATAAATATTAATAATATTTAATTAATTTATATAATATCACCCACTCTCTATATGGTTATTTTAAATAGGTTGCACCTTGCGTGTAAAGTTTGGATTTATGAGTAGTTGTATCAATAGAAATAAAATTAATTATTTTGGAGGCATTTCTATTGGGAGAACCATACCTAAGATTCATCCACAGATAAAAAAATATGCCAATCACTTCTTTACTACAGTGGTGACCCCTAACAAGTTATCAAACCGCAAAACTTAAAGTTTTTTCAACTGGATATTTTCTACAACGTGTCAAGGGAGGTAGTACCCATCAGTTAAATCATTGATATCAATAAACAAAATTTGCATCTATGGCTTCCCCTGGTTTTATCACCCCTAGTTTAAGATTGATACCAATTTATTGACAGTTATTAAGAGTGATGCATATCTACACCACCTTTATTTGATATAAACTCCACCTCATATCCCCTCTCATATCCATTGTGTTTTGTATTTTACAGTGAGGGAGGAAAGTGGTTGGGGTTGATGGTGCCATGCGCTATGTCCTAAAAGTATTACTTATGATCTATCTGACTGACTTTTTATTTTAGTTTTTTTGCATATGAGCTAGGTCTGATCAACTTTTTATTTTTGTGGGTCTCACATATATTGTTGAATTGAACACCTCAAAGAAACCTATAAAATATTTTCAAGGGTTAAATTGACATAGGGACACTTCAAGTTATATATATATATATCAACCTTTTGTTTTTGTGGGTCTAACACATATAGTTTAATTGAATGCCTCAAATAAACCTACAAAACATTTTTAGGGGTTAAATTAACATAGGGACACCTTAGGGTGTTTGTTATGTATAAAACATTGACTTCTTATTTACATAAGATATGTCTGACAAAGAAATGTGCTCTTTTTATCTCTTTTTTTATGATTGAAAAGGATTAATGACACAGACTAGGCTAGGGGCCAAATGAATGGCTATCGGGTCATACCCAGTTCATGTTATTCCACCCTTTTTGAAAATCCTTTGCAAGAATTTTTGAAAGTTTGTCGATTAATAAAAGTTATTAACACGAGAGCATAGAAATTATTGAAAAAACTTTAAATTGACTTAAGATGAGAGGGGTTTAGGGTATGTGTATGCTAAATGAATATCACAAAGTATATCCTCAGATTATATCCTCATACAAAAATTTCTAAAAAAATTATAAAAAGTAAAATTAGAGTATGTCCTCAGATTATTTACAAATTTACCCCACCTTCCCACCTCTACATAGATGTTTGATAGAAGGACATAAGTCACAACATTCTTAGGATCTATCCCATCCTATTACCATCATGCCTACATAAGGAAACAACCTCCTCCTCCTCACTTATTTTAGTCAAGTTTCCCAAACATGGGAGGCCGTGAAATTTTAGGAAAAAGCAAGGTAAACCATATATATTTGTACTAAAAAACATATTGGCATTGTAGAAATAGGTAAATGCCCAAATGTCATGCCTTAAATAGTTATTGACCTGCTCTCATAACACCTACTTAGTTGTTTAGGCTGACACATATTAGTTTTTATATAACAACTAATCTTTAATCTATAAAAATTATTTATTATAATATTTTTTATATATTTGTTTTAGCTTTTTAGGACTTAGTGAATGTAAATCCTAAGTTATTAAAGGGGATGAGTATAGTAAATTAGGAAATAAATATGCAATAAATATATCCATTGATTTGTAATAGAATTGAATTAGTTTGAATTTTCTAAAAATAACAATAAATAATGTAAACAAGTATTTAGTTGGAATATGACTGAAATGGGAGATTTGGAAGCTACAAACTAAGAAAGAAGCTGATTTGAGTGTCATAGATAGGATCTAGGTCTCAAAACCTTTCTTGGACACTAGTGCCCTAATTAGAGAGTAACACCATGTGGCAATAGTATTCGTATTTTAGCAATAGTGTCTTTTGTGCAAAATTGTTTTGAGTTTTTGGGTGCACCTATGTTTGGGTCTGCCAAGCCTATTCTTATGCGCATGAGTTCTGGATCTCTGTAGATAACTTGTTTTGATTGATTTTATGTGTAAACCCTAAACATACATGGTTTAAAGGCATCTAATTAGCACAATTAGTAAAGTGTGTTGTTAGTGGGGTATGTTGGATATCCTCAACACCCTGATGTGATGCAAGTTGCCTACATACCAATACTTCGAAGAAGAATCAATTCCAATGCAGTTCTCCCCACGTAAGTGATGGTGTTGGTATAAGTGAAGCTGGTATGAATGTTGGGTTAAGTGATTTGAGTGTGATTAAGACTAGAAACTTGAGTAATCTAAGCTTATGAATTTTGTATATGGTTGTATGTAAAAGTAGGGCAGAATAGGATTACTAACCTTGATTGTGCATAACTTGTTTTGAGTTTGTTTGTGTAATTTGTATATGATTTCCATCAAGTGGTTAGAGGGATAAAAGTCATGAATATATATTATTTTGATGCCTGTATAGGTCTTAGAATATTTCTAGTCTAACACTAGGGCTTGCTCATTTGAAAAGATATACATTGGTAACAAAAGGAGGGAAAAGGATAATAGCACCAAAAATGGGACACTAGCGCCATGGGGTGCTACTCTCCCTTTTATGGTGGTAGTGTTTAGGTGGTATAATTTGAGGCACTAAGGGACAAGATGTTAAAATGAGGGTCTAAGACTGCTTTAGGGATGTTCAGGGATGTGTTTGGTCCACAAGAAGGCTAGATAGGTGTCTAAATAGGCCCTAAGATACATGTACGATTAAGCTAGGGATGGGTGGTCTCAAGTAGCATTATTAGCACTCAAGTGTCATTTTTAGGTGATTACATTTCCCTCCTTTCTTATAGAAATGAAACAAAGTGAAAAAACTAGGATAAAGGAAGAAGTGTACCTAAACTTATCTAAGAGGTGAAGCCCATGAACCTTGATCTGAGTTTGTGAAGTAGGTTCCATTGCTTGTCTTGTAAATGAAACATGCATAGATCATTCCTTAATTAAGAGATATCAAAAGAAAAGACAAAATTGAGTAAAGAGAAAAGAGAGAGGAAAGTAATGAATATACCTCATTGGGTATGCAAACAAATGTTTAAACATGGTGAAAACCTCTATATGTGCATGTAGATAGTGATCAATTGATGAATAGCTTGTATTGAGCTGATGACTTACTCAATCCCCATGTGTGGGTGGTTCAAGAACTTAATCTAATTTAGACTCCATCATTTCCCACCCCTACTTGGTGGATCATGACCTGTGAATAACTTAGATTAGACTGATGATGTGTCCAACCCTCTCATGTAGGTGGCTTAAGAACTCAAGTAGACTATAACTGCATCATTGCCTACCCATGTGTCATAGATGAATCTAAAACTAATTTTAAATAATGTAACTGGAGATGTGTAACTATGTATATCATCTCTATGACCCCTTAGGAATATTAGGCAGCTTTGGGCCACTCGAGAATGCCAAACAATGTAGATGGAGAAAGGCATAAATCTGATGTGTAACTTGGAACATGGTGTTTGATGTGTACAATGTAGAGAATGATGTGTAAAATGTAGATAATGATGTGGAGTTTCTCATTTCACATGATCAACCAGTGTATAAGTGAGCATACAAAAATAATGTGCCATGCACATGCCCCTAAATATGATATCTAAGTATATGGATTCTAGACTGAGATGTAATAATATGTATCTGATCATCTGAATTGAAACAAGAATGGTCATGCTATGTATGATTCCCCTAATCTAAGTAAATTGGTATGAATTTGTGTTAAACTGAGCCAAAATTGGCAATCTCTAATTGAACCTCTACAAACCTGGACTATACATGTTGTACCTTTCTAGGCAATCTAAATTTTTTTGAAACTGAGGCTGCTAGATAGTATCACCATCTGGTACTAGTGTCCCAATTTGACTGTTAATGTCTAATTATTTTGTTTTTTATGCAACTATAACTAATCTTTGTGTCATTGTTTCCCACTCTATTTTCTTGAAACTAATTTTTGTATCACTGAGCCCATGTGCTGAAAACTTAACTCTTAGTGCATTCAGATAGCCTAATCTATGTGACAAACCCTTGTAAATGCCCCCTCTTTTGAGGGGAGTTATTGAACCTATGCAATAATTATCCTTAAAAGAAAAAGTTTTGTAAAATGTGTTTTAAATGGAGCATATATGATATTTGCGTAATAAACCAATATGATGTGCATACATAACATCAAAATGTAAGCTAATTTGAGCATAAGCTTATAATGTGATATGTATGTTAGATTTAACATTTACAAGGCTATCAAGATAGATATAACAAAGTATATGAACAATAAATCTAGGTGATAAGTGAGTAGCTACCTAGGGGTATGGGTCATGATGTCCACCATGACATAAAAGTAGGAAGGGGAGATGCATGAGGTCCCTCATGGCATCTAAAACTAGAGTGTGTAACAAGCAAGAGATAAGTGTCATAGCTAATATGCCTACAATAAATCATACATACAACACACATGAGGCATGAAAAGTAGGCTAAGGGCACACAATACAAGGGACATGGGCATATGTCACTAAACCTGAGAAACCAAGACATACAAGGACATTTTCAAATGTCCACATATGTAAAGAGCAAGCAAGTTGGCTTAGAGCCACATGAAAGGACATGCTCAAATGTCCACATACACAATAAAAAAGGCACACACAATGACAAGGGCACATGTCCAAAGCATACATATAATGAAAAGAAGTGGTGTAGAGCCATGGAGTAATGGCATATTCAAATGCCCTCGAATAAAATAAGTATAGAGACACAATCAAGTCTAAACCAAGAAAGCTAGAAATGAAAGTATGCATGAACATGTGGTACAAGTTTGTATAAGAGCTAAGATGTACATAGGCCAGGTCTAAAGTAGTGGTAGTCGACAAAAAATCTGAGTAAGTGTAGGATGATCAACATTAAGATATAACAATGCTAAATTTGTGATGTAGAGTTTAGAAAGATATAACCTGGTAATCGAAACTATGTATAAGATGCCCCCAAATGTGTGAATTTATCAAATGAATAACCTGTGTACATGTGTATATGCCCCAAGTAGGTAGATAGTAGCAAATTTAGATCTGTGTAATGGACTCAAGTCTTGAAAGTATATGTGAACACTCGATAAGAACAAGTGAAGTAATGTATGTATGATAAAAAACAACTATACTAAGATAGTTAGCATATGTAGTGTCTAGAAAATATAAGATATGTACACATGACAATGCATACAATCTATAATTTGTATTTTTGAGTAAATATTTGAATGTTTTTATGTTTTGGCATATTGCATTTTTATTATATTTTTTGGATATAAGCTATGTAAAAGCAACATGAAAATAAAACTATATACAAGGAGCGAGAAATAATTAAAGTATGTTTCAGAAGGGAGGAACAATACTAATCGATGAGTATCATGGGAGACTCAATATTAATGTCACCTGTGTCAAATAAAGGAACAATGATTGTGCATGCTATATGAAACGGTAATTGAGGTCCCAACACCTATTGTATTGAGTGATCTATAAATGGCACTGCCTGTGAAGTGGTGTTAGGGATATTTTAAGTTGATTGTGGTATCCTGTGAACTTTAGGGGTCTTAGGGACCCATCTGGTAAAAGATGATGTAGTTGGAATAGGTGCCCTATGCTTAGAACCCTGGGAACTTAATAATATCGATCTCAAAATAAAAAGAGTAGAGGGAGGCCCTCTAGAAACTGTAACATATTTTTTATGTATGTGTCTCTCTAATAATGGTCTCTATGGGAGAGTATGCATATTTGGTAACACTGTAAGAGTAGACCTCAATTACATTAGTGGCTCCACTAAACTCTATGGTGTACTGATAGGAACTATGCTTGGAACTATAACTGGTAATTATGGTGTGACTCCATGTGGGATAGCTAGAGGATACTCATATGAAAGACCCTCAACTGTGAGCATGTGTGTATTTGAGGCATCTATTGACCCCTCCATCCATAATTGATTGAACCTCAATTACACATTTAGATTGTCATCTAACATTTGAAATGATTCTGAGAAAGCTATAAATAGAGGGGTCACCTTCTACT
Source organism: Torreya grandis (assembly GCA_037957365.1). Taxonomy (NCBI): domain Eukaryota; kingdom Viridiplantae; phylum Streptophyta; class Pinopsida; order Cupressales; family Taxaceae; genus Torreya; species Torreya grandis. The sequence goes on along the minus strand of JARHVA010000298.1, from coordinate 1,755,567 downwards.
CTTATCAAGCTTTTTTGTAAAAACTTACACTACCAAAATCTAACAAAAACTTCACCCATTCCTTCATTTCTTGATCAAATAACGAATAGTGAAAGGGGAAGTGTTGTAGGAATGATGTCGCAACATTGATGAAGAATCTAAGCTCTACATCTAATCCAAACAAACATGTGTGCTAGTAAGCCAAGGATATCCAAAGAAGAAGGTAAAATCATGTTATTTTATCTTCTCTATGCACTGGTTATCTCTTCATTGTCCTTTCCGAATCTGAGGACATATGCTTGGGTTTTAGGTTTTTATGTATTCGATTTTGATTTCATACTAACGATAAAACTAAGTCCCTCATACTCGTGTATTTACATCATGTAATCAAACCTCATATGAGTGGGCATAAAAAGAGAGATGAAGTTCAGATACTCCAAGATATCACTTATAAATGTTATGAAGTGTGTATGTTTTGATACCATTGATTCAAGGCCCAAGAGGAGACCCGATGGACAACCTATTTAAATGGATTTAAGAGGGTTATGAATGGAAGCAAATTATGAATGATAGAGAATATGTAGGTGTAACACATTAAATAACAAAGAAAGTAAAGACTAAGATGACAATTAATGTAGAACAATAACATCAAATTTTCATTATGATATGTTATGTACAATATTTGAGAGATTAGATGTGTGGTGTCTATGTGCTCACTAACTTCATTATTATGTATGTAACTAACTAAAATGAATGGAAGTGTATGCTAATATACAATGGAGGGAGACAATGCATCGGTTGAATCATTACAAAAGTTGGTTACAACTCCTTCATAACTGAGGAATGTTGTGACATCATTGACTGTCATTATTGATGAGTTGTGGTCTACAGTAATGACACTACTGGAGCTATGTGGTAGCATAAAATTGGAGTTAGATCTTATGGATATCACATAGGTGTGGAACCCAATGCCTATGTTTTTTATTTTAGCACGAGGTTGGATATGCAACAATGGTTATTTACGGTAAGATCTAGTGACCTAGATCCTATTGGATCACCACAAGATGACTCTTATTGTATCAAGTCATTTTTAATTGTTAATTATTTATGTAATCAATGGGAATTATTTATTTTTATAATAAATTGTGTGGACCAAAAATTTATATTTCTTTGTTAGTTTAAAAAATATCTAAATCTGAAAGACAAATTAAATAATGATGTTGTATCGAATCGTAAACCACAATGACAATATATATAATTTTAAATTATAAGTAGAGAATACAAATAGTTTATTATTACCAATCAATTTTTTTAAAAGAATAAATGAGGTAGATTTTTGTTAGTTATTTAGAGCAACGGTAGTGACAAACTAGTTTATCAATGTAAATCTAACGCTAAACTAGCAATTGCATATGAGTTGCAAAGTACCATGAGAGGGACGTCAATGTTTAATTTTGTGGTATGTTTGTTTGCTATGTAAATGGGGGTGAAAATAAACTCTTGTGACGTAAACATGTCTTTTTATGTTTTTGATTAAATAGCTAGAATGGACAATTTATCCATCAATCAATGTAAATATTTTATAAAAAAAAAATTGAATTTATAGCATATAAAATTTATTATAGAGATCTTATAGAGTTTCGTTAATTATATTAAAAAATGAAGTGAATCTAAAGGACACCCCATTTAAAGGGTGATAATAGTTTAGGTTATTTTATAAAAATAGAATTCAATATTGTAGGCTCTCTCGACCATTGTTAAATGTTTGAAGTGGTGTATTTAGCTTTGATGAATATATAAAATATCGTGTTTCAAATTTTTTACATTTTTATTTATTGATGATGAAGGGATGCATTGATTAGATGCATAGGTTTTGTTGGAAAAATTGTTAGCTAGTTTTTATTTGACGTTTCAGATCATTACTTATGATTCATCATCATGAACAAGAAACACATAAATGAATAATAAACTAAAACTTTTTTAAAAAAGGAGAAAATGTAACAAATCACATTCGAAGTAACCAAACTTTACTGTAAAGTTAAACATTGATATCCATCTCAACTAGGGACTAAATTTCAATATTACTCCTATCTGTTATGTTTTTTTTAATGACAATTATTCATTCAACATTACCCTTCTAATATAAAACTTATTCATAGTAGAAAAGAGAAACATAAAATACCACACACACACATATATATAATCATAAATTTTGGTTTTTAACAATCTACCTAAAATTTCATTTTACAATATGATCATTAAATTTAACTTATGTCCTTGTAACTCATGAACTTGCAATTTACATTATAGTAAAGCAATTTTCCATATATAAATATTAAAAATATTTAATTAATTTATAGAATATCACCAATTCTCTATATGATTATTTAAATAGGTCGCACCTTGCGTGTAGAGTTTGGCTTTATAAATAGTTGTATAAATAGAAATAGAATAAATATGTCAGAGGCATCTCTTCTAAGAGAACCATACCTAAAGAGAACCATACCTAAGATCTGTCAATGAATCAAAAATATGCCAATCACTTCGCTGCTATAGTGGTGACCCATGACAAGTTACGAGATTGCAAAACTTAAAGTTTTTTAACCAAATATTTTTTGTGATGTGTTAGAGGAGGTAATCGCCTTTATTTGCTATAAACTCCACTTCATATCCCCTGTCATGTCCGTTGTATTTTGTGTTTTGTAGTGAGAGAGGAAAGTGGGTGGGGGTGATGGTGCCATGCTCTGTGGCATGAAAGCATCACATATGATCTGTTTGACTGACTTTTTATTTTGGTTTTTCTACATATGAGCTAGGTCTGACTGACTTTTTATTTTGGTTTTTCTACATATGAGCTAGGTCTGATTGACTTTTTGTTTTTGTGGGTCTTATATATATTATGGAATTGAATGCCTCAAAGGATCCTGCAAAATGTTTTCAGGGTTTAAATTGACATAAGGACACTTCATGTTGTTTGTTATATATAGATCAACCTTTTTTTATTGTGGATCTTCGATGTATTGTTGAATTAAATGCCTCAAAGAAACTTGCAAAATGTTTTCAGGGGTTGAATTGACATAGGAATACTTGAGGTTGTTTTTTATATATAAAACATTGACTTCTTTTTGACATAAGTTATGTTTAATAAATATATGTGTTATTTTTCTTTATTTGTTCTGATTGAAAAGGATTAATGACATAGACTAGGTCAGGTGTCAAATGATTGACAATCGGGTCATACCCAGTTCAAGCTGTTCCACCCTTTTTGAAAATCCTTTGCAAGAAATTTTGAAAGTCTATCGATTAACATAAGTTATTAACTCAAAAGCATAGAAATTATCAAAAAAAAACTTTAAATTGACTCAAGATGAGAGGGGTTTAGGGCATGCATAAGCTAAATGAATCTCACAAAGTATATCCTCATATTATATCCTCATACACAGATTTCTATAAATTTAGAAAAACTAAAATCAAAGTATATCCTTAGATTATTTACCAAATCACCATGCCTTCCCACCTCTGCATACATGTTTGATAGAAGAACATAAGTCACAACATTCTTAGGATCTAGTGCATCATGTTACCATCATGCCTACACAGGGAAATGACCTCCTCCTCATAGATTTTAGTGGAGTTTGCCAAACATGGGAGGCCACAAAACTGTAGGAAAAAACAATGCAAACCATACATCTTTGTATTGAGAAACATATTGGCATTGCAAAAATAGGTAAATGCCCAAATGCCATGTCGTAAACAACTGTTGACCTACTTACACAACACCTACTTAGTTGTTTAGGTTGACACGTATTAGATGTTATATAACTAACCTTTAATCTATAAAAATTATTAATTATAATATTTTTATATATTTGTTTTAACTTTTTAGGACTTAGTGAATGTAAATCCTAAGTTATTAAAGGGGCTGAGATAGTAAATTAGGGTAGAAATATGCAATAAATATAGCCACTCATTTGTAACATAATTGACTTAGTTTTACCTTTCTAAAAATAATGATAAATAATGTAAACAAGCACTTAGCTAGAATGTGAGTAAAACAATAGATCTTGAGGCTACAAACTAAGACAAAAGCTAATATGAGTGTCGCAGATAGGATCCAGGTGTTAAAACCCTTCCTAGCTAATAATGTCCTAATTGAAGAGTAATGCCATGTGATGCTAGTGTCCCTCTTTTGACAGTAGAGTCCTTTGTGCAGAACTATTTTAAGCTTCTAGGTGCACTTGTGTCTAGGTCTGCCAAGCATGTTCATGTATGCACAAGTTGTGGATGTCTGTAGATGCCCTATTTTGAATGATAAACCCTAAACCTCCATGTTGATAGGGCATCCAATTGGCACAAGTAGTAAAATGTGTTGTTAGTGGAGCAGGTTGGACATCCTCAACATCCCGTTGTGATGAGAGTTGCTTAAATATCAATACTTTGAAGATGGATCAAGTCCGATGTAGTTCTCCCCACCTAAGTGTTGGTGCAAATGCAAGTGAAGCTAGTATGAATGTTGATTTAAGTGCTTTAAATGTGCTTGAGACTGGAAACTTGAGTAATCTAAGCTTAAGAATGTTATAGATGGTTTTATGCAAAAGTAGGAAAAAATAGGGATTGATAACTTGATTGTGCACAACTTATTCTGAGTTTGTTTGTGTAATTTGCATATGATTTTCATCTAGTGGTTAGAGGGCTAAAAGTCATGTATATATATTATTCCAGTGCTTGTGTGGGTCTTAAAAGAGGTTTAGGCCGACTCTAGGGTGTTACTCATTTGAAAAGATATCTATTGGTAACAAAACGAGGGAAAAGGACAATAGTGCCAAAATTGGGACAACTATTGTCCCTATTATGACACTAGTGTCTAGGTGGCAGACCCTGAGGCACTAAGGGCCAAGATGCTGAAATGAGGGTCTGAGACCGCTTTAGGGATGTTTAGGGACATGTAAGGCCCATACGAAGGATGGATAAGTGTTTAAATAGGCCCTAAGATAGATCTCAGACTAAGCTAGGGATGGGTGCTTTCAAATAACACTCTTATCACTCAAGTGTCATTTTTAGGTGATTGTGATATTATATAATTAATATTTGTCATATATATATATATATATATATATATATATATATATATATATATATATATATATATATATATATATATATATATATATATATAAAATAGAATTAATGTTATATATATAATAACTAACATTTAATATATTAAAATAGTATATATTATTAAAATATTATATTATTTTACACACATCGAACGTGGAGTTTTTTGATAATCAAATAGAAAATAGTAAGATCGTAGATGGTTTCAAAGTGACATGTATGCAAATATTTATGGCATGTTAATGGTTAGATAGACAGAGGGACTTCAATCATATGTTTGAAGCACGTTACACTAGTCAAACCTATCATATAGGCTAGACCTAATTATGCATAACAATCATGGTTTTACATTAATAATAAGTTATAAATATAATTATTATAATAATAAATAATAAGCATTTAAAGAGAAAAAACTACCAAGCCAACGATAATTTAATATTATATCAGAGTAGCCATAACACTTCCTTCACCATAACACAATTTTTTTATATGTTTATAAAATATTATTTTATAATTTAATATATTTTAATTATATGTAAATATACGTAGTGTGTGCACGCGCTTGTGCGTGTGTAATACAAAATGAGCTAGGTTTTTTGGTTGCTTTAAAATGTTTATATTTATATCTCTTTCTTATGTTATCATTTGTCGAGAGATCTTAGATCAGTTTACCTTATAGAAACCTAAATGTACAATCAAATTTGTAAACCTTTCTTACTGCAAAAGGCAATGAAATGAAGTAGATTGAGGGAGGCAAGATGTATAAGTTTAAGCACGTTGATAACGTGTAGCATATGAGCGAATGGGGGTTAGTAATTCATGGTTGAGATTTATGGATTCCATAGTGCACAATCATTAACATAGGGATGAATAGAGAAAGTGATGAATATGTTCCAGATTATTGTTACTTGAAACCTTGTTCAAACAGTTCACATGCCTTGTGTATGCTTCCAAATTTTGCATACTTATCTACAAGGGCATTTGTTGTGATGTATGGTCGTACCATGTTCCAATGCTCTTATTTTGGCACAGGGTGTGAGTATACTACTAAAGCTAAACTGATTGGGTTGGACACTTGTTTGTTGCATTTAGGTAAACAATGCCAACTCTTCGTTAAGATACCCATGACTTAGGTAAGCTAAAATGACACATAATTTATGTCATTGATGTTGCGACAAGACATTAAGGTCCAATAGTCTATGTTGTAGCTTCCATTTATCCATGAAGCTAATATATTAACACCTAGAGACATTACATTAGGGTTAAGAACATACGAAAATACCATACTTAGAACCCTGGGAAAAAGGGCAATGGCATACAAAACATGGAGATAGTGAAATATTTCAAGGTGAGATGAGTGATGATAGTGAGGGGAAATGAAAAGGTATTTTTGGTGATATCGTACACTAAGGGGTCCATTCCAAACACCATACCCAAATTCAGGGCATTATCAAGTTTATTGAAAAGATAAACTTTAATAATTGAAATAGTTTATCATTTTTCGCTATCACATCCATTACAATTATCAAATTATTGTCACCTAACGCTTTATGCACATAAGGTGGGACAGAGTCAACAGTCATAGATTTCAATTTAAGTATGTCTCTTGATTTACAATCTTTCATTTTACAAAACCTCGCTTTACGAAGATAGAAATTTTCATCCCTTTCATGTGACATCTCCTCCCCTCACAACACAATGCCATTTCATGTAAATCCAACTGTATAATATTAATAAATAAGATAATATTAGTTATTATTATTTTATATATATATATATATATATATATATATATATATATATATATATATATATTACATTTTTTTGGTATATTAAACATTAATTATATAACATATATGAATATTATATATATTATATAATAAATAGTCTAATATACTTTTAAATTTTTAAACATTAGAAAGGTGAACAACAATGTGGAGTTGCACTGTGTGGTGAAGGAGATCAGGGGATCGTTGAATGCCACACAAATTTTGAAATGCATAAATGTGATCTCAAATCCAAACAGACACAGATGCAATCCATCACAAATTTTAGATGACACATTGCACTCGAAGGTTTGGAATTAGAAAGCTGATGATTGTTGGCCAAGATCATGTTTAAGTACATTATGGAAACATTTTTTCGTCAACCACATCACATTGTGTTTGATCACCCTAACAGATGGTTGAGAAAGAAAAAACACAAACAGTTAGAGCATTTACAAATTTGATGATCGCAACTATGTCAACGAGAATAAGCTAGAGTGGATTATCAAAGTTGAAACAAGCTTGAGGAAGCCTAAAGGTGCTTGACCGACTTAATGAACCCAAGTTCACTGTAATGCAAAAGTGACCAAGTTAAATCCTTGAGTTCTCCACTCGAGTCCATTCCACTAACCCCCAAGTTATCCATATAAGAGAAAGACCATTCCTTCCCACATCTTATTTTGGGACACAAACCCTGCAACCTTGGCACTCCGAGATATTACATCTGCTTGACACATTTCATTAAAAAGCCTAAAAGCCTAGTCAGGGAAACCATTCGGTGCATATCTTTAGACCATGGCATTCCCTTTATTTTCCTTCCCTTAGTCATGGATTGAACAGAAGCTTTTTTATCAAGTTGCCTAAAATCAATAAGCGCCCACTGTAGAGATGGTCACAGCGTCATGATTACAGAATTGCAACAATAAAGGAAAAATAAAATCATTAACGTCCATGTTGTGAGGTTTTCTTTCATTGTTTCATCTACTTTCCCTTTTAATTTTTAATACACTTGGTATCTCGATGTAAAAAGGCTTCGATTGTGGACAATGATGTGTTGAAATCCGTGTTGCTATCCAGAGAGACTAGAAAGGGTTGGAGTAGCAGCTATGAGGATTACATGACAACCAAGGACTTTCGAGAAACATTATATAAATAGAAACATGAAAATGGAGTATTAAATTCAAATTTCTATGAGCGAAAAAAACATAAATTTTTTTTAAAATTGTTACCTTTATAAAATATCCAACATCCATTGATTTTATATAATTGGCATCTCAATTTTTAAATATAATTCAATATTAAACTTTTACACTAAACACTAGACTGTCTCACCAAACCGTATCTTACTAAAGAATTTTTGGACCTATAGACCACCTACTAGTTTACATTCCCACATAAATTTAAACAAATGCATCATTTGTTGCATTACATGGCAGGATTTTACCTCTGTTCTGATCCACCATCTCCATTAATTAGCTATCATTATAAACCCAATATATTTTCACATTTTGATGATGAAAATCTGACGTGACTGTTGATGTAGCGTGACCCGAAACCCAAAAAGTTGATTAAAGAATCTTTTAAACAATTTAACAAGAAATCTTCTTCTGCCGATTCCCTGAAAAATCGTGCCGGAAAAGAGTTTGACAGAAACGCCCGGGACGTAATTTTATTATTTGTACTGTTAGCACCGCAATCTGCAATAGCTAGAACACTACTGCCCAATCACTGTCCACCGACGATTGGTCAGCTTTCAATTCTTCATGGAAAATTAAAAAATGCCACGAAACACGGGGACACCTGCGCACCAAATCAAGTTGACAATTTGGCCGCAAATTAATGAGAAATTAAAGACGAGAAGTTGACAATTGATGAGTTTTCATAACGTCTTTGTCCATCTTCAGCCATAAAAAATGATAAATTAAACATATTGTCAACTTGCAAGTTATAGATCTTTTTGTAATGGATGATGCATAAAATATAAATCTAACCACTACTTCGAATTTAGGGTTGGTGTATAATATGGATTTTTAAAGATATAGTATTCGCTGAGCTTAATTAACATGCATAAATTATGTGCATGTTGGTGTCAACGTGACTCGAGAAGATTTTTCAAACTTTTGTCGACTTTTTAACAACCACCCCTAGGCTAATCGCAGTCATCCATTTCTATTTCGATCCTCTTTGTTAACAGACATGGAGCATCTAACATCGTTGTGATGTCCGATGTGGCTATGAAGTGGGGTTTTAATTCACTATTCATCACAAAACAATGAATAATTTATATTTTGAAAACCCCGTGCAAACAAATCTCGCTCAAATACAACATGTACGTTCCAACGTTCACTATGGTGCATTGCTTTCTTCGTATATAGGTTTCTGCTTCGTTGAAGAGCAAAATACAGGGTTCGACTTTACATTAGGGAACTGGGGAAGGAGAAGCACTAAAAGGATGTTGGATGGAGCATGAACTCACGTATTACAAGAGTGTTGTGGCAAGGAAACTATAGAGATGCCAATGCTCTAATCAAGTGTGGATGATTAGCAAGTGCAATTCGTACATTTTAAGACGAGCGCAAAACCCGGATATGTATTCTTCATTTGTAGACCACATTGTCAATGTGGCAAATGAAGAGGAGGGCTCACCTTGTAGGTAAGGAACAACAAAGTATTTCAATATGTATATATAGGGTTATCGTTGTTACTAAAGGTATTTCTTGAATTGCATATCTAGATGCTTTGTTCAATGTTACAAAGAAAGGGAGCACAGAGGAAGGTGATCGTGTCGAGTATTTATTCCGAATTCATTCTACCAGTGAAGGGAGCAGTGGGTATGGGAGTGGGGGTGGGGGTGGGGCTAAGTCTAGTGGAAATGGTGTTATATATACTAGACTACTGCCATTGCCAAGCGAAGAGGGGAGAATTAGGGTGTGTGTACATCTCACAATGTCACATTTTGTTCGTGGAAAGATGGTAGTGAAGGGCACTATGGTGCCCATTCCCAGGGGAAAAGGGCAGAATGAGGGTGTGTGTACATCTCACAATGTCACATTTTGTTCAAGAAAAGACAGTAGTGAAGGGCACTACTGTGCCCATTACCCCACTGACACGAACACACTACCTTTAACTTAAGAAACATACTTTCTTTATGCTTTGAACCACAAATCACTATCACTCTATGTTTTTATGATCCTAGAATATGGAACACTGTCGGTTAATATTATTAAATGGATTTTTTTTATTTTTATTTTAATAAAACATAAAAAATATTGTTCTTGTTTCATTTTATTATTTGAAGTACAAGAGGTATGAGGTGTTTTCATTGAATTTGGTTGGCAAATACCCTGTTCTAGTATGAAATCCTTAAATAAATAGCCAAAGTTCAAGGTCGGAATTAAATCAAGAAATTCCTGTACTAAAAATAAATGTCATTTGTTAATTTTATAGCCTCAACAAAGATAATTTTATTTTAATTTTTTAAATCTTTGGCAATTTGTAAGGTTGGAAAAATCATTCTAGTTTTGGAGAAATTGTTTCAACAACAAATTTTCATGAGCACTAAGATTTCGGAGGATTTCGAGTATTCTTTATTAAATGTTAGTATTTATATGTTTAGGCAACTTAAAAGCCCACCATGTCAAGAATTTTCTATATAACATGATAAGTAATAATGTACAAATGTACAACATGATTATAGGTAAATTCTTGAAAAATCCATTTTAATTAATGTTTTTAGTTTTAAATGAATCTATATGTTTTCTAAGATTAAAAAGCTTTTTTTCGTTTTTCTTGACTTAGTGTATTGGATTTAGAGGTGTGATTTCATATATCTTTCAAGAATAGTTTTCAATGTTTTATTTAAAATAATATTATTTTATTAAAATAAATAATGTGAAAAAAATCTAATATCATTATTAATATATTTTTTAAGGTCTAAGAAAAGATATATATATATATATATATATATATATATATATATATATATATATATATAATTAAATTAAGGCATGTTAAAATTTCGATTTATATTTTGAAAAAATGTAGTGTATTTGTAGATCCTGTAGAGGAAATAGACTTTTTTCAGTCGAGATGAGGCTGGACCAATTGTTGTAAGTAAAAGTATGTATTATTGTTTCCTTCACACTAATTTTTATTGCACACAAACAAGTTGAACTTGAATGCAATGCCTTGTGTTTACATTGATATTTACAGATAACTATATAAATATTGTTTTTGATAAATAATAATAAAGGAAAAGGGACCCTTACCCTATGGTACAAAAGGATTTGGTTAGCATATCAGAGAAAAAGAAACAAAAGAAGCCTCTAGGAAAACAGATGGAGATAGATAGAAACTCTAAAAGCCAAGCAGCGACAAGGCCAATAAGCCATATACAAGAGAGAAGACCAAAGAAATAAATTCCAAAAGCTACACATCCCATATCAGTTTAGGAGTGCTAGAGGGAAGCACCACCATGAAACCACTCTTAGGAAGTACGAAGATACCAACTCCAGAAGCCTTGGTCACTAGTCACTAGAATATCATTCAAGCACTAAGACTACAATACACAATCCAAATGTTATACCACTAAATCCCTTGAGGACAAATTGAAAAAAAGGGAAAATTTTAGTGGAACAAGCCTTTTCTAATTAACTATGTGCATTCTTCCCAAGGATGGGGCCTTCATAACACCCATATTCATTAGGAGGAAGGTGAAAAGCTCCAAAGCTAGCAAAAAAATTGCTAGAGAGTTTGTCTTACGATAGTTATGGGAGAAAGAAATGTCATAAAAAAAAGGAATGACATGAAGGATATCTTGAATAATTGAATTGTGCTGGCATTGATTAGTTCTTCTCATTTTAACATCATTAATAATCAATATAGAATCACCTTCCACGACTAGTTTCCTAAAATTTGAATCAAAAGTGGTTATCAAACCTCTAAGAAGAGCTAAAGCTTCAACCAAATTGTTAGAAGACCATGGACTGTTGAATGTCGAACGTGAAAGCACTTGTCCCAAATAACTTTTAAAGATTACTCCTCCACCAGAAAAACTTGAGTTACCGTTGGATGCCCCATCAAAATTTAGCTTGAAATAACTTTCGCTCGAAGGCTTCCAAGAGGCCAATAACCTTATGTAAATTTAGGAAGGGAGAATGAAGTTATTTTTCAATGACTTCCATTTTAACAGATTATGAAGATCCTCTCTAGTGATTTTATTTTATGCGACAACACTTTAGCCTTAAAGATCTCTTGAATGAGCATCTCAATTTTAAGTGAGAGGAGATATTCAGATAGGGACATGGTCCTAAAGACCCTATTGTTTCTTTCTTTCCATATGCTCCATATGATCAGAGACAAGCTATTGCCTAGATACTTTTAACTCGATGCCCTTCTCCTATCTAGTTAATTTCATAATTCCTTGAATAGAGTTGGCTGCTACCCAAAGTCTGTTCATTTTATTAAATAACCAAGACTAAATTCTCCAAGGAAAGGAGCAATGAAGGGGGACTTGGTTTGGGGTTTCTAAATTATCTTTACAGAAGATGCACCAAGAGGGCCACCAAAAACCAATCCTTTGGAGTTTGTCCCAGAAAAAAGATTTCTTCTTCATGACAAACCACATATTTACATAAACTTTAGGAAGACCCCGAGGGATCCAAAAAAATTACATAGGCCATAAAGGTGTATTAATATGAGAGATCAACTTATTGTAGCTGCATTTTATCAAAAAATTATCATAAGGATATCTAAACCATTTTAATCAATTAGTCTCCATTGAACTACAGATATGGTGAGAGTTCAAGAAGAATTTGAAAGAAACTAGAAGATCAGAAGAATGGTTGGCAACATAACGACTTGGATTTTTCCATCTTCTCTGAGGGCATCATACCCTTTGGGTTTCAACCTAGTAATTACAAACTAAACGTCTACATAGGTTTGAAAAATACTCTTCTAATATGTTGAAGGAATGACGATTGTAGAGAGGGTCCACACTAGACCGTGCATCATTCTAGAAGTAAAACCATTTTTAATATCCCAATAGAGGGAGTTAGAAATAAGGAGTCTACATTTCCCAAGGAAGTCCCATATGTGAGACCCATACATCTAATGTTCTATACAAAAATATTGAGCTAGATCATTTACATTATCAAGATACTTTATTCAGAGTAAGATGCTCCAAGTGTTGTCCTGATATACTCTCCATATAAGTTTTGCTCTCAGAGCTACGTTCATCTTGAACAAATTTATGAGTCTAGGCCCACTTTTTGATTTAGTGAAGTAGACCTCTTCCTGTTTCATTAGAGTAATTTTCTTGGACTCAAAATGACCATTCCACAATTTTGTTTTCTAATGTTAATTAATTTGGATTTTAAGCTAAGAGGAGCATCCAAGATTGAAATCATATATACTAGAATTGCTTGGAGAACAACTTCATAACTGTTGAATGCTGTGACATCATTGACTGTCATTATTGATGAGTTATGGTCTATAATAATGACACTACAAAAGCTACGTTGTAGCATAAAATTGGAGTTAGATCTTATGGATTGCCACATAGGTGTGGAACCCAATGCCTATGTTTTTGATGTTAACACGAGGTTAGATATGCAACAATGGTTATTTACGGTAAGGTCTAGTGACCTAGATCCTCTTGGATCACCACAAGACGACTCTTATTGTGTCAAGTCATTTTTACTTGTTAATTATTTATGTAATCAATGAAAATTATTTATTTTTATAGTAAATTGAATGGACAAAAAATTATATTTCTTTATTATTTTAAAAAATATCTAAATCTGAAAAATAAATTAAATAATGCTGTTATATCGAATCGTAAACCACAATGACAATATATATAGTTTTAAATTATAAGTAGAGAATACAAATAATTTATTATTACCAATCAATTTTTTTTAAAAGAATAAATGAGGTAGATTTTTGTTAGTTATTTAGAGCAAACGCTAGTGACAAACTAGTTTGTCAATGAAAATCTAACGCTAAACTAGCAATTGCATATGAGTTGCTCAGTACCATCAGAGGGACGTCAATGTTTAATTTTGTGGTAGATTACCATGGATAGGGAAAGTGTATGTTTGTTTGCTATGTAAATGGGGGTGAAAATAGTGCAACTAACTCTTGTGATGTAAACATGTCTTTTTATGTTTTTTGATTAAATAGCTAGAATGCACAATTATGTGATGAACGATTTGGATTTATCCATCTATCAATCTAAATACTTTACCCTAAAAAAATATCTTTTGAATTTATAGCATAGAAAACCTCTTATAAAGATCTTTTCAGAGTTTTGTTAATTATATTAAAAAATGGAGTGAGTGTCGACAAGAACATCCCACTTAAAGGGTGTTAACAGTTTAAATAATTATATAAAAATAGAATTCAATATTGTAAGTTCCCTCAATCATTGTTAAAAATTTTAAGTGGTGTATTTAGCTTTCATGAATATATAAAATATCGTGTCTTAAACTTTTTACATTTTATTTATTGATGATGAAGGGACGATGCATAATTTGTTTGGAAAAATTATTAGTTAGTTTTGTCTTGATGTTTCAAATCACCACTCATGATTCATCATCACGAAGAAGAAACACATGAATGAACAACAAACTAGAGCTTCCTTAAAAAATGAAATATGCAACAAATCGCATTTGAAGTAGCCAAACTTTACTGTAAATTTAAACATTGACATCCATCTTGATCAAGAACTAAATTTCAATGTTAATCCTATCTATCATGATTTTTTTATAACGATTATTCATTCAACATCACCCTTCCAATGCAAAACTAATTCATAGTAGAAGAGGGAAACACCAAATACTATATATATATATATATATATATATAATCATAAGTTGTTATGGTTTTTTATGATTTACCTAAAATTTCACTTTGCATTTGATTTCCTAAAAAAAAATTGATTCTATTTTACAATATGGTCATCAAATTTAGGTCATGTCGTTGCAACTCATACACTTACTATTTACATTGCAATAAAACTATTTTCTATATATAAATATTAAAAATATTTAATTAATTTATAGAATATCACCCACTCTTTATGTGTAGAGTTTGGCTTTATGAATAGTTGTATAAATATAAATAAAATTAATTATGCTAGAGGCATCTTTACTAGGATAACCATACCCAAGATTCGTCCATAGATCAAAAATATTAAAATCACTTCACTGCTATAGTGGTGACCCCTAACAAGTTATCAGACCGCAAAACTTAAATTACATCTATGGCCACCCCTAGTTTCATCATCCCTGGTCAAGGCATGATACTAGTTTTGTGATAGTTATAGGGAGCGATTAATATTTGCACCGCCTTTACTTGCTATAAACTCCACTTCATATCCCCTCTCATATTTGTTGTTTTTTGTGTATTGCAGTAAGGGAGGAAAATGGGTGGGGCGATGGTGCCATGCTTTGTGGCTTGAAAGCATCACATATGATCTTTTTGGTTGACTTTTTATTTTGGTTTTTTTTGCATATGAGTTAGGGTTTTTATTTTTATGGGTCTGACATATATTGTTGAATTGAACACTTCAAAGAAATTTATAAAACATTTTCGGGGGTTAATTTTACATAGGGACACTTTAGGTTGTTTGTTATATATAGATCCACTTTTTGTTTTTGTGGGTCTCATATATATTGTTGGATTGAATGCCTCAAAGAAACTTGCAAAACATTTTCATGGGTTAAATTGACATAGGGACACTTCAGGTTTTTGTTATATATAAAACATTGATTTTTTTTACATAAGCTATGTTTGACAAAGATATGTGCTCTTTTCTTTCTTTATTATCATTGAAAAGGATTAATGTGATAGACTAGGCCAAAGACCAAATGAATGGCAATCGGGTCATACCCACTTCATGTTAATCCACCCTTTTTGAAAATCCTTTCCTATTTTTTTTGAAAGTCTGTCGATTAACATAAGTTATGAACTCGAAAGCATAAAAAATGTCAAAAAAAAAAAAAATTGACTTAAGAAGAGGGTGGTGTATGCTAAATTAATCTCACAAGGTATATCCTTAGATTATATCCTCATATCAAGATTTCAAAAATTTCAAAAAAACTAAAATCAAAGTATATCCTCAGATTATTTACAAATTCACCTCGCCTTCCCACCTCTGCATAGATGTTTGAAATAAGAACATAAGTTGCAACATTCATAGGATCTAGCACATCTTGTTACCATCATGCCTACACATGGGAACAACCTCCTCATCCTCGCTAATTTTAATGGAGTTTGCCATATATTGGAGGTTGCAAAATTGTAAGAAAAAGTAAGGTAAACCATGCATCTCTGTACTGAGAAACATATTGGCATTGCAGAAATAGGTAAATGCCCAAATGCCATGCTGTAAATAATTATTGACCTGCTCACACAGCACCTACTCAATTGTTTAGGCTGACATGTATTAGCTATTATACAATAACTAACCTTTAATCTATAGAAATTATTAATTATAATATTTTATATATTTATTTTAACTTTTTACGACTTAGTGAATATGAATCCTAAGTTGTTAAAGGGGCTGAGTATAGTAAATCAAGCTAGAAATATGCAATAAATATAGCCACAAATTTGTAACATAATTGACTTAGTTTGACCTTTCTAAAAATAATAATAAATAATGTAAACAAGTACTTAGAAAATGACTAGATTAAGAGATATGGAGGTTGTAAATTGAGACAGACGCTGATCTAAATGTCATAGATAGGATTCAGGTGTTAAAACCCTTCCTAGATATTAGTTCCATGTGTCACTAGTGCCCTTGTTTTAGTGGTAGTGCCCTTTGTGTAGAACTATTTCGAGCTTCTAGGTGCACTTGTGTTTGGGTCTGCCAAGCCTATTTTTATATGCACGAGTTTTGGATCTTTGTAGATGACTTGTTTTGACTGATTTTATGTTTAAACCCTAAACCTCCATGTTGTTATGGCATATACTTGTCATAAGTAGTAAAGTGTGTTTTTAGTGGGGTAGGTTGGACATCCTCAACATCCCATTGTGATGAGAGTTGCCTACATACCAATACTTCGAAAAAGGGATCAAACTCGATGTAGTTCTCCCCACCTAAGTGTTGCTGCAAGTGCAAGTGAAGCTATTATGGATGCTAGCTTGAGAATTAATATGAGCTTAGGAATGTTGTAGATGGTTGTATGCAAAAGTAGGGCAGAATAGGGATTGATAACCTTGATTGTGTATAACTTGTTCTAAATTTGTTTGTGTAATTTGCATCTAATTTCCATGTAGTAGTTAGAGGGCTAAAAGTCATGTGTATATATATATATATATATATATATATATATATATATATATATATATATATATATATATATATATATATTATTCTAGTACTTGTGTGGGTCTTAAAAGAGATCTAGGCCAACCCTAGGGGTTTACTCATTTGAAAAGATATATGTTGGTAACAAAAGGAGGGAAAAAGAAAATAACGTCAAAACTGGGACACTAGCACCATGGGGCACTATCATTCTTGGCATGTTCAGTGGGACCTCATTTAAAAAAATATTAGTCAAAGTTTGATCCTAGTTAGATCAATTTGTAGTAGTTATAGCTTCCAAGCAACAACATCTGAGGACTCCAAAAGAAGATCCAACATTCTGGTAGCAGAGTAGTGACTACATCTCATGTCAAAGGTGACTATAAGGTCAACTTCTAGAGGTATTCCCTTTGAAGTCATTGAATTTCCTTTAAAATCAATAAAGAGATTAAGATTTACTAATACACATCCATATAAAGGTAACTTTGATCCTAAGTCAATTCTAAGGCCTACTCGTGTAAGAAGATCTTTGTTAAACAATTTCATTGTCATGGAAGCCCCTAGAGCTTTCCCCTTTGTGGCCTTTAATGGTCAAAGTCATCTCGACCTCCCTCAGTATGATCATATTCTAGTAGCAACTCTCAAAAGTGTCCCTTATTTTACTCAAGACCAATCTACAACCCCTTCTGAGCACCTCATGGATATAGCTAATTTTTGCAACATTCATAATGTCAATGAGGAAGATGTAGCAATTAGGTTGTTAGCCATCTCTTTCAAAGGTAAAGCCTTAGATTGGTATAAAATCCTTGTTGATAACTCTATTTCATCATGGGATCATCTAGGAGATGCATTTTGTAAAAGATTTGAGGATAAAAGTGACCATTTGTCACTTGCAGAGTAGTTAACTATAATTCAAAGAGCCCCTCATGAAGTTATACAAGACTGCAACACAAGGTTCTAAAAGAATTAGGATAAAATCCCAGTCTCTATTAGGCCTGCCCCCAACTTTGCCTTCTTATACTATTTGAAATCCCTTAATAGTGACATTGCAATAATGATCCAGTTTATGGGGGGAACACATTGCCAAATGCATATGAGGTGGAAATCAGAGCAGAAAATTATCTAGTTCAAGATGGCAAGCTTACACCTAAACCATCAATGCCTTTGTTCGTTGAGACCATACCACCTCCTATTTTTATTCTTCCCCTTGTTGTCATTCCTCCTATGCTTACAATTGTTTCCATACCTTCACCTTAGCAAGAAAAGGCTTTCACTAGTGAATCTAGTGATTCCTAAGAATATAAGAACTTTCAAAAGCTTAAGAGCATGTTCCAATCCTTAGGGAATGAACTAGTGAATTTGAAGAGACAATAAGCCTTCAATAGGCCTTTCAAGCCTCATATCAACCTCAACAACAAGATTATCAATAAATAGACCACCCTACAAAGGAAGCTTCCAAGGCCAAAGACAAGAGCAACCTAATTATAATAGGCAAAACAGTTACAACCCTAATGTTACAAATCACATCCAACACTATGGTCCCTATTCAAAATAATATTGCTCAAAAATGTGAAGGGACCATGCCCTAGAATCAGTCTTTTGGGCAATCCATTATTCTAAACACTAATTTAACTCAAGCTTTCAATGATCAATGGCAGCAATCTACCAATTATGGGTACAATCAAGCTCTTATGGCTCAAAGCACAGAGGTACCCATGATGACAAAACCAAAAGAGCCTTAACAAGGTCAAATCCTTGATCAAGGACCAAACCAATTGGGTGATACAATGGTGAATTATGAGCAAGAAGAGTGTTATGCACTCAATCAACAAGTTAGTTATAGCTAGGCATACATTCCAGTGGCAGCAAATACAAGGTTAAAAATAAGGAACATGGATGGTAATAAGGAAGTAGTCAAAGAGCTTGCTACCATTACTCCTTCAATATCAAAGCCAAATGAACCTATTGTTGTTCCAAAGTTTCTAATAGCTCCAAGGAATTAAAATCAGGGGAATGTCTTAGTCCCTCAAAACAAACTCAAGGTGTTGTTGTGGCTACCAAAGGTTGATGGTTCAGCCATCAACATTGTGGAATAAATGAAAAGGTCCAGTGTGAGTGTGCCAATGTGGTTTATGCTCTCCATGCCTGGTCAGGTAGACATCCTCCAATAAGGGTTGTCAAGAATCAATGTTTCTGAGAAACTACCAGCCAAGGAGAATGTGGTTCTCACCAATACAACCAAAAGACCTAGTGAAGGACAATCAAGTAAGATGGTCAAACCTCCTCCCTTCTACATTTTAGTAATTATCAGTGACTCTTTAGTGCATAATTGCTTGGTAGATAGTCGGGCTAGCACCTCAATAATGCCAAAGTCCATAGTTGATCAACTTGGTCTAAAATATGAGCTCGAGTCTAAAAGAGTATTGTAACTTGATGGTTCTTCCAACAAGCCATCTGGTATCATCAGAGCCCTCAACTTGACCCTACATGCCTGTCTTAGTGTCTTAGTAATTCAAGATGTGTTGATCCTAGATGTACCTCTTTTTTTTCCCCGTGCCTGTCCGGATAATTTACTACAAATATTGGAGGTTATCTTGCAGTAGATTCGTAATACATGACATTCAAAACAAGATATGAGACCAAAGTATCAGTCAAATCTGATCCCATTGCATAATTCCACATAAAGCCTTATGGGCCAGATAACATAAACATCAATTGCACTATCCTAGATGAGGATGAACATCTAGATGGTCAAGAACTAAATACCCATCTTGAGGAGGTACCTGATATGTTCTTGGATGAATTGTGGAATGACAATCAATTAGTTGACCCCTTAGAAGGTGTTGAGGATAGAAACCTGGGTGGATAGAGAACTGGGTGTCTACTACTTACATGAAGAGAATCAGTCCATGCCATTCCTCATTGGACAAAAAGAGGATCCTAATGGCTTATGTAAATTGTTCTTTGATGGCTCAAGGAGCAAACATGGAGTGGGTGCAGGTGTAATGCTAGTATCCCTCTCAAATGACAAATATTTCTCTTCTTATAGGTTTCAATTTAGTTTCTCTATAATGCAATAGAATATGAGGGTCTTATCCATGGCCTTCAATGGGCCTGTAAGAGAGGGATCAAACAATTACAAGTTTATGGGGATAGGGAACTGATTGTGCACCGGGTTAGAGGCTAAAATATCTCTAAAAATCCCTTGATAAAGTCTTACAAACATAGAGTGTGGGACCTACTTGAAGATTTTGAGGCCTTTAACATCCAAACAATGTCAAGGAACCAAAATAGACATGTTGATAGGTTGGCAACTGTGGGAGCTCAATTTGATATCCCCAATGAGTTAAAAAGGACCAAGGTGTAGCCACATGTCAAAGTGGTAGTAAGACCATCAGTGCTAGACAATGAAGCTCATTGGCAGGTTTTTGAGACTGATAAACAAATTGCTTATTTCTTGCAATAGGAGGCAAAGTTCTACTCAATGAACCAAGAAAAGTTTCAACATCAATATGGGGAGCAAATAGTTCAATTGAGATCTAACAAGCTTCCTAAAGGGTTGGTCACCCTTTAAGGTCTCTTCCATGAAGGATATCATCTAAGAAAAGATAAAACAGTGATGTCAACAAGTAAATAAAACAACGCAAGAGTTCTTATCTTCAAAGACAAGCTCCTCAAGCTTGGGAAGGCGAGCACTAATCTAAGAGGTATGCTTTCATGGAACTTTGTAAATAATGTGCAGACATCTTTACTTGGGAATATAGTGACCTAAGAGGTTTTGATCCCTGTTGGCCCAACATACTATGGAATTGGAGGCTAATGCCAAGCTTGTTAAGTAGAAGTAAATACCTATAAACCCCAAAATTGAAGAGCTTATGAAAAAATAATTGACCAAATTAATTGAATCCAAGATCATTTTTCCCATTAAGCACTCCTCGTGGATAACCAATTTGGTACATGTGAGGAAGAAGAGTCGAGAGATCAGATTGTGTGTTAACTTTAGGGATCTAAATAGGTTTTCTTTGAAAGATCACCACCCCTTACCATCCATAGAGCAAATCCTTCAGGTAGTTGCTAGTTCAGAATGCTTCTCCCTTTTGGATGGATATTCAAGATACAACCAGGTGCTGATGAGAGAAGAAGATCAATATAATACTGCCTTCGCCATAAAGTGGGGCATATATTCTTACTAAAAGATGCCTTTTGGTTTATTAAATGTTGGGGAAACCTTTCAAAGAGAAATGGACATGGCTTTCCAAGGTTTGCTAAATCAGATGGTATTGGTCTACTTGGATGACATCATAGTTTTCTCCAAGAAGGCTAGTGAGCACTTAGATCTTCTAAAGATGTAGAAAGTATGAGATCTATTTAAATCCTAATAAATGCATGTTTGTTGTTCATAAAGGCAAAATTTTGGGTTGCATTATTTCAAAGGAAGGATTATACATTCACCTTGCTAAAATAAGTGACATCCTAGCCTTATCTTTACCAAGCACAAGAAAGGAATCCAGAGCTTCCTTGGGAAAATAAACTTTGTGAGAAGGTTTATACTTGGTTTTATAAACCTGGTCAAACTTAACACCACCATGCTGAATAAGAGCCAAGTGTTTACCTGATCAAATGAAGGTAGAAAAACATTTGAGGTCATAAAGCAAGCCATTACCCAAGCACCCTCGCTCATGAATCCTAATTTTTCAAAGGACTTCATACTGTACACCTTTGCCAATGTTGACAACATATCAATTATGCTAATGCAGAAAAATGGTGATGGACTTGAGCAATCAATTGCCTTTTTTAGTGAAGGACTAGAGGGATATGAGGTGAGGTACACTTTTATAGAAAAGCAAGTTCTTGTAGCTTTGAAAAGCCTCAAAAAATTTAGGCCAGTGCTTTCCAACAATAAGATTTATCTTATGGTGTCTCATCCTGGCATAAGGGACTTTCCCCTCAAAAAATTTTTGAATGAGAAAAGAGCATGCTGGATTACCAAGGTCATGGAGTATGATTTGGAGATCAAAGTCACCAAGCTTGTAAAAGGCAAAGGATTGTGTGATCATATGGTAGATGATATCTAAGAAGACAAAGAACTTGTTTTGATGACACAAAACAACTCACAAGTAGATGCACCTCCACTTCATAATAGCTGGCTCCAAGGTATAACACATTTCTTGATGATAGGTAAATGCCCTTAAGATTTGGATAGAGAAAAAAGAAGGTATTTTAGGCTTCAGTCCATATCTTATGCATTAATTGGTGGTGTTATTTTTAGAAAGTACCTCAATGGAGTACTTAGGTGCATAGATGGTGACCAAGTGACAAAACTTTTAGAGCAGTTTCATGATGGACCTGCAGAAGGCCATTTTGCTCCAAGGACAACAACCAAAGTAATGACAGATGGTTATTACTGGCCCAAACTCTTCAAGGATGCCTATGCATGGGTCAGGAGATGTCAGAAGTGTGCTCTAATTGCAAGCAAACAAATATTGGCAACTCTTCCCCTCAACCCAATCTAGGTGGAGCAACCCTTCATGCAATGGGGTTTGGACTTCATAGGAATGATCAAACCACCTTCAAGTGCAGGGCATAAATGGGTGCTCACTGAAACTGACTACTTCACTAGGTGGGTGGAAGCAATTGCCTTGAAATAAGCTAATGAAATAATGATATTGGACTTCTATGACAACATGGTAACCAGGTTTGGTGTCCTAACTACTATAGTTTCAGATAATGCATTGGCATTTATTAATATGAAGATAAGTGAATAGGCATTCAAGCTGGGCATCTACCTCAACACATCCTTCAATTACTACCCCCAAGGTAATGGACTGACAGAGTCCACAAACAAGAACTTGCTAAGGATTATCAAGAGAATTATGGAAGAAAATCAAAGGGTTTGGCATATGAAGCTAAAGATAGCCTTATGGGCTGATAGAGTGACTCCCAAAGCTGCCATTGGCAATTCTCCATATGTCCTTGTATATGGAAGGAAAGCCAAATTTCCTATTTCTCTTGAACTGTCTACCTTGGAGTTAGCCCATTAGCTTGAGTTGATGGAGAGTGAGCCTATGAACGTGAGGATGACATAGCTCATGGAGCTTGAAGAAACTAGGGACCTTGCAATGAAGACATTAGAGTCACACCAAGCTCAGGTCAAAAAATTCTTTGACAATAGAGCCACAGTAAAAGACTTCAAAGAAGGGGACCTAGTCCTCAAATGGGACTCAAATAAGGCTATGTCAGGGAACCATACCAAGTTTGATAGCTTGTGGAGTGGTCCTTATTTGATTCATAGATGCAAATAACATAATGCTTTTCAGCTTACCCAACTAGATGGAGAGATATTACCCATCCCAGTCAATGGCATTCATTTAAAGCCTTGTTATTAGAAAGGTTTACAACTATTGTATGATAATGTAACATATTAGAGTAGTTTTATATGGTTTCTTTTAAGTGCCTTGTGAATATTTCCTTTCAGTTGTGTGTTTCCATTTCAATAAGTGCCTTGGGTACGGTTGTTGTTTTGTTTCTTTTTTGGTCTTTGTTATTTCAAGAGGAGGTTTTTAGAAAGGGCTAGCCTTGTATCATTTTCATGATTAGCTGAGAGAAAAGACTATGACTCCAGATGCCTAATGGGTTAGTGTAAGGCCACTAGTCTTTGCATAACATACATGTAACCCCAGGATGTCACCAAAAATGTTTGCCAATTTTGACTTACATATGGAAATTTGCCTAGATGGATCAGTTTCTAGAGGTCTTGGTATGGTTTGAAAAGATGAGAAGAGTTTTGGATGGAATGAATAGACCAAAAGTAGGAGAACAAGATCTCATATTGCTTGCAAAGTTTTTGAAACACTTCAAGCAAGCTTAAAGTGCAATATATTAATCCTTGAAAAGTAGCCTTGGAAACAGGTCTAGGATTACAAAGTGAAGAAGGCCAATAGGTTTTCATGGTGTTTCAAGTATTCAGGGGCATGAATTAGGTTGAAAAAAGTCTTAGAAGTTCATTAGAGCCTTCTAAAGGGACAATAATATCTTGCACAAGTCTAGATGAACCAGGCCATCATCAAATGTCTTACATAAATGAACAAATCAAGTTGGTTGTGCATTTGATATATGCAATTGAAAAGTCAACTAGGGTCAAAGAGTTGCATGGGCATGGTGTTTTTCATGCCTTGAACATTCTTTGAAAATTTCATGTCTTGATGAGTTATCTATCTCAAGATCTAAGTCTTCAAAGTTGAACAAGTAGAATGAAACATGCGCAAGGACGTTAAGTTAAAGATGTAGAAAATAACCATTCAGATTTAAAATTTTCTTAATACGTAAGAAGTGCACGGGGATGTCAAGTTCATGCCTCATGAATTAGCTGTTTGCATTCAAAAAGTCAAGCAAGATTGACGATGCGTGTTCGTGCATACAAATTGAGATCAATGAGCTACGTCAAAGATTGGGACAAAGATCAATGGTACACATTCAATCGCACAATAAAGATCTAATGATGAGCAGATAAGGGTAGGGTAAATGGGTACCAAACATATCAATGAAGTGCATTTGATCATGCAATTGAAGATCAACAAGAGTATCAGGTCAAAAGGTCAGCAGACCCAAGATAAGTGTGAAGGTGATAAGTGTCCTAATCACAATGTATTCCAACAAGATCAACGATACATGTTTGATCTAGTAGACCAAGGATCTAATGGTGCACATTTAATCATATCAAACCATATCAATGGTGTGCATTTAATTAAGCAGAACAAAGATCAACGATACACATTCATCAAGTATACAAGATCACTGGTGTGAGTGAGGTAAAAAATTTATGGAGCCTAGATCAAGATCAATGGCCAAGATTAGAAGTTGAAGCTAGGAGACTTCAATAGAGAACAAACACGACCTAAGGTCAAACCAGAGTAAATATTTTAAAGGACGTCATTGAAGCTCAGTCGAGACCTCTATCGGAGGATCCAATACATGTAGACTTGGTTTTCTTATGGTTTCAACATTGTTTTATGAAGGGAGATCCTTGTGTGTAGTGGCTTCTAAATTCCCATAAGGTTCAGAGGTAAAATAGGTATGTTTAGACTTAATATAGTTTAAGAATGATGTTATGTAGTCTATAAGCTTTCCATGGATATCAACTATAGGAAAACCAGTAAATGAATTGGTTTTCAATCTAAAATAGACCTATACTCAGGTTTGGAGTAGGGGTAGATGTGTAGGAGTGTCTTGTCCTTTGATAAAGCTATAGATTTAAAAAACATGTACTTGCATCCACTTAAGAAAACTTAGGCATGGCTCTGTCAAGTCCATGAACATGAGGACTTTGTCCTCATAATGAAAGCAAGTGGAGATGACGTAGAAGATCAAAGCAAAGGGATGCAAGGATTGGAGAGTACAATGGAGCATTTATTTCTTATCAAAGCCTTTTAATCCTAATTGGATCAAAGATGGTTTAGAAGTCAAGAAGGATGGTAGCTCAATTAATGATCTCAAATGGCATGTTACCCATCTCTCTCCCCTTTCTCCTCTATCACCCATTCTTTTCATTTGTAAAAGAGCTCTCACTTTTGATAAGAAACTCTCTCACAATTATGGAAGAGCAGAGACTCTTATTTGATAAGGCTAGACCCTGTCAAAATTTTATATGAAAGACCTCTTGAAGCAACAAAGACTTTCTTTACGTATTTCTCCCCTCTGAATTGTGTGTAGCATGCATGATGGCATTGTGAAGGAGAATCTTCCATCCCCATTGTTCTTCTTTCTTGCTCATTTCTAGGTGTCTTCAAGGTAGTTGCAAGTCTAAGTTAGTGTTCTTTCTGTCATTGATGCAAGCTCTCAGTGAGTCTTAGAGCTCCTCTTTGCCTTCATTCATTACTACCTAAACCTAGTTTATGAAACACTTATGTAACTAGCTAGTTTTGTGAAATTGTGTGGGCTAGCATTGTCTTATGCTTCTTCAGTGTTTACTTCATGCTTATGTGAGTTCTCATTTAAATTTGGTGCATCAACATTTTAGCCTTCTTAGTGACCCTTTACCCCTTCTCTAACCCTTTTCCCAGTGCAAACATTATTATAGGTGATCCATCAAGAGGAAGCCAACCTTCTTTGAAGGTCTAACCCCACCACATGTGACCCATAGCCTGGGGTTGTTCCCATAGTGTTTATCATTTAGAGAGATCTTGAAGAACCCTCTCCAAGGGTGCAAATTGATGCTACAACAATCCCTATTATGGCGCTAGTGTTGAGGTGGCAGACCTTGAGCCACTAAAGGCCAAAATGCTGAAATGAGAGTTTGTGTTAGGTTATGGAGCTAAAAGCTTCACCAAGATGCAAACAGGAGAAGTTACGGAGGATGTAGAGTTGTGGGGAGTTGCAGAATCAGTTGCAGGTAAATCGGCGTCAGTCTGATCAACCGACGTCGGCCTGATCAACCGACATCGGTCAGATGGCAGTGAGGAAGCAATCGACGTCGATCACCAGTCGACCAACATCGGTCATGGAGGAGCCGATGTCGGTAGCCTGTGCGAGAACAGGCAGTTTGCATGATGAGTCCGAAGAGTCTATTTTGAGACTGTTAGTTTGCATGTTGAAGGCTAGTCTTAGTCTTGAGTTGTGTGTCTAATTATTGTAATTAGGTTAGTCTAATTATTGTAAGCATGAGATCTATATATGGACTCATGGGCTGTATTGTCAATTTGTAGCTAGTGAGTAAGAGAGCAATGGTGCGTTCCTCCTAGTGCCGCAGTACCAAGGTGGGTACTGGTTTGGAGAATCAGAAGGGTTCTTTGTGTGTGTATGATCTTGGTCAGCATGTGGGCATGACTTTCTATAGGAGATCTACAATGGTGAGTAAGGTCTAGTGATTTGCAGGTAGCAGCAGAGAGCAGGAGATCTACTTGGAGTACGGCTGTGTACTTGGTGAACTGGCAGCATGTTACTGACTGGTTGGAGAGGTGAACATCAATTCTGTATTGGAGTTGATTGTTGCGACCAAGAGAGAGAGGAAAGAAGGTCTTGAGGTGTGGCGAACCTTTGAGGTGGAAGAAGAAGTGGCATCTTCTTTATTGTATATTCTTCTGAGTGTTTATTAATACAATTGTGTATTGTCTCTCAATTCCTGTGTTGTTTCATATTTCTAGTTACTTATTGATTCTGGTTAAATTTCATGTTTAGTTGCTAATACAAGAAGTAATCATATGTGCTCTAATTGGTAGAGCAAGATCCTGACATAGTGGGATCAGAGCATGTTTATTGTTCTAGGTTTCCCTGACAAGTGGTATCAGAGCCTTGGTTGTAGGTTCAAGAGCTGATACCAACAAGTGGTATCAGAGCTTTTGGTTGGGTTGACTAACAGGTGGTTTCAGATCTGGTAGTGTTTGTTGATTACAGGTCACTCACAGGGGTTTCAGATTGAGTGGGAGTATAGCAATGGCAGAAGAAAGTAAGCTACGAATGGAGAAACTGAATAGCACGAATGGTCTGATTGATGGAAAGAAAGAGCAGGTAAAAAGAGATTGTTGGTCGGTAGAAGATCAGCGTGTGGATGCATATGTTGTAGGTAATATTGCACAGGATGTTCTAGATAAAGTGGAATCTTTGTTTACAGATTCTTTTGCCTCTTTCCATGCAGCCCGAAATAGAGCATCTTTTCATGGGTATGTCTTTGGAGACCTTGGAGAGATTTATTTAGGGGTTGGAGAGCCTTGTCAGATGATTGACGAAGGGGAAGTGAAGCTGAAATTGCAGGTGGATGACACACAGTGGTTGAAGGAAGTCATGCAGGTACCAGTCTTGGAGATGAGTCTAATTTCTTCAGGAAACTTGGGTGATGAGAGATGCACTGTAACTCTCACAGTGGATACACTTGAATTAGATGGTGGTAAGAAAGTAGGTATCCTTTATCTATCTACTTATATTGCTGATTCACCTTCTGTTGCAGAGATGTGGCTTCATAGGCTTAGTCACATATGTAGAAGGAGAATGCAGGTTTTGAAGCGGAAGTCAGATGTTTTTGACAAGCTAAAGAACTAGAAAGCCTTGGTGTTCATGGAGGAGATGACAGACAGAGATCAGGTGAGGAAACTGAATTATTCTGAGTAGAGCAAGTTTGATTTGAATAGGATTTTGATCCATAGAGAGCTCGCGGGTAAAAAGTTATCACTCACAGATGAACACAGGTACTGGCATCAGTCAGATAGTAACCGATGTCAGCAACAAGAAGACCAACGTCGGTCATGAAGAAACTGACGTCGATAGAAAGGACACCGGTGTCGGCTAGGGAAACGATGTCGGCAGTCAGGGTCAGTACAGGGAGCCGACATCGGTCGGGAGCAGACTGGGAGATGGCCGAGATCGATCACTGGTACGGATGGTGGGCGGACAACAAGCTGTCAACAAGTCTCAAACGCTCATGTTGAGGTCAGAAAGGGTAAGTGAACCTCATATTCATTGTTCACCTTCTTTATATTGCTTATTGATGGTCAAGAACCAGGAAGATGGAAGAGGCAATGCAGGTAGAATCCAGATACAGTGGGAGCTTGGCATGGATGAGGAGTGTGAGTCCTTGGAGAAGAACCAAACAAGTATTTGTTGGTAAAGTTGTCAGCTGGAAGTAAGCACTGAGAGACAAAATGGATTCCTGTTTTAAAGAAAAGAGTGGATGGATACGAGAGACGGAAGGCCAAGGCATATGGTCTTGAGGAAGCTGTAGGACAGTGGTACAGGTTTGACAGGTGGATGACTAAGCATGGCTTCAATCAATGTCAGTGTAACTATTGTGTTTATCTTACCAGGTGGATAATGATTGCAACATTATTCAGTTACTGTATGTTGGTTATTTGCTAGCAGGTTTGTACATACAGGGATCTGCTGAGCTAAAGGTAAGGTTAGTTGAGAGGCGTGTCATGAAGAATTTGGAGCAGTGAAATTATTTGGCATAAGAGACATGGAGATTTGATCTCCAATGGGAGCTGATGTGAAGATGGTGTTGGCGGGGTTCATGATGCAGGATGCAGAATCAGAAAGCACACCAAGGGCTGGACAGTTCAAGCTTAGCTTGAAACAGGGTTCAAAATCACATAGGGTCTAGTGTAGACCTGAGTTTTTCCCAAGCAGTGGGGGTTGTCAGAAAGTTTGGAGCCAGTTCGGGGAAGGAGTACTAGAGGGCAGTTCAGTGGGACTAGCAGCAGGGATTCTTGTTATGCAGGGTCAAGTTCTTCACTACATGGATATGTAGGTTCGGATGTGGCAGGTTACTTTGATGATAGGTGTAGCATCACAGGTTGTGTGGTGGTTGGTCTTTAGGGTTGATCTTGAAGAGGAATACAAACCAGGGAATAATTTAGACGATGTACAGGTATAGGTACAGGTGCAGCTATTTATCTCCAAGTGGGAGATTGTTAGGTTATGGAGCTAAAAGCTTCACCAGGATGCAAACAGGAGAAGTTACGGAGGATGCAGAGTTGCGGGGAGTTGCAGAATCAGTTGTAGGGAAACCAACGTCGGTCTGATCAATCGACGTCGGTCAGATGGCAGTGAGGAAGCAACCGACATCGGTCACCAGTCGGCCGACATCGATCATGGAGGAGCCAACGTCGGCGGCCTGTGCGAGAACAGGCAGTTTGCATGATGAGTTTGGAGAGTCTATTTTGAGACTGTTAGTTTGCATGTTGAAGGCTAGTCTTAGTCTTGAGTTGCGTGTCTAATTATTGTAATTAGGTTAGTCTAATTATTGTAAGCATGAGATCTATATATGGACTCATGGACTGTATTGTAAATTTGTAGCTAGTGAGTAAGAGAGCAATGGTACGTTCCTCCTAGTGCCGCAATACCAAGGTGGGTACTGGTTTGGAGAATCAGAAGGGTTCTTCGTGTGTGTATGATCTTGGTCAGCATGTGGGCATGACTTTCTATAGGAGATCTACAATGGTGAGTAAGATCTAGTGATTTGTAGGTAGTAGAGAGCAGGAGATCTACTTGGAGTACGGTTGTGTACTTGGTGAACTGGTAGCGTGTTACTGACTGGTTGGAGAGGTGAACATCAATTATGTATTGGAGTTGATTGTTGTGACCAAGAGAGAGAGGGAAGAAGGTCTTGAGGTGTGGCGAACCTTTGAGGTGGAAGAAGAAGTGGCATCTTCTTTATTGTATATTCTTCTGAGTGTTTATTAATACAATTGTGTATTGTCTCTCAATTCCTGTGTTGTTTCATATTTCTAGTTACTTATTGATTCTGGTTAAATTTCGTGTTTAGTTGCTAATACAAGAAGTAATCATATGTGCTCTAATTGGTAGAGCAAGACCCTGACACAGTGGGATCAGAGCATGTTTATTGTTCTAGGTTTCCCTGACAGTTTGGGACTGCTTTAGTGATGTTTAAAAATGTGTGTGGCCTGCACGAAGGTTGTATAATTGTCTAAATAGGTCTAGGGCTAAACTAGGGATGGGTGGTCTCAAGTAACACTCTTAGCACGCAAGTCTCATTTTTAGGTGATTATGATATTATATAATTAATGTTTGTCATATATATTATATACTTAATATTTAATATCAAATATATATATATATATATATATATATATATATAACTAACATTTAATATATAAAAATATTATATATTATTAAGATATTATATTATTTTACACACAAAACGTGGAGTCCTTCTATGATCAAATAGAAAATAGTAAGATCATAAACAGTTTCAGAGTGACATGTATGCAGTATTTTCAGGCATGTTAATTCAAGCATATGTTTGAAGCACATTATGCCAGTCAAACCTACCATATAGGCTAGGCTTAACGATGCATAGCAATCATGGTTTTACATTAATAATAAGCTATAAATATAACTATTATAATAATAAACAAATACACATTTAAAGAGAAATAACCACCAAACCAATAATAATTTAATATTATATTAGAATGGCCATAACACTTCCTTCGCCATAACTTAATTGTTTTATATGTTTATGATATATTATTTTATAATATAATATATTTTATTTATATGTAAATATATTTTATAATACAAAATGAGAAAGGTTTTTTGTTTGCTTTAAAATGTTTATATTTAGTTCTCTTTCTCATGTTATCATTTACCAAGAGATCTTAAATTAGTTAACCTTATAGAAACCTAGACATATAATCAAATTTGTAAACCTTTCCTACTGCAAAAGGCAATGGAAGGAAGCGGATTGAGGGAGGCAAGATGGATAAGTTTAAGCACATTGATAACGTGTAACATAGGGGCGAATGGGGGTTAGTAGTTGATGGTTGAGATTTATGGCTTCCATAGTGCACAATTATAAACACAAGGATAAATAGACAAAGTGACGAATATGTTCCAGATTATTATTACTTGAAACCCTATTCAAATAGTTCATGTGCCTTGTGTATGCTTCCAAAATTTGCATACTTATCTACTGGGGCATTTATTGTGATGTATGGTCGTACCATGTTACAATGCTCTTATTTTGGCATAGGGTGCGAGTATACTACCAAAGCTGAACTGATTGGGTTGGACACCTATTTGTTGCATTCAGGTAGATAATGTCAATCCTTCGTTACGATACCCATGGCTTAGGTAAGCTAAAATGACACATAATTTATGTCGTTGATGTTGGGATAAGACATTAAGGTCCCATAGTATATGTTGTAGCTTCCATTCATCCATGAAGCCAATATATTAACACCTAGAGCAATTACATTAGGGTTAAGAACATACGAAAATACCATACTCAGAACCCTGGAAAAAAGTACAATGCCATACAAAACATGGAGATAGTGAAATATTTCAAGGTGAGATGAGTGATGATGTTGAGGGGAAATGATAAGGTATTTTTGGGGATATCGTACACCAAGGGGTCCATTCCAAACACCATACCCAAATTCAGGGCATTATCAAGTTCATAGAAAATAAACTTTAATAATTGAAATAGTTTATTTTTTGCTATCACATCCATTACAAATATCATATTATTGTCACCTAATGCTTTATGCACATAAGGTGGGACATAGTCAACATTCATAGATTTCAATTCAAGTATGTTTCTTTATTTACACTCTTTCATTTTACAAAACCTCGATTTACGAAAATAGAAAATTTCATCCCTTCCATGTGACATCTCCCCTCACAACACATTGCCATCTCAAGTAAACTCAACCTTATATTTATTAAATAAGATAATATTAGTTATTATATAATATATATTATATTTTTTTGGTATATTAAACATTAATTATATAAAATATATGAATATTATATATATGATATAGTAAATAGTCTAATATATTTTTAAATTTTCAAACATCAGAAAGGTGAACAATGTGGAGGTGTTGCACTATGTGGTGAAGGAGAGCAAGGGATTGTTGAACACCACACAATTTTTGAAATGCATAAATGTGATCTCAAATCCAAATAGATAGATGCAACTTATCACAAAATCTAGATTACACATTGCACTTGAAGGTTTAGAATTGGAACGTTGATAATTGTTGGCAAAGATCATGCTTAAGTAGAGTATGGAAACAATATTTCGTCAACCACATCACATTGTGTTTGATCACCTTGATGGATGGTTGAGAAAAAAAAACAAACAGTTAGAGTGTTTACAACTTCGACGATGGCAACTATGTCAACGAGAATAAGTTAGGGTGGATTAGCAAAGCTGAAACAAGTTTGAGGAACCCTAAAGGTGCTTGATCGAGTTAATGAACCCAAGTTCACTATAACACAAAAGTAACTGAGTTAAATTCATGAGTTCTCCACTCAAGTCCACTCCACTGAAACTCGAGTTCTCCATAGAAGAGAAAGATCGTTCCTTCCCACATCTTATTTTGGGACACTAACCCTGCAACCTTAGCACTCCGAGATATTACATCTGCTCAACACATTTCATTAAAAAACCTTAAAGCCCAGTTAGGAAAACCATCTGGGGCATATCCTTAGACCATAGCATTCCATTTATTTTCCTTCCCTTAGTCATGGATTGAAGAGAAATTTTTTTATCAGTTGCCTAAAACCCTGAGAGTGAGAGGGTAGCCCAAATCGATGAGCCCCTGTTGCAGAGATGGTTGCAGCGTCATGATAGCACAATTGCAACAATAAAGAAAGGAAAAATAAAATCATCAATGTCTCTATTGTGAGGTTTTCCTTTGTTGTTTCATCTACTTTTCCTTTTTAATTTTTAATACACTTGGCTATCTCAATGCAAAAAGGATATGGTTGTGAACAATGATGTGTTGAACTCTGTGTTGCCACCCTTAAGAGAGTGGAAAGGGTTGGAGTAGAAACGATGAGAATTACATGACAACCAGGTGGATAGGGACAGGGAAGGGGAGGATGAGATTGAAACTTCTCTAATGAGTACAGGGTGCATAAGAGAGTGTAAAGAACCTCATATATTGTTGTCTTTGTAAAATACCCAAAATTCATTGGTTTTATATGATTTGCATCCTCAACCTTTAAATAGAATTCAACATTATACACTAGATATTGAATTGTCTCAACCATATCTTACTAAACAATCCCTTCCAACATTACTTGACCTTCGAGCCAAAAGCGAATCTCCATTCCCACATAAATTTAAACAAATACATCATTTTTTTACATTACATGGCAGGATTTTACCTCTATTCTGCACCATCATCTCCATTAATTAGCTATCATCATAAACCCAAAATATTTTCACATTTTGATGACGAAAAATCTGACGCGACAGTTGATGTAGCGTGACCCGAAACCATTAAAAATTCTTGTGTACAAGTTAAACAGAAATCTTTTGCCGGTGCCCTAAAAAGTCGTGCCGGAAAGGCAGACACTCTCCAGCATGGGGCTACCTGCGCACCAAAACAAGTTCACAATTTGGCTACAAATTAATGAGAAAACACATGAATGTTTAACAAATCCCGTTCCTACTGATGTCTGGGGCGGATCGATAACACCTCGATGGTTTCTTTACAGAGAATACTTCAATCATATAAATTTTTTAGTTCCCGCCAAGGAAGGGATTAGAGCTTTCACTCAAAAGTAAAATAGTTGTCCCTATGGTGGAAGAATGGTAGAGGGAGAATGGTATCGGGATGTAATTAGAAATAACAAATCTATTATCAAGAGGTCGAAAAACTTGAAATCAATAGAATGTACGTTGTTTAATAGATTTGGATTAAGTTGTTTGTGCATGAGATTTTTTAGATTCCTGAAATCAGTTATTTGGAAGTAAGAACTGATATGCATGTAATAATTTGTATACGAGGATTTCAATTTGAGTGTTCTTTGCCGGAGTTGAAAAGTCTCACGAATAAACAAAGCTAAACATTTATAATCTTCATATCGAATGAGGCTCCTTAAAGATCCATTAGAATCTCTGAAAAGACAATGGAATCTATCACGCATTTCATAGTAGATAGGACACTTGAATATAAAATGCTCTTCACTTCCGGACTCTAGAAAACACAACTGACATATATGCTCATGTTGTGGGAGGTTATGATCAGATTCCATCTGTAGCGGGTGAGAACAAATGTGAAACTGAGGTAAAGGGATCCTTAGGCATAAAGGCAACAACTTCTTTATGTATTCAGGCATTTTATTCTGATTTTCATGGAAAGAGGAATAAAATTGAAAATAGTGAAGAAGTTTTGATTTCAAAGGCTCTTTTGGAGCAAACCATGTAGCTTTCAAATAAGACTTAATGAGTTCTTCTTGTATACCCCTGTTAACATCATGTTTAGTGAGTTGAGGAGCATTAATAGAAAACCCAAGAGGAGGGAGTCTTTCACTATCAATAATCAGCTTCTGAAGGAGAGTCATAACTCTTGCATATCAACAAGATTTGCATCCTTTTTTGACAAGTTGCATTGAACACTGGAGTGCCAAATATGGATCAGAAAAAGAATCTGCCATGCATCGGAGCCTATACAACATAGTGATAACATTGAAAATCAAAGAGTTAAAGAGAGGACAAACCCCAAACTCTGCAAGAATAATTGAGTGAGGAACTGTTCTTTTGGATCAAATATTCTTTGATAACACGAAAATGAAAACTCTTTCCATACAGTTGAAATCATTTTGTCTCAAATACGGACCCCAAACATCACATCCATATAATAGTGCTGGTGTAACCAATGTATGAAAAAGTCAAAATATCTTGAAATTGGAGCTGAAAACATCATCTTTCCAAGGCTATCAATGTTGCGTACCCTTTGCTCAGTCTTGTTTCTATTGCCAGAACAAAGCTAAAAGGTGGTCTAGAGAAAACCACACCCAAGTAGGTGTAAGAGTACACCACCTCAACCTATTTTTCTTTGTACATCAAATTCATTGTAGATGCTACTTTCTTGGATGTATTGAGTGCCATAATTTTTGTCTTTCAAAGATTTACTTCAAGGCATTTCTTATCACAAAAATTGCTCAATGCATTAAGCCGGTTTTGAAGTCTTGTAATTGAGTGTGAAAGCAAAATAATGTCAACTGCAAATAATAAAATAGCAATGTAGATCCCAAAGAGTCTACAACCTTTCATGTTATTTGAGTCTGTGGAGATAAGATCCTCTAATTCATCAATGTAGAGCCTAAAAAGTGTAGGTGAGAGTGGACAACCTTGTTTCACACCTATGGTACTATGGATGTCATTAGTAGTGCCCATTTTGGTATGAATGTGCCTGAAAATTTTCTCATATAAAGTCATGACAATAGGAATTACCATGTCAGAAAGACCCAACTCTTTAAGCCTCTAGATCAAAATATGCCTTGGTAACACATCAAATGCTTTACAAAAGTCTACAAAACATCAATATACCTTTTGCTTGTTAGCCTTTGCTTCCTCTATAATGACAACCAAAGTGAATATGTGATCATATGTTCAGTGATTCCTTCTAAATCCTTCTTGACCTTTTGCCCTAATCCATTTTTTCTTTGCCCATTGTGAGATATAATCATCAAGTATTGTAGCAAAAAGCTTAGCCAAAGTATGCCCAATCATGATGGTACGATAGTTCTCAGGGTTAAGAGAATCTCTAGATTTGAAGATGGGATGTATAATATGTAATGTCCAAGTGGGGGGAAGACCATTAGGAAAAATAAAAATAAAATTATTGGAAATGTGAACAGCAAGAACAACTGGACTATGATGGAAGAATTCAACTTTTAAATTTTCCACATATTGGAATTTATTGGACTTGAGTTTATAGATGGATTTAAGGACCATCTTGTCGGTGAAGAAATGACAGTTATGTGGTCTAGGATTCAAATGGATGGGGAGATGATTGGGAGCATCAGAGAGAGAGGTAGCACATGTAAACCATGTATGTGGGTTGGTAATGGTACAAATATATTTTTTGGGTATAAATGATCTCCAAAAAGACTTGGTATTGGACCGGATTTGGTATATGGTAGCTCTTCATTTGTTATACAAGTATTGTCATTTTTTCTTTCTAAGAATACTTTTATAAAAGTTTTGGGCCAGCTTGGCTTTAGAGGGAGTTTTGGTCATAATACGTTTATTTAACTTGTGAACATTTTTACAATCCACATCGTACCAAGAATTTATGGGGCAATGACAATGGGTATGGGGTTAGGAAGTATGATTGGAGTTGGGAAGGCCTTAAAGGCAACAACCATAATTCCTTGGGATAGTCTAGTAGCCATGGAAGTAATGAGATAGACTCTGGGATCTCAATGTCTTATCTCATATTAGCAACATTGCATCGTTGGTTTGAGACAAAAATCAAATATTGAGTCTTGTTGTAATCAAATAAGCTCTCATGACACCCTCAACAACAAAAAACAACAAATCAAAGATGTTGCCACCATGCAAGCTATGGATCCCTTTACAATGGATGATGTAGGGCATGTCAATCCAACCACTACCCTGAATCCAGGTTTGGTGTACAATATGGACCCTTGGCATATGGTATCGCCAAAAATACCCTATCATTTCCACTCACCTTCACCACCCAACACATGTTGAAATATTTCACCACTTTCATGTTCTTTAGCACCTTGCCCTTTCTTCTAGGGGTATGAGTTTGGTGTTTATGTATGTTGTTAAACCCAATATAATTGCTCTAGATGTTTATATATTCGTAGCATGGATGAACATAAGCTATAAGGTAGACTCTAGTACCTCAATGTCTTGCCTACACTTATATAACATTGTAAAGTGGATTCAAACCACTCATTAGACGTGAAGTCATGTCGCAATCAAATCAATGCTCATGATGTCCTTGTCCACCCTTAATAATATAAAATGACCAATCAAAGATGTTGTCACCTTACATGTTACATACCCCTTTACAATGTGTGCAAGTCACGTAAATCCAACATCTGGCCTAAATCTGTGTCTGGTATATGATATGGGCTCTATGGTGTCTGATATCACATAAAATACCCTGTCATTGCCCCTCATAATTACCACCCAACTCACCTTGAAATATTTCACCACTTGTATGTTTTGTATTACTTATCCCTTCCCCACCACTTTGCCATTGCTCAAGCTCTTTGGGAAATAAAACCTCACCTCCTCGCATAACACATTACCATATCATATGAAAGAACACACAATCTCATTCTATACCATCACTTGCACAAGAAATAAATGAGTATTGATGCTTACCATTTTGTGCACAAAAGGTGAGATGGGGGCAACTGTCATGGGTTTCAAGTGAGGTATGAGTACCGACTTACACTCTTACGCTTTACAAAACCACACTTTACCAAAATAGAAAATTACATCTTGTATGGTATATATTATATTAATACATTAATATAATATTAATGTATGATATAATATTACAATATTAATTTTCTTGTGTTGACTGAGAGTAGCATGATGAATCATATCCATACCCAAATCTACCATAAAATGCCATGTGGGGATCATAGTGGAGAGGTAAAGTCATGGCCCAAAAAAATTATTTTCGAGATGCAGTACGTGTGACATACATACAATATCCATACATCACTATGATATTGGATGTTGGTGAGGTAGAGTCACTACTACCAACCACATTGCTACATGGATCATATCATGCCTACTATCACCTAAGACTAACAACTCTAAGATAGAAAGGAGGTTGGGACTAGTCAAATGAAGGAAGAACCCATGGGTAGGAGGAACAACATAGGATATGCAAGCCGTACATGCCACATAGGTATGTGAACCAAAAACCAGGTCAAAGATGAGTAGTGCGCCCAAATGGTGCACCATGAATATCCAATATTTGGGTCCTTGACAATAGGATGCTATAGGGCAGCCACCTCTCATGATCCCACCAAAGAAAGCATGTAAAAAATATTAAGCTATGAATAATAAACATTTTTTAACCCTAGTGGTAGATTTTATATGTTGAGTTAACATATTTCATTCAGTGTGTGTAGGTGAGATCCCATTCTGGTTGGGTCCTTAAGTGAGAGGGATCCTAATAGATTTCTTTTTGGAGTAAGGGGTTCCAAGACTAAGAGAGATGAAGGCCCCTATTCTCAATGCATCTATATGAACATGACTTCACATGTACTATTGGGAGATTTCCACAAGGATGTTGCCAATAAATGCCTCATTTTATATGAGAGTTACAATCTAAGCTTAGGAGTCGAGATAAATGCATGGAGAGAGAGACATGGATCAAGGAAAAAACATCAGAGCTCTCCATGTAAGGCCAATGGACTAGAGAGGTAGATCAAAGGTGATCCATAACTAGAGAGAGAGAGAGAGAGAGAGAGAGAGAGAGAGAGAGAGAGAGAGAGAGAGAGAGAGAGAGAGAGAGAGAGAGAGAGAGAGAGAGAGATTGACTGCAACACATGGTGACTAACTCTCAAATGAAAAAATATAGATAGCTAATAGGTCATATGATAACTTGGATTTTGTATCTAGTTGTGTGTATCAAGTTTGGGCCCTACGAGTAGAGACTCATCTCAATCATGTGATGTACATAGTGACTTACATTATATCAAGACTGATTAGATATTTATATATCATTTTTAGTATATGATGTATTAATTGTACGGTCTTGATGTACTATTCATGATTAATACTTTCACTACATATGATTAATATTAGAGTTATAAAACTCATATCCAAGATCTAATTTTTAATTCATGACCATGGTGAGAATAATCCATTACACACAAGTTTAGATGATGCACACATGAATAATAACTCAGATTATGTTCAACATCTAAGTCTCTCGTATCTCAACATATATTTTATAATCCACTTGTGTCAAAAGTCTTTGATAGATCTACAATGGGGAATCCACTAAATAAGTGCACTCAACATTTTTTACGTGCATAATTAGTTTCAACTCTAACAATATTTAACAACCCCTAATTTAATTTTAATTATAATTGTAGTGTGAACTAACACAAACCTAGGCTAGATATACAACAAATTGGTAATCTAAGCCTAGTTTGAACACATAACTCCAACACCCACCCTTAAGTGAAAAATTGGGGAGTGAGAAAAGAGAAAAAAAAGGATACAGATCCTTGGATATGGGTAGATGAATCTAAGCCAAATCAGATACCCATGTACAAAAAACTAGGAAAAAAGGCACCGAGGGTAAAATATGATGTCACAAGGTACTAAAAAAACCAATAATAAAAATGAGAGTGGAGAGAGCAAACATATGTTGCAAGGCTTCCCAAGAAGCATGGATCAAGATTCAAACACGTGATGGATTATATGTTTAGTAGATGGAAATTCACTAAGGAACTTAACCCTGCGTGAGTGATATGGATTCACTGCTTGATCACTAAAAAGATAATTGACACTATAGACAATCAAATAACTCATTATAAAAAGGAGACTATCACCCGTGTTGAAAGTGTAAAATATTTAACCAAACTAAACTCAATCAATTTCCTAAATAGAAGATGTGGTGCACCAAAGATTAACAAGGGACACAACACTCAAAGAAGCATGACCTACACGCCCCGCCTTTCCCCCCATATTATTGATTGGGTGGAGTGAGGTAAAAAAAATGTGAGTGGTACAAAGACAACTAGTTGAACATAAAAATGTTGACAACCTCTTAAATATAACCATATGTCTCTCACAACACAAAGATGGTCATGTTGTCAATAGAGGTGTTGAAGATACAAACAAAATATATCTCAAGAATATGGCCCTGGTGGTGATGGGAGAGTCAAGCAATTGAATTAGAAAAAATGCTCAGAATAGAGCATACATGCATAAAGGTGGACTACATTGAAAAATAAACCATCCATTCCTCTATAGACTCAGTGTGACTTCAAAATGATCCTTAAAATAATAAACCTACTAAATGATGCAAAAAAAATCAAGAATGTTGTTAATCTATAGAAGAGACCACTACTAACAAAATAGTTTCTCCTAAGACAATGGAGTAGTGTGCAGATGAAGAAGTTGGATAGTAGAGGAACCACATTAGTAAAATCTTCACAAAGAATGTTGACACTACCACCATGACTATTCTGAAATCCACCCCAAATGAATATGGATGGTGGATGAAGATGCTTGTATCTGAGTACATTTAAAATACACAAAATGGGTATGTGAAGAAACATATAAAAGTGTGTCAGGTTGATCATGTTGACTAAAGTAAAATTAAGATTCTCATGATTGAGTGAAGGTGCAACAAAACTTGTGTTGCTCAAAATCCTCATGAAGAGTGGAGCAAACAAAAATTGTATTTCTATCATCAAATGACCCCAATGAATATAAAACATCTATGTGATGACTAATGCAATGGTGAGTAATCCAACAAATAGGTTGGATAGTAGAAACGATGCCTTGTGAATGTCTACCAATATATGCACCAATATGACCCATGGAATCGAGTATGCGGGAACCAAAGGCAATAGTATGCTTCTAAAAATAACCAAGCACATATGCAAGTGAATTTGAAGTGGGGTGCATATGAGGTGAAATAATGGGAACATCAAATATAATAGGTGAATCAAAATATGGTAGTTCATAGTCTAAAAATGCATCAATTGGATGCATACCAGATTCATGGATAGGTAGTGAATCACATGATGAACTAGGTCCAAAAGTATGTAATTCTAATGTATCAATCTTATGTTGAAAATGTGCAACTATGTTATGAAACGAGCATATGAGGGAGTCTTTATCAGAAATGAGGGAGAGGAGAATGGAGTTTTGCTTTTTGAGCTTCTTATTCTCTTCTACATACTTAATCATATATTATTGAAATGAACTGTTTGTATAGAAGAACATATCACTTTTTGATAGTAAGTTATTATTAACCTACATGATAGTGTGGAAGTCATGGGATGAGGCCATTATAATAAGGAAAAACTAAGCCTTGGAATAAATCTCAAACAAAAAAATACACTCACCAAGATGTAAAACAACCCTCCCAAATTCCTTATAACAACATAGTTTTTTACAATAATGGACTCAATATAGTGATTAATACAAAATAAATATGAATAGGCCCTCCAAAAATTGATATAATTCACCAAAGAATGCAAAAAGGTAATCCCCTAACATAAATGAGGTGGTACTTTATAAACAATGTGTTTAAAATAGTTTTTGAAGTTATGAATATGAAGAGATTTGCTTTCAAGAGATATATTGGAAAAAATATATTGGCACAACTGCAAAGAGCATAAAAATTAGTGCACTTTAAAAAAAAACGGTGCCTCAATCTAAGCTACTTGTCAAAATATATGACCATCCAAAGATCCACAAATCTACGATAGTGAAGCAAACTTGGTAAAAAAAATTAAAAACTTTAAAAATCTGATTGTTCAAATTATAAATATGACTAAAGTATTAAATAGATCTTATAAAAATAAGAAAATTGAAAAAACATTTCACTTCTCAAAGCTTTCGGATGAGCGAGAACAAGCATCTACAAAACAATATAAACAAAAGGTTTGCTCTCTATTTTTTTTTTTTTTTCACAAGGTTCAATCCTTTAACCTCTCTTTATAAGAAGTTTTAGGAAAAAAAATTAATACCATTTCACCATGATTTTTTTCTAATATATAAATAGATATGTTTTTTTTTTTTTTTTTCAAAATTAATTTAAAATAAAAATAAAAATAAAATGAAACCTCTGTTGAAAAATGGGAGTTTTTGTTGGATGTGAGGTATGGTGATGAAATTGCAATGTTGATGGAAATTTAGAAGTAAAAAATGACATAGGTTTGTGGCACACTAGAGAGGTGTTGATGGAGGTAATGTAATACGAGGTTGAAGGTTATCATGTCAAATTCCAAATCCAAAGAAGTGGCGGTGGAGGTAATGTAATACGAGGTCCACATTGCAATTATAATCGTGCAATGCTAATACCAATACCATTCACTGCCAATTTAAATGCAAACTTGTTTAACTCAAACAAAATTAAAAGGCTATAGATCATACTCGTAATATAAGTTAGTGTGAACATACAAATCCAATAATTAATATAAAAAATTTTAATAAATAAATTATGAGCACTTACACCCATGTGACACATAGGTAGTAATAATTGAGAGAGGATAGATAGGGATCCTAGAATGCATATGAGAAAGTTCCCTTAGACATGAAACGTGTTTAGGTAAACCTTTTAATTGGGTGTTAGAGGGCATTACTCTTTAGTGTGGAGAGATACTATCCACACTTCTCTAGGATCTCAGTGATTATATATGTGTGTGTGTGTGTGTGTGTGTGTGTGTGTGTGTGTGTGTGTGTGTGTGTGTGTGTGTGTGTGTGTGTGTGTGTGTGTGTGTGTGTAAAGGTACTTTTTATTTGTTAGATGAACACCACATCACCAATGCATAAGGGATGAAATTATACCAACTTCTCAAACTGTGAGCATTGGTATATTTGATAAACACACATGCTCAAGTGCATCTATATGATGCTCATTAAATTACTCTAACTTGACTAAGTGGTAAGTGTGTTCCTCCTCATAAGAGAGAGA
This sequence comes from Torreya grandis, assembly GCA_037957365.1. Classification (NCBI taxonomy): domain Eukaryota; kingdom Viridiplantae; phylum Streptophyta; class Pinopsida; order Cupressales; family Taxaceae; genus Torreya; species Torreya grandis. The sequence goes on along the minus strand of JARHVA010000298.1, from coordinate 1,712,482 downwards.
TCCAAATGTACTAACATGCAAAGAAGGGATCAGGGCCTCAAGAGGAATAAAAGCCATCCATAAAATATCGAGTATGGGATTTTTGCTCCATGGTAGTGCAAAAGCTAGTCTGATATGCCCAAAGAGTGTGATAGATCATGAGGTGCCACTCTCTTTTGGACTTAGATATAGTTTTGATGGAATTATTCTTAAGACACTTATTAAAACATTGAGACTGACCATTACACTATAAGTAATAAGTTGAAGTGAAACATTACTTGAAACAAAAGTTTTTAGCTAATTCGTGCATCTCAAGGATTTGAAATTTTGAGCCTTTGTTAACCTTGATTACTAAAAGAATAAAATATAACAGATGAAATTATTTTGGATAAATTTTGTGACTGTGCACCCACACATACTACTAAAGGGCATGGCCTCGATCCACTTGATAAAGTAGTCAGTTATAGTGATGAAAAATCTATGTCAATCAAAAAAATTGGGCTTGACCTCATTAATGATTTTGATAGCTCAAGAAAAAAATGGCCAAGGGGCCAACACAAATTACAAGGAAATCTTGGGGGCATTAATCACATCCCCAGTAAGCTATAAAATCTTGAAGTTCTTAGCATATTGGATAATATTCTTAATAAGAGTGGTCCTGTAGTATCTTATCTTATTGATATGTTGAGCGGTGGCCTACCTACCAAGGTAGACACCATAGGTGCTATAATGAAACTCATCAAGATAAAGATAAGTATACTTAGAGGTGGACATTACATCAACATAACATTGAGAAATATATTGAATAGGACCTTTCCAATGATGACATATCGTATGGAGAGCTTACAAATCTTATAGTGCTCCTGATAAGAAGTGTTGTTGAGATAACATTGGTCATCTAGAACACACAATATCTTGATACCACACAATCAAACATTTCCCTCCATTCCATGGCATATACTATTGCATTGGGAAAATTATCATCAACAAATTTCTATGATTTTTTAGGCCACATGTATTTATCAATTAGCTTTGCTATAGCTAATCCTTTCTTAGATTTTTTATTGATTATTATTGTCTTTTTTCTTGATCTTTCATAAGAAATGTAGATTATGCACAACATATAGAAAAACACTCATAATTCTAACATATCACTTAAGAAATCACTTAAGGTGCAAGTTCAGAGAAAACCAAGAACCTAATTGATATACATAGACATGAAGATAAAAAGCATAGATAATGATAATTAATAATTAATAAAAACCCTAGCAAACACTTAAATGAAAGTAAACAACACACTATCTATTAGTAACATGCCCTCCCATTAACCTTCATTATTTACCTACAATGTATAAACATGTATATAAACTAAACTATTATAGTTCTCCTATAACCTAAAATACATGTGCCTTCTCTGGATTTAATGTTTGATTAGAGGTTGAGGGTTATATATATATAAGTTTCTTAGACCACATCAATACCTACCAACTAGATCTGACTCAACGTCTACCTATTTATTTTTATAGCTATGTACACATATTATATTGAATATCGCTCTATCCATGGTTAATATCCGGCCATCCATGTGATTTTTCTCTTAGTGCTTGCCATTTGTTATATTTATGTTTCTCTATGATCTCATTTTGTGTTTATTTTTAGCACGATAATGTGTCTTCAAAATAGTGTTTTTCCTAAATTGTACATCAATCGTCATCCTTTGTTTGCATTCCACTACCCCTATGCATCTTCCATTCCAATGTATATCAAGATTTCTTGATACAATTCTCTGTGTCTCATTTGCACATCCTTCCACTTATCCATTCTTATGGTTGCCTTTTATATATAAGTTTGAGGGTCAACATTAACCCATAGTAGTTTTTAATCTTCCCTCAAACAACTATTTACGACTCTGAGGTTGTGCTTGTGAATATTTCTAAAGTCATTATGTTAACCTTATTCTTAAATTCATCCCAAGTGATTATTGTTTTTCCAATAGCTGTTCTAAGTTTATTCATTCATTCATTCATTCATTTTTTCCTTTCCATCATGTTCATCTCCATCATAATATCATTTAATTCCTTGATATTTTCATTATGATTTTTCAGTTTTGTGTCATTATATTTTGAGGTAGTCCCTAGTTATTTAAACACATGGTCATTGATTTAGTGATTTAATTTATTAGCATGTTTATACCAAAATCCATTGCCCACTTCTAATTTATTCTTCCTCAATGCTTCCTTTGAGGGTTATTCACAATTAATCATCAAATTTTTGCATAAAAACTTAATAATGGTTGCGTCAAACATGTTAATCACAACATTCCTTTGGTGGCTGAATTTCTAAATTTATTGATTTTATTATTAGCATTTTTTAGTTTTGTGTCAATGTATTCTAAGGCATCCCTTGTTATTTAAACACATGCTCATTTATTTTTTCTCTTTTCACTACCTTCTTGAGTTATCCTTTTAATTGGCATGTTTATACCAAACTACATTGACTATTCTAATTTATTTTTCCTCAATTACTCCTTTGAGGTTTATGCAATCATAGTCACTGAAGTCTCACACAAAAACTTAAGAATGATTATGTCAAGATTTTCAATCACAAAATACTTTTGATGGTTGAATTTCTATAAAGTTTTGGTCTTTCTTTTTCAATGGTGGTTGTAAACACCTTAATTTGGTCAAAAAACCACAAGTACTATGTCTTTCATTGTTCTTTCACATGAGGGTCTTAGTGATGGTTATAGTCCTTTTTCATATGGTCATTTTGAGTCTTTTAATCTTTTTTATTTATTATTTTACCTATTTGTGATACTCCTAGCAGTCATAGGTCACCTTTTCCCAGTCCCAAGGATCCCTAGCCTATCCTCCCTAATTTTTGCTTTGTTCTGAGCCTTAAGACATTAGCACCACTTTCAGGATAGTATCACCACATGGCTCTAGTGTCCACTTGTGGCTTTAGTTTTCGATAGGCCCTTTCACCCATGTTTGAGTCCTAACCCTTTTATGAGACTTCTCTCATGTTTTTATATCTTTTTCATGACTTGTCGGCCAGTGAGCAAGATATTATATTCAAAACAAAGATCTTCATATATAAAGAGCCTCACAAGGCATTTTACATCTAAAAATTACTATTTTGGCACTTATTTACATAAAATCAACCAATAGTGCAACTCAAATACTCTATCTATTACTTAGTTTTCACACCTATACATTTGTATACTTGATCAAATAAGGGCTTAGGCAAAATTCATTCTATCATATCATGTAAGTTGATGGTGCACGTTATCTAAGGGAGAACTACATGTGATTTGATACCCCTAACATTGGGGTTAATCTAGGCAACAACCAGGACAATAGGGGTTCTATTCCATGTGATTGTAACATCCCACAACCTAGGGTTTCCTTTCTTTTTTGCATTTGATCCATTCATTGTTTCATGTGTGCAAGTATTCACTAAGGTTTTGGAGAATATTTAGCCAAAATAGTGACACAAACAAGCCCTTTCATGACACAAAATCACCTACATGACCTCCAAAAGCTCCTACAACTTCCTTAAAAGTTATAGACAATCACTACATAAATAACATTAACACCAAAAATGGACACTGGCACCATAATGTGCTACTATCTTAAGAGGAACATTACCATCCAGAGCTAGATCTCGATAAATAGTCAAAAGACAAGGTTTTTCTATATTTGTTCAATCATTTTTAGTACTTTGATATGTAAAAAACTGTCTATATATCTAGATAAGTTCATTTTCTCCTTACACTCACTATTTTGGGTAAGTTTCATTAAATCAATAATTTCCAATTTTATTCTAGACTAACAACAAACTCAACCCTTATATCTAGCTTAGGATTTAGATAGTAAAACCTTAAAAGGTTAAAACATTTGGTGAACCCGTCTTACTTCGAATATTTATTTAAAACTTAATTTTCCTTAGGGTTTGCCTTCTAAAATTTGTACATTAAATTAGGGTTACAAACATTTGATTTTTTGAATTTTTGGCCTAACTTAGCTAATTTAATTAATCATACCATAGGGTTCTATTTATTTAATTTAGTTTAAATATTTACAACACAACCCTAAGTAAAAACCATAGATCAATATACTAGGTCCCTATACATACAAATATTAGCAATTAGGGTTTCAATCACAATCCTATTTTCTATTACAAACTTTCATCAAAAAATTTGCATATTTCACACATACTTATGTTATATTATATTTTACCTCTTGTGTGTTTGTTATTCCTTGTTTACACTATCTTCTTTGGCAAGTTTAAAATGGCATCTAAAAAGTCTTCTACTCCTCATCCACTTGATGCACTCTTGAGTTTCTCTCATGATTATAATAATGAATGGACTAAATTTCAAGATTGCACATTAGATCATAATAATGACTTCATTTATAATGATGATGATGACTATTGTTATAATGATGGATATGAAGATTATTATGAGCATGACAATGAAAATGAACATGAGGATATATTAGATACATCATCTCTTCTTTTCTCTCACTCTTGTTTTATTTCTCAAAATCAAAGTAACAATATAATGCCAAAATAAACTCTTGTTGGTAGTGTTTTATTCCAATGTGATCCTAGATTTTCAACTACTTTTGATACTTCATTCTTTAAAATAAATAAATATAAGTGCATTACATGAAAACCACTTTTGCATGATTCAAGTAAAGTAGATAGAAATAATGCATCTTATTTACCCTTCTCAATTACATTTTAAAGAGTAAGTACAAATGATATTACACCTTTTAGAAATGCACAAACTAAGGTAAATGAAATTACTTTATCACCCTGATTCACATTTCAAGCTCTATGTAATGATTCTTTACAATAAATCGATAATGTAGATAACTCTAAATCTTATTGGTAGTGTTTTATTCCAATGTGATCCTAGCTTTTCAACTACTTTTGCTACTTCATTCTTTAAAATAAATAAATATAAGTGCATTACATGAAAACCACTTTTGCATGATTCAAGTAAAGTAGATAGGAATAATGCATCTTATTACCCTTCTCAATTACATTTTAAAGAGTAAGTACAAATGATATTACACCTTTTAGACATGCACAAACTAAGGTAGATGAAATTACTTTATCACCCTGATTCACATTTCAAGCTCTATGTAATGATTCTTTACAATAAATCGAGAATGTACATGCCTCTAAATCTTATCCTATATGTCATAATGTGAAAAAATAAAACATGGTTGTTACTTCTCCTTCCCTTGATTCCAAAATTTAAAGTGATAATCATGCTTGCATTTCAAAAATAACTAGTGAACAAATGCCTTGCATTAGACCTCCATATGATGATACATTGCATGGTAGTAAAAATTTAAAATCTTCTTATCTTTCTCTTAATGAGGATATGGATGATACTTCTTCTACTCTTATTTCTATAAATGAATTAAATTTTGATTTTGATGAACCACAAGATAATGATGATTATTGTGGTTATGATGAAGATGACATATAATCTACACCTTCTACTTCTTCTCTTACATCACATATCTCTCTTGTTCAACCAAACAATAGGTCACATGTAAAATCACACACACACACACACAAACACACTCACACTTATTATTATGTGCATAATTTACTTTCATTAGAGAATAAAACACTTTCTATTAAGCTAGTATGTGATTCTCCTTTACAACTTAAAAATATAAAAGATACCAATGAATCCCCCTTAACACATGTTACTACAGTAGAACCTATTTCTCAAACAAACATAAATGAGGGTGGTAGCTCATTTACTTCTAACCAAGTCCAAGCTATCACACCTCTGAAGGTTATTAAGAACACACTGACCCTTCCTAAATAATATTTCAAATACAACATACCAATAGCTAAAATAAATAATAAAATTCAAGCATTAAACAAATCCCTTGACAATGATAATATATCTTCACAAGTGTTAATTTATTTAATTCATGCTATGGGTGCTTTGAAACAACAAGTACATCATCTCACTTTGGAGAACAAAGCATACAAATCTTAGGTTGATGCCAATGTTATACATAATAACCCTATTCCACACATAATCTAAACTATGAGGTTGCCACATAACTTTCAAATATTGGTGTTACCTATATTTGATGGAGACAAAGATCCATACTTACACCTTTAGGCTTATGAGAAATCCATGACTCATATTACAAATAAGTTAATTCTAATACAAGTATTTCCAAATTCCCTAAATGGAAAAGCACTAGATTGGTTCCACCATAAAATACCTAGTGGATGTTTACATACAATTGAGGAACTAGAGATAGTTTTCTCAAGTATTACGTACAAAATAAGGGACCTATAGTCACACATGAGATATTAACTTAATTACAATAGGGCGAGACAGAGACTACATCTAAATACATTCTACGGTTTAAAGCTTGTTTACATCAGCTAATTTATCAACCAACATATTTAGAAGTATAATACATCTTTGCTTGAAGTTTAATCTATCCTTTCAAGGAAATATTGCTATATCAAACATATAAATCATTTAGACATCTATGAAATGTAGCTATAGAATTAGAGGCACAATTGGGATTAATAATTACAGAGTTAGAGGCAAATTTGGTTATAGACCCCTTAAAGCCTTAGTCATCAAATTTGGTAGAAGAGCCTACTCCACTTCCAATTCAGAAACCAATGGAACAAAAACAATCAATAAAAATACTTAGTAAAGGCAAAGAGACACTCTACACAACACCTTCTATAGTGAGTATAACATGGGATATACATAGAGGGGTTATACAATTTTTAGATAAGGCTGGGCTTCATGACATCTTACTTACACTATTAGATAGGGGGATGATCACACTTCTTTATGCTAATCATCATCCATGACATCATTTGAACTGGGTATGACATAATCCATATTATCCTTTTCAATATATAAATGGACATTCAACTGATCATTTTTATGCACTCTAATCTTGCATTGACCATTATGTTAGTTGAAGCATCATAAAGTTTATACAGGGGACATCGGGACCTTATCCACCATACTCTCCTAGATCACACTCCTCTATGATGGAGTTATCCTAGGGTGTTCACTTCAAGGAACCATTGGTTACTCATCGTACTAGCCTTGTGACTTATAGGATACCCATTTATGAGTAGTCCCATACACCACAACCTCAACATTGACGACAACTAGTTCATAAAGTTCAAAACGTACGTCTAGTGTGTACACCAATTAAGATATTTGGGAATAACTATAAACCTAGGGGTAAAATTTTAGTACGATCACCAATCAAAATCTATGGAAATAATTACAGAGCTCATAATGCACCTCTAGTGCATACACCAATTAAGATATTTGGGAATAACTACAAACCCAAGAGCACAATTTCAATTTGACCACCAATAAATATGTATGACAATAATTATAGAGATCAAAACCCAATTTCAACTTGCACACTGATTAAGATATTTACAAGAAATCATACAACTCAAAATGAAGTTTTATAATGTCAACTAATCAAGATTTTTGCACCAAAGTCTACACATTCATATACTAGCAACGCATCATAGGTAGCTCCAGTTTCACAGTCTATGCCTACATCAACACAACATGAGTAGTATGGTCAATGGTTATCCATGCCATCCAAGTTAAAATAGGGCATATCAACATCACATGTTATACATGCAAACATAGTATGCAATATAAACAAAAACCATATACCAATAAAACACGAAAAATCAATCTCCTACACATATGCCTAAAAAATTCATAAAATAGATACAAATCAATTAAATTTTAATCCAACTGAAATAAATTGTAAACATCTATTAGTGTAGGTTTTTATTTTTCCCTATTTATTAATTAGGGAAATTGTATTTCTTGTGCATACATGGAGTTTTCCTACATTTGTGGGATAGGCTAGCTTATGTGGAGGTGTGTGTCATAGATGTGTCATAAGAATGTCATAGGTAACTCCCTTGATGGGAGTTACTTCTCTATTCTTAGCACCTTGTCACCAAATTTCATGGACGAGTTACAGTCTATTCTTGGGGTGCCTTGTCCACCTTTTGTGGAGGAGTTACTTACGTACTCTCCTATTTGTATTCCTCACTTTGGCCATCTCATGCTAATCAGATTTTGGTTTTCTCCATTTTGTCTTGTGAAATTTATCTTATTGTGTTATTTTCAAATTGCTTTAGCATCTATGTGGTGTGCACTTGCTTCAACTTGTGTGATCACGTCTCCATTGCACTCACATTATCCAGATTCTGGCAACAACTCCAATATGGTATCAGAGCAAGAATGGTAATCGTGTGTCTAGTTATGCTTTCAGTTCATTTTGAAATCAAGAGGAGTGGTGTTCTCTCTTTTTTTTTTAATTTTCTAGATTTGATCTAAAATAAAAAAAATATATCATTTTTGGTTAGTTTCCTTGGCCTTTGGGTGTCTTGGCTATCTTCACTTCAAGGGTTGGTTCAACAGTTTGCTTGGGTGCCATTGTTGCACTCAACAATAGAGAAAGGAGTAGTACAGGGAGCAGTGGGAGGAGCAAAAACTCCAAACAACAAGGTGCCTCCTTTCTACAGCCACGCCATCCTTTGTATGATGTCAAAATAGGCTGTACGACGTGCACTTCTGCTGTTATCATTCCAGCTTCTGCGCCTAGCTTCTGGTCTGCAAGTCTGCTTCTGTCCTTCTACCACGCCACAACCATACAACATCTCAACTTCAGCTATTATCCTTCTAGCAAAGCAAGGTGCCTTCAGCAAGCATTCTGTTCTGCCATACAAGCAGGGCATACGACGTCCAGGTCTGATTTTTCGAAAATGACGCTTCTTTTTTTGGTAAAACTGCTGTGTGTTGAAGTCTGGAAAATTTTAACCTTTTATTGCCCAAAAAATTAGAGATGTGATCTCTTTTTTGGTGAAAACAAACTGCCATCTACTGTTCTTTTGTCTTTTCTGAGTTAAAATTCTAGACTGTGCTATTTTGGACGCCCCTTCCTTACTTGGCATCCCATGTGGCGCCCCTTGGACACGTGGCTTCATTTATTTCTGTCTATGCTTCATTTTTTTAGTTTAAATTGATTTGATAAAACAAAAATTAGTCAATCTGGCTGCATATTCAGTTTTATAAATAGTTTTCAAATTTTGGGGTTTTTAATTAAAACTTGTATCTTCGCCTGATGAAGACGAAGGGTGAGGCCCGAGTTGGCGAGAGGCCGATTCCCCCTCACACAAACCTCCTTTGGATTCCTTGAATCCAAAGAGTGGTTGGAAGGCCATTTTCTCTCTCATAACAGGCATTTTTTAATGTTTTAGTGCTTTTTTTTTTGTAAAAATACTAGTTTACGGGAAAATTGAACCTTTAATATCTTACAAACGGTAGCTCAGATTTGGGTGCCATTTTTTGCAAAAATGTTTGTAATTCAATTCTCCATAGCATAGGATTGTTATTTGTCAAAAATGCACTGGTTTATAAAGTGCCAAAAATTTGGGTCTCTCAAGACTCATTTTCGGTTGAGTCTGACGTCTTGTTTGCTTTAGTCTTGCACTGATTTCTCTAAGACACATTTTCAGCTGAGTCTGACATCTTTTGAGCATGCATTTGCATATTTTGGGGGGGGGGCTCAATATTTTTGGGGGATGTGATTGCTTTTCACAACTTGTAAATCTTTGCTTTCATTCTCTTTTTTGCATAATTTCACAACTTGCAATCAACACAACTTCACCTAAATTTAGCTTAAAATGGATTATTTTCAACTTAAACCCCTAACACCCTTCAACTATCATGAATGGAAGGTTAAAATATCAATCATTCTTAGAATCAAAGGGTTGTATAAGATCACCATGGGTACTGAAGTAGAACCCAACACTTATGCTGAAAAGGTCAAGTGGTACAACCGTAGTGATGAAGCCTATGGATTATTGAGCTTGTTTGTGTCTCCAAACCTTCTCTTCCATCTAGAATCCTCTCAGACTCCCAATGACATATGGGACACCTTAGAAAAGTTATTTGGGAAGCTTGATGAGATGAGAGGTCATGAGCTCGAAAATGAACTCATAAGTCTAAGTCCTAGCAACTTTGACACCCTACAAGACTTCTTCACTAAGTTTAAGGCCCTTAGATTGCAATTGAAAGAATGTGGGATAGAGAAGAAATATGATCAAATCATACTTTCTATTCTTGCAAAGCTAGGTCCAAGCTATTCAGTCTTTGTCTCCACTTTCCATGCCACAAAAAGTGCCCTTGGCACTACATGGAAAATGCCTTCTTTGGATTCATTCATTGCCGACTTGACTAGGGAGCAAGATAAGGTAATTCAAATGGGCACAATGAATTCTACTCAACCCCAAGCTTGATAGCTATAAATGGTAAGGAAAAGACTTCAACAAAGGAGAAGAAGAAAAAGAGCAAGGACTAGGAGAAGAAGAAAGAAAACACCAATCCTGCCAAAAATAACACTAAGACTTCGTCTTCCAATGCTAAACCTAAGAAGGAGAAGGTTAAGTGTGCCTATTGTAAAAAGATAGGGCATGATGAACACAAATGCATGAAGAAACAAATAGATCACCTAACTCATATTCTAGAGAAGAACAACATAGGTGTCCCTGAGTCCATCAAGCAGAATTCATCTACCCGAGATTCTACCAAGGCAAAAGGCAAGGGTAAGGAGAAAGAAAAGGGCAAGGCCCTTGCAGCTACAATAGCTTTTACATCTTCATGGGTCATCGACTCGGGTGCTTCTCACCACATGGGTTCTTCACTAGTTGAGTTTTCATCTTTAGAGCCTTGTAGCATGACTTCAATTAGTTTGGGTGATGACACTTCAATTTTTGTTGCAAAGAGAGGGTCAGTTGAAATGGAAGGAGGAACATTCAATAATGTTCTAAGTGTTCCTTCTTTTTCAACCAATCTCCTATTAGTGTACCAAATCACTCACATTGGTTAGAGCATGAGAGTTGAGTTTTCACCAGATTTAGTGGCTATCAGGGAGTTGCATAGTGATACTACAGTGGCAGTGGGTAGGGTAGATCACCAAGCCAGGTTATACACCTTCTCAAATTTTGCATCAGATTCTTCTCTAACAACATTTTTGACTCATTCAGATGGAGTTAGCAAATTATGGCATGAGCGATTTGGCCACCTTAACTACCGCTACCTTGAGCAACTTTGCAAACATGACATGGGCATTGGCTTTCCTCGTGTCCAATTCTCAAAAGGACTTTGCGAGGGGTGTTCCCTTGGGAAGCATCTCAAAGCAAAATTAAATAAAGGCAAAGCTTGGAGGGCTTCACAACCTTTGGAGTTAGTCCACAGTGATGTATCAGGACCCTTTCCCAAACCATCTTTCACAAGGGCCAAGTACATCCTCACTTTCATTAATGATTTCTCTAGGTACACTTGGATATATTTTCTCAAACAAAAGTCTAAAGTGTTTGAAAAATTTCTAGACTTTAAGGCTCTTGTTGAGAAATAGAGTGAGAGATCCATCAAGGTTCTTTGAACTGATAATGGAGGGGAGTATGTCAGCATCATATTTGAGTAGTTTTGCACTACAAATTGGATTGATTTGTAGTGCACAGTCACTTATAGTCCTTCACAGAATGGGGTTGCAGAATGCAAGAATAGGTTCTTGAAAGAGATGGGTAGCTGTATGATTCACTCCAAATCCTTAGCACCACAGTAATAGGCTGAAGCCATCAATTGTGCTTGCTACATTCAAAACAGGGTTCCTCACAAAGCTTTGAAAGGGATAACACCCTTTAAAGCTTGGCATAAAAGGAAACCTGATGTTGAGCACCTTAGAGTTTTTAGATCCCCAGTCATGGCCCGCATTCTGAAGAAGAAATGCAAAGCTATGGAATGTCAGTCCAAGCCTTACATCTTTGTAGGATATCCAAATGGTATTAAGGGATATCACCTTCTAGATCCAGTCACTCATGAGTTGTTCATCGAGAGAAGTGTCCATTTTCAAGAGAGTCCTAGAGACTCAACACTTGACACTTCTTCTCCCTCATCGGATCTACTTCTTCATGATGATTCCTCATCAGATTCAGATCAGCCACAACAAGTTCTTGAGTCAGAGACATCTTCTTCTTCTTTGAGTTCAGACAGCGAGGATAGTGATGCAGAGTCATCCACCTCTAGTCAGTCAGAGGATGAGGAGTTAACACCTAACTCACCCACTTTTGGGCTATTTTGGGCCAGATAGACACTTGAGAGTGCTGGCACTTAGGCAGGAGATCTCACAAATGACAGACGTATTAGGGGGGATTTTCAGAGAGATCCACATGCCTTCTTTTCTACAATTTTGGATCCACAGACTTTTCGAGAGGCATCGAGGGTACCTGAGTGGGATAGTTCTATGGAGGTAGAATATTCTTCCTTAATAAAAAATCACACTTGGGACTTGAATTCACTTCCTAAGGAAGAAAGATGGTTAGATGGAGGTGGATATGGTAGACCAAGTTTGTAGTAGATGGGTCGGTTGATAAGTACAAGGTGCGATTGGTCACCAAGGGCTCCTCACAGGTGGTAGGCATTGACTACTTAGAGACCTTTGCACCTGTTGCAAAGATGACTTCTATCTAACTCACCTTGGCTATTACCGTAGCACATGGCTGGGATGTGCATTAGATGGATGTGAAGAGTGCATTTCTTCACAGAGACCTAGAGGAGGAGATCTACATAGAGCATCCGCCAAGATTTGTTCAAGATTCTTCCTTAGTATGCAGACTTAGGAAATCTATCTATGGCCTCAAACAGGCCCCTCAGACTTGGTATGCCAAGATGGATTCCTTCTTTCTCAAATCAGGTTTCATTAGGTGCCTTTCTGATCCCAATGTCTACTTCTCTCAGCAGGATGATTCGCTCTTGATTTTAGTTCTATATGTTGATGACCTTTTGATCACCGAGAGTTCTTCATCGGCTATTGCAGTGGTGAAGGCATCTCTTCAAGATAGATTTGACATGACAGACTTGGGTTTGTTACACTACTTCCTTGGCATTGAGATCTCACAGTCAGATTCAGGGATTTCTCTTGCATAGCCTAAGTATGCTCTTGACTTATTGGCTCAGTTTTACATGGCTGATTGTAAGCCATCTCTGACTCCCTTTCTATCAAGAGTCAAGCTTGAGGCTGATTGTTCTTCACCATTGGTTGATGCCACTCGATATCGATAACTTGTTGGTAGTCTCATCTACTTGACTCACACTAGGCCCGACATATCATATACAGTGGGACTTGTCTCTAGATTCATGCATGAACCTCATGAGCTACATTGGAAAGAAACTAAGAGGATCTTGCATTACATATAGGTTTCACATAGATACATGATTCATTACAGATTTGGTATAGAGGTTGACTTGGTTGGATATATAGATTCAGACTGGGTTGGCGATTCATAGGCTCACAAGTCCACTTCTGGTTACATTTTCTCTTTAGGTTCTGGTCCTATCAATTGGTCTAGCAAGAAGTAGAATGCTATTGCTATATCATCTACAGAGGCAGAGTACAGGGGAGCTGTTAATGCAACTACTAAGGCTATTTGGCTTCAGGGGATACTTTTTGAGTTTGGCATTCCTATCAGGTAGCCCACCATCATTTATTGTGACAACCAGAGTACCATTCAAATTTGTAGGAATCCAGTTTAGCACCAGCAGACCAAGCACATAGAGATTCACATGCATTTCATTCGGGAGTTTATTCATAGTCAGGTCATTGACTTGATAATTTTTCTAGTCTTCAGAGCAAGTTGCAGACATCTTCACCCAACCTTTCACTGAGATCAAGTTCATTCATCTACGAGCTCTTTTTGGGGTGCGGTCCATATTTGCAGCAACATCATCTTCAGGGGGGGCCTTCTAGCCTCTTCTTTTCTTCTATGTCTCTCTTTTGGAGGGGAGTTTTTTCGTATGGGTTTTCTCCTTTTCTCTATCTTATGGGAATTGCATTTTTACACGGGTACCTCATCAGGACTAGTTTCCGGGACCCATTTTTATATTTCCACACTGCCCACCTAAGCTGTGCTTATGGGGGGGTATTAGTGTAGGTTTTTATTTTTCCCTATTTATTAATTAGGGAAATTGTATTTCTTGTGCATACATGGAGTTTTCATACATTTGTGGGATAGGCTAGCTTATGTGGAGGTGTGTGTCATAGGTGTCATAGGTAACTCCCTTGATGGGAGTTACTTCTCTATTCTTAGCATCTTGTCACCACCTTTCATGGAGGAGTTACAGTCTATTCTTGGGGTGCCTTGTCCACCTTTTGTGGAGGAGTTACTTACGTACTCTCCTATTTGTATTCCTCACTTTGGCCATCTCATGCTAATCAAATTTTGGTTTTCTCCATTTTGTCTTGTGCAATTTCTCTTATTGTGTTATTTTCAAATTGCTTTAGCATCTATGTGGTGTGCACTTGCTTCAACTTGTGTGATCACGTCTCCATTGCACTTGTATTATCCGGATTCTGGCAACAACTCTGATAACATCAACATTTGAAATAATCAAACTAATTCAACACATAATAATGTATATAATATGACAAGATCTAGTTTCCAATACACGTTTCCAAATTAAACAACCATACACACACACATATAACTTAGAACATCATTTCAATATAAATATGGTGCATCACTCAATGATACGAACATGACTATTGAGACCAGCTCCCTCATTCTCACTCTCAAATACATCAAAACTAGAACTAGAGTCCCTTCTATCTCTACATGAACTTGATCTAGATATCCTCCTACTCTCTCTCTCCCTTGATACATGCCCAACTCAGTGATACACTTAGCATACTCTCTCTAAAGTCGTATGTATTTATCTACTATTAGCCTACTAACCCCACCCAGAGCATCAAGAGTGGGCATGGTACACCTCTGTAGCTCAGCATGTAACTCATCTCTATTTACAACTGATCACCTAAATGCCATAGTTGCTATCATAGCTCATTCAAAAAAATGGGCATGCACCCCAATAACATTAGTGGCCCTCTCCACCAATCCATCCTCCATGGTATCATCAGGGATATACTGTGTCAACTCACGTAGTGCCAACTCAATAATGACCTCCTAATACTTATCATCTCCTGAACCTATAAGTATCCACATAATTCATAAGAATGCTATCATATAAACACATATTTAGCCTTATATATAACATACAAACATGTTATCTAACTTACCATCAATAGCCCTGAGGGGCTGTACATCCAATACCTCATCCACAATCATCCAACCTCTCATAAATAAAGGTGCCCATATACTATCACTCCACTAGGACATGTAGGCCTTGATCACTCCAAAAACCATCTATATCTGGTAACTCAATGTCAGGATCATGCTTCATCAATAGAATGGGAGATAGTTCAACAATAGATGGCCTCAACCTACTACCTGGCCTCATAGGAGCCTAAAAACTCCTCAACCATATCACAGGTGATGGGGGCACATCCTATACAACACTAAACTATCAGGTAACTCTCTCATTATAAAATCATTCATATACATTATCCCATAATCATGTATCCAAAAACTAACTCAAATCTACCTCAGCTATGTGTTATCCTCACACCACCCTTAGTAGTGCTTGTAGGGTCTCAAGATGATATCCTCTGCTATTAAACTATCTAGTAACTATCAATACTGTGTAGTTATCCTCCTTAGTACATGCCCTATCTTGGTCCATCTATCTATAAACACCTATGGATGAGCCCATCCATCCTATACACATGACACTTGCCTACTCACAATAATGTGCTCATATGCCCAATAGTGTAATAGTGTTGATGCACCGATACCCCTACTGCTCATCTCTTATGTAAAACTATATAGATCCATGTATAGATGAGCCAACATGGTATGACCCCAAAAGTACATAGTTCCATACTACTCGATGTCCTGCACTATCTCGTGCATCATATAGGAAATTAAGACACCACTCCCATCTACAATAACAAATGAAGATAACAACATAGCTAGGAATTTTTGCAATCATGGAACATCGACCATCATAATAATGGTCAAAAATATATCACTATGGCTCCCTATACAATAAGTCCCCAACACCATAGTGGATAAATACCAAGATGCCCATTGTATGGCTCAAGGAGTAGTGGATTCTTGCAATATAGCTTTTTTCCTAGAGATCAATAATTGCAAAATATGATATACATCCTCCAATGTCACAAGCATCTCACCTATTAGTAGTCAGAATGTACATGTGTCTACAGCCCACCTCATAAATAATGCAGTAATCATATGTTTATCCTAGGGCATAGGCTACAAGAAAGCAACATATCTTAGGCCTGCTCTCTTGAGCACCTTCATCTCTGCATCAACCAAGGGCAAACCCCACAAAGTCTCCATCATCTTCCCTATATGGAACTCTCTCATACGAGCATCAACCTACAAAATTACAACCTGCATAAGAACATGCATAAGAAACTAGTTAATAATGTTAAGCATCACATCTCGAGATTGATGGACACTAGCATTGTATAGAGTTAGTAACACCACACTCTGGACAGTAGTGTCAGGACTTGGATAGTAATGCCCAGAATGGGACACTATTACCAGTCTGTGAAAAACTTCTCTAAAAGAGTCCCTTTTTAGTAAAAAAAATAAACAAGACAACAAAAATGATAACAAATAGCAAAAAGTTTAAGTCCCTTACCAGGCGAACCTTGTCCTTAACTTGAATATGTGCCTCAACCTCATCATAGCCCAACATGCTATCTCCTCATCTCCTCGACATATTTCTCCCACTTAGACACAAAATGATTACAAATCAAATGATGCAAATGAATTTCAAAATGAATTAAATAACCTATTTAAGTCATAACTTACCTAATGCCACCTTATTAAGTTTACCCATGTGCCACAATTTTGCTAACTAATATAACTCTCTTGTCATCACCATATCTAGAGAACCATATCTCTAATCATGAGTTGTTTCTTGCACATAGGACTTAACAATGATACACTATGTCCCATATCGGTTAAACCAATCCCCTCATCATTATAAAATCTACAAGGCAACACAAATAATTACATTATATTTAATAATATAATAGACCAAGCATCTATCCAATTACACACTAAATTATTAAGTCTGACACAATCAATACATTATTCAAACCTAATACAACATTAAAAATGCTAATTAACACCAGAACAATCGACCCTTACCCCTTTTGGTTACATATCCTCATCACAGTCTTGGATCTCTCACCAAAATGGGGGGCAAATGTGCATAGATTGATTTAGACATACATAATTACATTTAGATATACAGACACATGGGTATACAGAGGTTTACATAGGCATTCATATTCTTAGACTTTTAGATATACAAACACATGGGTCTACATAGGTTTACACAAGCATTTAGATTCATAGACTTTTATATATACAGACACAAGTCTACACAAGCTTACACAAGAATTCAAATTCATAGACTTTTATATATACAAACACACAGGTCTACATAGGTTTATAGAGGTATTTAGATTCATAGGTTTATATATATATATATATATA
This sequence comes from Torreya grandis, assembly GCA_037957365.1. Classification (NCBI taxonomy): domain Eukaryota; kingdom Viridiplantae; phylum Streptophyta; class Pinopsida; order Cupressales; family Taxaceae; genus Torreya; species Torreya grandis. The sequence goes on along the minus strand of JARHVA010000298.1, from coordinate 1,694,944 downwards.
TATATATATATATATATATATATATATATATATATATATATATATATATATATATATATATATATATATATATAGACACACAAGTCTACATAGGTTTATGCAAATTTTTATAGGTTTTTAGATATATAGATGCATCGATCTACACAAGTTTACGTAGGTTTACATAGGTATTTAGATGTACACTTTGTATAGATATATAATTTTGACTCAGGTATACCATTTTATTCAAATATTTAGGTACATAACTACATTGATCAAATATCGTGATTAAGGGGGCATGATGTAGAGCACACATTCTTGGTCCCCATTTTTAGATTTATCAAGTTACACTCAATATCATCACCAGGTTTTCACCAGTTTGGATCACATGACTGTCTGTAATGGTTGATTCATAGCATTACACTAGACCTAGTTTACCTACCGAGATTCAAAGTAGGGGCAAGTGAGCCTTTTTTCTCCACACATTTAGTTTGCATACTCATATTTAGAGTGGGGGAAAGTGAGCCTTGTTTCTTCACACATTCAATTTACATACTCAGATTTAGAGTGGGGACAAGTGAGGCTTGTTTCTCCATACATTTAGTTTACAACTTAGATTTAGAGTAGGGGTAAGTGAGCCTTGTTTCTCCACACATTCGGTTTACATACTCAATTTTAGTACATGGGGCATTCAAACTGTATGTCTCCCCTTCACACGTTACACTCCAATTCTTATCCACTTCTCTGGCCAAGAAGTGGGCCAAATCCATATTACATTCACATAGGTAAGCACAAGTACACATTCCTATTTTATTTTACTCTAGTACTTTCATTTCATTACATTACTAGAATAAAAGGGCAACAAATGTAAACACCCTAATTTAGTCAAGTAATTGCAAGTACTATGTATTTCATTGCTCTTTCACATGAGGGTCTCAATGATGGTTATAGTCCTTATTTACATGGTCATTTTGAGTCTTTAGATATTTATTATGTCTTATTTTCCCTATTTGCAATACTTCCATCAATCACAAGTCACCTTTTCACAGTCATAGGGGCCCCTAACATGTCCTTGATTTTTTCTCTATTCTGAGCATTATGACATTAACACCACTTTCATGATAGTAGTGCTACATGGTGCTAGTGTCAACTTGTGACTTTAGTGTCCGACAGGCCCTTTCACCTATGTTTGAGTCTTAACCCCTCCATGAGCCTTATCTTATGTTTTTTATATCTTTTTCACAGCTTTTTAGCCAATGAATAAGGTATTATATTTAAAACAAAGATCCTCCTATATAAAGAGCCTTAAAAGGTATTATACATCTATAAATTACTATTTTGACACTTATTTACATAAAATCAACCAATAATACAACTCAAATACTCTACATATTACTCAATTTTCACACCTATACATTTTCATTCTTGATCAAAGAAGGGCCTAAGTGAAATTCATTATAGCATACTGTGCAAGTTGATATTCCCTAAGGGATAACTGCATGTGATTTGAGACTCCTAGCATTAAGGTTAATGTAGGTAGTGGCCTAGACAATAGGGAATATACACTGCATGATTGTAACATATCATAACCCATTTTTTCCTTTCCTTTTTGCATTTGATTCATTTATTGTTTCATGTGTATAGGTATTCATTAGGGTTTTGGAGAATATTCAACCAAAATAGTGACATAGACGAGCCCCAACATGACACAAAGTCACCTATAGGACCTCTAGAAGCTCCTGCAACTTCCTTAAAATTTATATATAGTCACTACAAAAAGGACATTAGCGTCAGAACTGGATACTAGCACCCTATAGTGCTACTGTGTTAAGAGGGACAATACTGTCTGGAACCAGATCTTGACAAATAGTCAAAATATGAAAGATTCCTATATATCTGATCACCCATTTTAAGTACCTTGATCTAAAAAAAACTCTGTGCATCTCTAGATAAGTTCCTTTTCTCCTTACACTTGTTATTTTGGGTAAGTTCCATTGATTCAATAATTTCTAATTTTATTCCAGATTAGCAACAAACTCAGCCCTTTAATCTAGCTTAGGATTTACATAGTAAAACCCTAAAAGGTTAAAAAAGTGGTTATCATTTCATTATTATATTTCTTCAATTTATTTAAATCTTTGTGGAGTTTTTTCCCCCAAATTTTTTACTACCTCTTTCATATCCAGACTACAATGTTCCACATATGCAACAAGCTAAACTAAAACCAAACCTACTTGTTCAATGTTCATCTTGTGTGGTTCACATGTGACATTTTCCTATAAATCTTCAAATTCCCCTTACATATATATTCCAATTTATTTGAATTTGTAATGTTGGATCTTTTCCATGCACATCCAAAACCCTTTGGAACTTATTTGTAATGTCATATTTGCATTCACCATATTTTTATTCTTCCTCTTCATCCTCAGAATCTGCATTTATCACCTTGTGATTAATTGGGTGAGGTTCAAAAATATTAATTGTTTCCTCATCTTCACTATTCAATGTGTTTGACTCCATGCACATGTATTCCTCTTTATCTTATTGAGTTCCTTTGAGATAGTTTGTGGGTTTTACCATACACTTTTTTGATTCTTCTTCTTCTTTATGCCTCCACTTCCCTTCCTCTTCTTAAAGGTTTGCATAGAATCCATTACCTTAGGAAATGTTTTCTTAGTCTATTCTAAGATGTTATTTTCTTCTCCTACCTCTTATTTATATTTAGACATGGAAAAATTTGTTCTTCCTCCTCCATCCATTTTTAGCTTTCCTTGGTGTTGTGTGTACCATCCTTCTCCTTAACCTCCTTATCCATGTGAGCCTTTGTTTCCTTCCTTTTATTTGTCTCCCCAACCTACATAACATTTTTATCCTTATCCCATGATATAAGTTCATCCATCAAAGTGGAAATGCTATAAAATGTCCTCAACACACACATCGACAAACACTTTACTTCATTCATCACAATTTCCTATATGGATTCTTCCTTGATAAATTCTACTCTATTTCTTGGGTTTGGAGATAAAATTATGTCTTTGAGAACACATTATATAAATACATTAAGTAAGAGGTTAGTGCATGGAAATACCTTTGGTTCCAGGTAGCTTGGGGAATACTAACTTACTTCATTTCCACCAAATAATATTGATATTTAATTACATCTTGTGTGGTGCCATCGTCAATAGAAATTGAACAAGTCTCATCTATTACACGAAATAGTGAATTGTAATGATCATATGCGATAATGCAAGGTGAGAAATTGGTGTATTTGAATCATTATGGAAAGCTAGATGAATAAGGGGACATCATACCGAATTAGATTTGGATTATCACAAGAGTAGGGTGATCACAATGACAATTGAGTCCTCTTTGTCCTCTAATATTTGAATACATTCTTAACTCTATGAGACTTGTTAACAATGGTAGTCGCTCATGAATACTTTCAACTATATTAATTTTGCATGTATATCTTTCTCAATTACAATTTTCAAAAGCCATATTTTTCACATCCCCATCACCTTGAAAACATGAGATTTAATAACAAATGACAACCTTTGTTAATTCATTTCCATAATGTTAGTTTTAATTTGTATTTTGGGTGAATCATGTGGCATAGTTCTTGATGGAGAATATTAGTCATTCACGTGTCATAATCCTATGACCTCGAGGACACAAAGAACACATAGCATAATGTTTATTATTATTCTTCATGTGGACTCATTGCTTTATGAATTCTACTTTATGTCCTAAAAAATATACAAATTTATGATTTTTCCCTTTTCATGTCTAATTAGGATGAGATACGTTTATACCTCCTGGTGGGTTTGAATCATGTAGTGCCTTAGGGTTTCTAAATTAATTTTGCCACTAGATGGATGTGTTAAGCTTATCAATTCAGCTTCATGGTTGCACCTTTTGTTGTGATCTGAAAATGTGTTGATCACTCATTGTTTCATAGTCATGGACTCACGAAGTTCACAAAGTGTCTCATAATCACTTGAAAATCATGTGGATGTGTTGGATTATTGATTACAATTCTAATATATTTAAATACCACACATATAACTAAAAATAAATAGTAAATTATAAGTGATATTTGCATTCATATCAAAAGCCTCAATAAAGAAATATTATATAATATTGTGAAGCAAACATATGGCATTGAATGAAATAGAACCGTAGGAAAAATCTATATCAACATATTACTAGGGAGATAAAGCTCATTTAATAGGAGGGTTATTTTCTCATGGAGAAGGTGAAGAAGTTGTTAGGTGGAGATCCCAACAAAGGAGGCTAGATCTCATCTATAATAGAGTAGGGTCTAATAAGTGCATAAGCAATAATATTGCATCAAAATTAAAATATGAATTTTGGATTCATTTCCCCTTAGGCTTCACCTAAAGGTCAAACATCACTAGTCTCTCTATTAGCTTCAATCATTTGACTCGAGCACATGTTGACAAAATACTCATAGTTATAGTCAACAATATTGATGGAAAAAATAAGAGTGCCACCATGGCACTTGACTTCATCCTCACATGATGCCAAAAATAAATGATTGAAAGAAGAGGAATATGATAAGGATAACATTGAAATATGAACCTTCCATTAATATATTGAGTATGTCAATAAGGTTAGTGTTGTAAGAAGCTCAATTAGGTTGCACAACCTAATTTTAAAAATATTAGATTTTATAGGTGAGTTTTTCAAGTGGACCAAGACTGACTGATATTTCCCATCACAATTTATAGTCTTTAGACATTCAATATTTAAATAATGATGAACTAAATTAATATACTATATGCCTAGTGACTTCCATCATGTAGGCACATAAAGTAACATTTATTTTTAAAATGATGTACTTGTGACCACTCTTATACACACTTAGCTCATGCCTGATTCCATGCTCCTTGACCATCCTTACTTCACTTTTTATGTGGATGACCCTTACATTTATAATGTCTCATTTTCATAGCCTTCCAATATTCTTGGGAACTCTAACTTCCTTGGAGAAGACCGTCATGTTCAAAATGAGTTTTTGCTAGTGGCATTATAACCAAGAGGTCAAGATGAATCAAGTGGTTCTTTTTAGGAGAAATTACGACACCCAGTAAAGAGTATAGGGAACATTTGGGAGAGATAACTATTCATATGTACTATTCATTGACACTATTCACATGTACTATTCATATGTCACTATTCATGGTGACATGGTAGGTGATGTGGAAGATGATATAGCTGATGATACAAAAAGGAGGTGACTTATGGAGTGATGTGGCATGACCTACATGAGAATCTAAGGCATGTGAAGAGGTGGGGCATAACACTCCACTTGGGAACATGAAAATTAATATTTTAAGTGTTCACATGCTAAGAAAAGTTAGGGAGGAATAGTTATGACACCACACTTGGGAAAATAGTGTTTTGGCATGTGAAAAGGCATGGAAGAAAGTCAAAAGGTGTTTTGTAAGCTTATGGGTCACATGGAGGAAAAAGTCAAACTTTCACTATTGGTAATTTAGCTCACATGAGGAAGTGGGATGCCATTTTTGGTGTCACTTGGGAAGTAAGAGACTAAGACAAAAGAGTAGATGATCATGTAATCCACCTTTTGATCATTTGTATAAAGGGACAAACATGTCACTATTGCTCATATATGTGAATGAGGAGGAATTTTTTGAAGCATGTGGATGGTGGGGAACAAAGACAAAAGAGGGTGGCTACCTTTTGGACTATTTTGCACAACAAGACAAAACTTCACATGGGGTTTACTATGCCCACTTAGAATATGGTGCCATTTTCCTCTCTCTCCTCAAAATTCCTTTCCCTTCTTTCTTCATTATAAAAACTACAAGTATATGGCTTTTGTAGGGGAAAAGATATGTTATGATGAACCCGCAAAAACCCCCCTCTTGATATTGAACTTGCATGTTTAATTCCCCCCTCTCTTTGGATTCAATCCAAGAGTTTTAATCATAGTCTCAGTGGTGAAAGATTCTACCCTTTCTAGTTGTGGCAATTCCACCTAGGAACTGTATTGGAGCTTCATTGTAGATTGTGTTTGTTACAGGTGTTTCAGTGTGTAGAGTGTAGAGTTCAAGATTTTAGTATGTATTTGTTGTAGGTTTACAGATATAGTGTGGAGTCTATAGGGTGTGTATTATATGCAAGAATTTTAAGTATTGTAACTGTGTTTCCATATTTAATTGTATGAGTGTTGTGAGTTGTTAATTATTTCATTGTAAGAGGTTAATGTGAGGAATTATTGTTGTACCTCCATTATAATTTTGGAAGTCATTTCCATATTCTATATACATATGTCAATGGGCATTTTGTTGCATTATTTTCCTATGGAAGCATTTCATTATAAAATCAAGTTATATGTTATTATGTTATGTTTATGCCAAAGTATTCAAATCTAAATTTTATTAATGTCATAATGTCATAGGTGATTTAGGAAGTCTATTTGTTATAGTCTATGTGTTTTAGTAAATATCCCCTAAAAGTGATATTTCAGTGGTATCAGAGCCTAAATCCTACCAGCCTGTATGGGAGCTAATTTTTTTTGTAGATTTTTTAAGTTGTTATTCATGGGAAGCTACAGGAAAATGTTTTGGCTTACACAACCCAAGTTTATACCAGAATAAAAATCAAAGTGGCCCAAGCCTAATGAAAAGGATATGAATGTTGTGCAAGAGGTATTGAAGAAATATCAAGGGTATGAACAAGAGGCCACCAAAGTTATGGATAGGTACCAATCACTTCCAAATGATTTTAGAACAACATATCTTTTGATCAGCACTTGGATATAAGAGAAAATATGGATCCTATAAAAAAGGGTCTCATAGAATACATAAGAAGATCTAGATTCAAAGCAGTAGAAAAGAGAACAACAAAAGTGATTAAGGTTTCATCACCTCAAGAAATTCAAATGTGCAAAGCAAGGGAAAATGACACAGAGGATTGGATGAAGGATATAGGGATCAACCCTAGATGTCAAAAAACTCCATTGAAATAAGAAATCAATGAGCCAAAGCAATAGGAAAAATTAGAGCTGCAAGAAATTGAAGGTAAACACATTTCTTTGCTAAAAAATGTCCATTTATCTTCTAATAATGGTATGCATGACAGTGAGCCAAAGAAGGATGAAATGGAAGAAGTCAAAGATTTGAAATCCACATTTGGTAATTACTCATTGTGTGAGTGTGCTGCTACCATAACCTTTGAGCAAAGTAAGGATGAGGAAGAAAATCACGTTAAAGATCATGTTGCTCCTGAAGATTTAGAACTTGAGTTGCATGAAGAACAAATGATGACACTCTCATGGTTGAGTTGCAAGAAGATGTGAAAGTGAATGTTCATTTGCATCAATGTGTGGAAAAGGGGTTTCCCCAAGAGATGGACATGAAAGTGGTGCATGCAAATGCACATAAGGAGAAATCACCCATGAGTATTGTGGAGATTATGCCATTAAAAGGCCATCATGAGCATGTTATTACCATCCCAAGGTATGAGAATATTTCAGATTTTATTCTACCTATGTCATTGAAAAATTATTATCACCATCGAAAGCATGCAAAAAGAGGTGATAGAGTGAGGGATACAACTTGCAGCAAAGGGCATGGGGACTCTTTGATACAAGTTATAAATTATTCTTTCATATGGGATCTGGGTAATATTTTGAGAATAAAAATAGATAAAGGAATAAATAACACCATTGAATTCTCCATATCTTGTATTTGGTATGAAGGGAGGTCCATGAGGGATCACTTGGAGTTAGTTGTGTTTTCTAACCACATTATGAAGGATCAAGGCTCACGATTTATAGGCCATTTATGGGAAGACAAGAGCAAGAGGGATAGAATAATGGAGATAACCCATAGGAAAAATTTGATACTAGATGTGGGTAAAAGAAATATATGTCATTCTAATATTCTTCGTCTTATGACTAATCATAGTAAGGTACTCTTAGGATCAAGTTATTTATAGGGTTTCTATCATTGGATGGGACAAGGAGTTTTCAAGAAGGACAAGACCCCACAAGATGATTCCCATGTCATTTTTGCTGATAGATATGATAGACCATGCCAGAGGAAGATTCATGACTTTGACCTTGAGGTTTTTGATGGTTTTGATATTGATGGTTTAAGTTATTTTGATGTGGCTTTGGGTATGTAGTGGATCCATTCTTATGGGTTATTCATGGGACTCATATGGGACTCATATTTAGACTCGATGGGGAGGCCAAGAAAACCATCAAAGATAGATTCCTCATTACCAAGATCAATGAGCTCATTGATAAGTTACATTGTGGAAAGAATTATCCAAAGATTAATGAGAGTTTAGATTACCATTAGAACCATGAGGAGGTGCCTTAAATAGAATTCTTGATCATGCCTTTCAGTCAAGTGTGAATCAGGTATCAGATCATTTGAGAAGAATTATTTTGATTTTATTAGATGAAAATTTAGTTTATAGGTTGACTTGGGAAGATCAGTTGGAACATTTGGGTCTAGACTTTCAAACTCTAAAGCAACATGATCTATATGTAGAAGAATGTGAATATGAGATATTATACTTAACTATAGCTCAAGATGTTAAGATAGATCAGTAGAGGATTTGAGTTACTTTAGATTGGCCACCTTCCACTACACTAGCACATGTGAGCAGATTCTTTAGCCCTTGTTGTCATTACAAAAGATTTGTTGAGGGATCTTCATGTCTAGTCGTACCTTTGACTAATATAACATAAATAAGAGTTTTTACATGGACTCACATTGGGAAATGAGTCTTTGATCATCCTATGGAGGTAATGATTTCATGTACTATACTTGTTATCTCATATTTCTCACCTCCATGTATTATAGATGGCATTTCTTCAAGATTGGGACTTAGAGTGGTTCAAAAGTGGCAACCCATAACAAGTGAAAGATGGGAGTTGGAAGAATTAGGAAAATAAATGCTAGACATTATGCATGCCTTAATTGAGTTCCAACCATGCTTAGCTCATGATAGAATTGGGGAGAGGACATACCATAATAGCTCAGAGTTCTGGGTGAGTGTTGGTTACTACAATGAATTTATGTTGATAGACTTTGTATTTCTAGATGTTGCAGTGATGAGCATAACTTTTTATATGGATTGTAGTGCATGGGACCATCTTTTTGACACTTGGAGATTGAGTTTTAATGAGACACTATCATTTTATGATAGTAGAAGCATTCCTAGGATAGTTATGAATTGAACATTCAATTCTAACACAACCATCATCTAGTTAATTAAGTTTAATCTGCATCAATTTTGGGACACCATGATGAGTTATACTGAGAATCATGCTTCTTTATTTACCATATTAATTTTTCTATTGCTCAGGATCATGATAGACAATGGGATTATAAATGTTTATTTTATTGAGATTCTTTAGCATGAAACATTCTATGTTATAGAATATAGTTCCTACAGGGTTTCCAGTTTGGTGTCAACGGACAAATTTGTATTTGGGGTCCAGGAAAGAAAAATGCAGACTTGGCACTATGGTACTCTAGTCTTAATCAGAGTGGTGCAATAGAAACATGGTGAAGAGTTCTTGAGATTGATTTGGGATCCTAGTCCTTCATTGGATCAATTAGAGTCTAAGTTGTGAATTGATTGAGGACAATCAATCTTGGGGAGGGATGATTGTAATGTCCCATTTTCATAGCCTTCCAATATTCTTGGGAACTCTAACTTGCTTGGAGAATACCTTCATTTTTAGAATGAGTTTTTAGTAGTGGCATTGTAACCAGGAGGTTAAGATGAATCTAGTGGTTCTTTTCAGGAGCAATTATGATACCTGACAAAGAATAAAAAGAACATTTGGGAGAGATCACTAGTCACATGTACTATTCACTAACACTATTCTATATCACTATTCATATGTCACTATTCACATGTACTATTCACTGACACTATTCATGTGTCACTATTTATATGTTACTATTCATGGTGACATGGCAGGTGATGTGGAAGATGATATAGCTGATCATGTAGCAAGGAGGTGACTTGTGGAGTGATATGGCATGACCCACATGAGAATCTAAGGCATGTGAAGAGGTGGGGCATAGTATTCCACTTGGGAACATGAAAATTAATATTTTAAGTGTTCACATGCTAAAAAAAGTTAAGGATGAATAGTTATGGTGCCAATAGTATTTTAGCATGTGAAAATGTGTGAAAGAAAGTAACATGATGTTTTGGAAGCTTATGGTTCACATGGAGGAAAAAACCAAACTTGCACTATTGGTAATTTGGGTCACATGAGGAAGTGGGATGCCATTTTTGGTGTCACTTGGGAAGTGAGAGACTAAGACAAAAGAGTGGATGATCATGTAATACACCTTTTGACCATTTACACAAAGGGACAAGCATGTCACTATTGCTCACATGTGTGAATGAGGATGACTTTTTGGAAGCATGTGGATGGTGGGGAACAAAGACAAAAGAGGGTGGCTACCTTTTGGGCTATCTTGCACAAAAAGACAACACTTAAAATGGGGTTTATTATGACCACTTTGAATATGGAGCCATTTTTCTCTCTTTCCTCATAATTCCTTTCCCTTCTTTCTTCATTGTAAAAACTATAAGTATATGGCTTCTCCATGGGAAAAGATATGTTATGATGAACCCCCAAAAACCCCCTCTTGATCTTGAACTAGCATGTTTAACTTCCCCCTCTCTATGGATTCAATCTAAGAGTTGTAGTCCTAGTCTTGGTGGTGAAAGATTCCACCTTTGCTAGTTGTGACAATTCCATCTAGGAATTATATTAGAGCTTCATTGTAGATTGTGTTTGTTACATGTGTTTTAGTGTGTAGAGTGCAGATTTCTAGATTTTAGTATGTATGTATTACAGGTTTTCAGATATAGTGTGGAGTCTACAGGGTGTGTATTGTGTGCAAGGATTTTAAGTATGGTAAGTGTGTTTCCATATTTAATTATGTGAGTGTTGTGAGTTGCTAATTATTTCATTGTAAGAGGTTAGTGTGAGGAATTTTTGTTACCTCCATTGTAATTTTGGAAGTCATTTCCATATTTGATATACATATGTTAATTGGCATTTCATGTCATTATTTTCCTATGGAAGCATTTCATTGTAAAATCAAGTTATGTGTTGTTATGTTATGTTTATGTCAAAGTATTCAAATCTAAATTTTATTAATGTCATAGGTGATTTAGGAAGTCTATTTGTTATAGTCTATGTCTTTTAGTAAATATCCTTTAAAAGGGATTTTTCAATGTTTTAAGTAAAATTTGGTTATAATGTTCCTATTTCATATTACAAATAACTTACACTCACTTTCAAACTGATCCACACTTCCAATTTAGCTATCTCTACCCTCCAAAAAAGACCACCTTATTTGGACTATCCCACTCCTTGATACTATCAAATTCCACCACTCGTGTCCTCCCATAAAATAATGGCTAGTTTCTTAAATACAAACTCATGTAATGAGTCATCACATACGTTTATCAGGTCCCATTCAAAGGAATTCCTAATTGGTGACTATAAATCTACATTTTCAATCCATTTTACACAAGAGGATCATATGATCAAAAAACACCAGAACATCTAATTGCACATTAAGATAAAAACAACTATTTTTCCAATACATAGTCCACACAACCCTACTAGCCCTGACCTAAGTTTGTATACACCTATAAGGTCACAAATCATCATTGAAGCACTTAATCACACAAGGATTACACTAGTATTTATCATTTTTCACCAGTCTTTCACACACACCACTATAGCATGGGAGAATTATATGGAGCTTGACCCCTTTTTAGAGTATTGATATGTAGGAAATGCTCAACATAGTGGTGTTGAGGTCTAACACAACTTCAACCACTAATCCCTTTTTCCATTTTATGCATTTATCATTTGTTGTCATTTGAGCTAGGGTTACAAGTGAAGAATAAGATACATAATGGTTTTTCCAATAGATTGAGATCTCTCACATAGTAAAATAGGATAAACATGTGAAGTGAACATGTCATATCATTTACAGAGAGAAAAACCCTCACATGACACTAGTATGCCCTAATGACACTAGTGTAGGCCACCCCTATCACATTCCAATGGCCTTGTATTAGATTTAAGAAAAACATTATTCTTAATTCACAAAATCATTACCCAGTTACAATCAATTTCACATTTGCACTTACAACCTAACATCCCATTTTCTAGCTAAGTCAATCTTATTTTGCACTTTCCATTTTTAACATATTTTTAAATTTAACAAGTTCCAAATCAATTTGTGTAACTTAGTGCATATTTATAAAATTATAATTTTATTCACAAATTTGTCTAATTTGGATCTAACACTACCTATTTCTTAAATTTGATAAAAACACATCAGTATATCAGGTTTTTCAGCAAGGTTAGTGCTATAAGAATTTTAATTAGGTTGAACAACCCAATTTATAAAATATTGTACTTTATAGGTGTACTTCTCAAGTGAATTAGGACTAACTAATCTTTTTCTTCATAATTTATAGTCTTTATATATGCATAAGTCAAAAAATGATAAGACAAATTATATGTATTAGACCTATAGTCATTTCCATTAGTATACTTAGTTTGTCAACAATTTCAATGCTGTAAAAATATCAACTAGGTTACATAGCCAGATATGGAAAGTATTTTCATTTGAAAATATAGTCATGTACAATTTTGAAAGTCTCAATGTAAACCTCTTGTATTTAAAACACTCAAAAGATATAAACATTACCACATATTTTATCTTCTTCAATTAATAGTTATTGTTTTCATCATCTTTACTCTTTGTAGAATCGTGCCTAATAAAAAGAATGAAAGTAGAAAGCAAGGAGAAAACAATAAATAATGACATTTCATGAAATAAAAACTTCAACCAATAAAGAGAGAGGTTGGAAATCCAACAAGTTTGGACAAATATAATGACGATGAAGTACTAGAGGAGGAGGACAAAGAAGGATTGGATGATGAAGAAGAAGAGACAAAGGATAAATTTTAAAATATGAAGGATGAAAATATCCATCCATCATATAACTCTTACATCTCATCATATGAGTTCCTAGAAGAAGTTGAAGAGGAGCCTTGGGCTAACTACTCCTAGTACGATAATATCTTGTTTGGGCTCACAAGCTACAATAATAATACTAAAAATGATATGTAATCTTCATTAGTAATATATTTAGTAATAAATTAGATTAGAGATTTTAATATAGTTTTTAGGAAGAAGTGGGTGTGAGAGTGAAAATAAATTCTATATGATTATAAATTTGCTATCTTTAATTAATTCCTACACTAAAATTTTATTATAATGATTCTCTCTTTCAATAATTTTATTCTTTTAATAAATTATAAATATATTAAAAAAAAATTCTTTAATTTTTATTAATATTATTAATTTATTAAATTAAATAAATATAGTAGTAATTTTCCATTCTGAAAATGGACCACTTGAGTGTTATAAATGTTATTGAGTGTATAATTCTATACATAATTTAAACACGAAAAAAGTTTTATTATTGTTATAAACTATGGAAAAATCGAATATCTCAACCAATTAATTGAATTGATTTTTTTCCATTCAATAAATTATTAAAAAATCAAGTAATTTTAAAATTTTATTATGTATGTACTAATGTAACTCCTGATATAAAAGTGTGACACAAAAAATGACATTGATGCCTTTAAAATTTGTGTAAATGATGACCCTAATGCTCTAAAAACATATTGTTGAAGTTTAGAAAGGGAGTGAATTTGAATATTTTATTTTATTGTTTATTACCAAAGTTTGAAGAGGCAAATTGTATTAGTTTAGATATAGTTTTCATTGTGCCCTAAACTTCAACATATCATATTTTTCCTTTTTTTATCATTCCAACATTTTAATTTTATCACTTTCATATCTATCATTAAAAATAGGAGGAAAATAAAAATCCAACCAAAAAAAAAAAGGAAAGGGAAAAAGAAAAATAAAGGAAAATGATCCCCCAAACAATAAAGAGTATTATAAAATAAATATTTTTCAATCAATCCAGAGTTTTTTATTGAGGAGGAAAATCTTAGGAGTTCATATTTTTAATTTTAAAATAATAGTTTTTTTTTTTTTTTTTTTAAATTTATTTCTATTTGATATTATTATTCTAAGTTTTTATGATATATGTTTTTTAGTTTGAGGTTTCACTTGTACTTGCATAAAAATTCTCAAACCATCTTCAAATTAGAGAAATCTATTAATGACTTTAAGAATTATGAATAAAATGGGTAAAGTTTTCAAACCATGTGGTTTCCAAATCTTGACTAGGGAGATTTAAATAAAATATCTATATATTAATTATGACATGTTTACTTCTACTTTTTATGTTCCTATATCAACTCCTGAAATACTTATAGGTAAGCCCCTTGAGTACCATCTATTCTCCTATGATATGACATGGAGACTAATTTAGTTCAGAGATTATGCATATTTGGAGATATTTGAATGGATATATTTTTATGATTCATATTCACCAAGTTTTTTGGAATATTAGTAGCACTAAAGCTTTTATCAACCTTGATTTTCCCAACTTTCGAAGGCAGGATAAAAAGCATGCTTTTAATTTTATCCAACGTGAATATGAAAAGAATATAATTGAGAAATGAGTTTTAAAATATATGGGAGATTTTTTAATAAGGTCAAGGGATGTGATTGTAATCACCTAAAAATGACACTTGAGTGCTAAGAATGTTACTTAATACCACCCATCCCTAGCTTAGCCCTAGACCTATCTGAGGGCCTATTTAGACACTTATGCAACCTTTGTGTGGGTTGCACAAGTCCTTAAACATCTCTAGAGTAGTCTCTGACTCTCATTTTAACATCTTGGCCCTTAGTGCCTCATGTTTTTCTACCTGGACACTAGCACCATATTTTGGATAGTAGTTCCCCATGATGTTAGTGTTTTAGTTTTGGCACTATTGTCCTTTCCCCTCCTTTTATTACCAAAAGATATATGTTCAAATGAGCAACCACCTAGGGTCAGCCTAGACCCATTTTCAGATCTGCACAAGCACTAGAATAATATATATACATGACTTTTAGCTATTTATTCACTAGATGGAAATTATATAAAAATTACATGAACAAAATCAGATCAAGTTGCGCACAATTAAATTTATCAATCCCTATTTTACCCTACTTATGCATACAACCATCTACATTATTCCTAAGCTCAAACTACTTACGTTTCCAATCTCAAGCACATTCAAAGCAATCAAGCCAACATTCATACTAGTTTCACTTGCACTAACTCTTAGGTGGGGAGAACTACATCAGGTTTGATTCCTCTTTAGAGTATTAGTATGTAGGAAACTCTCATCACAACAGGGTGTTAAGGATGTCTAGCCTACCTCACTAACAATACACTTTACTAATTGTGCCAACCAGATGCCATAAAAACATGAAGGTTTAGGGATTACATATAAAATCATTTAAAATAGGTCATCTGCAGAGATCCAAGACTTGTGCCCACACAAATAGGCTTCGCAAACCCAGACCCAGATGCATTTAGAAGCTTGAAAAAGTTATGTATAAGGGACACTAACACTAAAATAGGGACACGAGCACCACATGACATTAATATCCATAAAGGGTTTTGACACTGGGATTTTATACGTAACACTCAAATCAACCTCTATCTTAGTTTACAACCTCTAGATCTTCTGCTTGAGTCATTTTCCAACTAAGTACTTGTTTACATCGGTTATTACTATTTTTAGAAAGGTCAAACTAAGTCAATTTTGTTACAAATCAATGGTTTTATTTATTGCACATTTATATCTTGATTTATTATACCCAAACCTTTAGTAACATAGGATTTACATTCACTAAGTCCTAAATAATTAAAACATTTGGTGAAACTTTAGCACATGAAAAAATCTCCTTCTCCTCCTGAATTCCATGGGGGTGATAGCGAGTTCTCCTCAAACCAGGTCCATGCTATCACTCCTCCATGAGATGATGAAACCTATACTATTATTACTAATGCCCATATTTAGCCTATCCATGCCTCCACCTCTCCCATAAAGGGTGTGTGCCTACATATTCAATCAAAAGCAACTAGGGTTTGCACTTTTGAGACTCTAAGGAATCAAATTATTAGTTTGAGCAAGTTAATATCAGAATTATAGAATCAAAATTAGTTATTAAGTGAAAATGTCACATTATTGGTAAATTAAATTACATGTATAAAGTCTTAATAATATGTTAGTGTTTGTCATGTATATGCATCTACACCTAGAAAAGTTGTGGCTAGTGCTCTTTCATATCCAAATCATAAAGTACAAGATGAATAATACAATCAAGATCAAGATGATATAAAAGATGGGAATTAGAACACTCTCCCCCCACTTAAAAATGAAAATCTTATAGTCAATAAGGATGAGATTCTATAGAGTTTTAGAGATAGACTTCAATAAAAACCCCATGATCATGCATATATTCTACAAGCCATAATGGAAATAAAGAACAAATCAAATAATGGTCAATCTTCTACTCCCCTAGATAACAAAATTTAAAAACCTACTTTGGAGGCAACTCAACTTGTACAACCTACTTTAACTCAACAAGCTTAAGTGGTAGCTACATCTGTTATGACTAGTTCCTCCTCTCTAGATGTACAATGCCTTATGTATGAGATTTATTCTCTGTAGGCTAAGGTGTTACATTTTGAGCAGGGAGCTATTAGGCCCTCAAATGCCTTATATTATGATGTTATTTTACATATACCTTTGGCACATAACATAGTGGTGACTCATTTTCCATTTATATTCATGGCACCTAAGCTTACCTTGTATGATGGCAAGGGTGACCCAGAGCTCTATCTACAAGCTTTCCACGTAAATGTTTGGACTAGATGTCTAATGATTGGATCCTCACTAAGTTGTTCCTACGCAGTATAAAGACTATGACTTAGAATGGTTCTAAGATATTCTAAATTAGTTTATCACTACATTAAATCCATTGGAAAATATGTTTTTAGCACACTTTTCAATTAACATCAGTGATAAGATCTCATATTCTCAAGTTGTACAACTGAAGCATAAATCTAATTAGCCTATTGCAAAATATGTATTGTAAAATATGTCTTATGATATAAAACTATATTGGAAAAGATGACTATCCCCATGGAAGATAAAGAGCTCCAAGACATATTAAAATAGAGTTTACAACCAACATTACATGAAGTTATCTTGTTCTAGAAGTTTCTAACATTCATATATTTATGCCACATAGTAAAAGAAAGGGAACTCAAGCTTCTCTCTATGGGAAAATTAAAATATAAAAGTCAATCAGAGTTAAATACTAAGTGTTATAATAAGTCACCATACAAATGAAGGGCCACTATAAATAAGAGTGATTCAAAGGCCATAGTTAATGTACCTTCAGAGTCACCTCTTCACTTGGTTTTATCATCTCCACAAAGAATTTTTACCAACCTTCCAGACTCACCGACACATGTTTTAGAATAGCTCCTAAAATGCAATGTGATATCTCTCTCTCCCATAAAAGAGGTTTATATGACATGAGTTATTCCAAAGGACTATGATTCAAATGCACTCTAAAACTATCATAGGGCACCAGGCCATACTACAAACTAATGCATTAGTTTGAAACATAAGATATAGGATTTGATAGAGGCTGACATAATTGATGTGGACACACCCATAGAGGCACCCAAATTTCAACAAATAGAAGCGAAGGCATTGAAAATATGTTCAAATCATACAACTAATGACGTAGGGGAACTTCAAGTGTTCACTATATATATCAGGCACATCCACTACCAACATCCTATCACACTACTATAGAGGATGAACACCCCTTACACAATATCATTGGTGTGTATCATATTACAATACTAGCTAGACCACAACTAATAGTTATAATTTAAATCACAATTCCCATTACTATACCATAGAGTTCAATGGAGCCACCAGTGTAGGTAAGGTCTACTCTTATAGTGTTACCACGTATGCATACTCTTCCATGGAGACCATTATTAGAGAGACCCCTGCATTAGTAAGAGGTTGAAGATTCTAGAGGGCCTCCCTCTACCCATTTCTTTATGAGATTAGTTTTATTGAGTTCCTAGGGCTCTCAACATAGGGCACCCATGCCAAATATAACATCTTCTACCAGATTGGTCCCTAAGACCCTTATAGTTCACAAGATACCCTAGTCAGTTTCATGGATTCCTAACACCTCTTCACAGGAAGTGCCAGCTATAAATCACTTAGTAAAGTAGGTTCTGGGACCTCAATTACCTTTTCATACAACACACATGATTATTGTTCCTTTATTTGACATAAGACATATTGATAATGAGTCTCCCATGAGACTCATTAGTTAATATGTTCCTCCCTTCTTGTACATAGTTTCCTTATTTCTCACTCCTTGTATATAGTTTCATTTTCATGTTGCTTGTGCATAACTTTTATACCAAAAACACAAAAATAATATAATATGATAAAACACTAAAGAATGTAAATATTTACTCAAAAATACAAATTATAGATTGTATGCATTTCCATGTTTACATTTCTTATATTTTCTAGGCACTATATATGTTAGTTATCTTAGTATTTTTAGTTTTTTATCATACTTACATGTTTCACTTCTTCTTGTTCAATGTTTCCAGATTACTATAGGACTCAAGTCCATTACACATATCCATATTTTCTAATATCTACCCATTAAGGGCATATACATAGATATGCAGGTTCCTCATTTGATACATTCACCCATTTGGGGGCATCATATACATAGTTTTGATTGCCAAGTTATATCTTTGTAAACTCTACATCATAGATTTAACATTGTTATATCTTGATATTGATCATCCTACACCTACTCAAATTTTTTAGTGATACTACTTTAGACTTAGCCTATGTACATCTTATCTATTATATAGATTTATACCACATTTTTATGCATAATTTCATTTTTAGATTTCCTAGTTTAGACATGATTGTGTCTCTATGCTTATTCTATTCGATGGAATTTGAATATGCCATTGCTCTATGGTTCTATGCCACTTATTTTCATTATATGTATGCTTTGGACATGTTCCCATGTCCTTGTGTGTGCCTTCCTAATTGTGTATGCAGATATTTGAACATGTCCTTCCATGTGGCTCTAAGCCAACTTGCTTGTTATTTGCCTCTGTGGACATTTGACTATGTCCTTGTATGTCTTATTTTCTCAGATTTACTGATATGGGCCCATGTCCCTTATATTTTGATCCCTTGGCCTATTTTATGTGCCTCATGTGTGTTGTATGTATGATTTATTCTATGCATCATGACCATGACACTTGTCTCTTGCTTGTTACACACTCCAGTTTTAGATGCCATGAGGGACCTCATGCATCTCCCCTTCCTACTTGGGTGTCATGATGGACATCATGCCCTATCCACCTAAGTAGTTAGTCAGTTATTACGCAAATTTATTGTTCATATACATTATTATATCTATCTTGATAGCCTTGTGAATGCTATATATAACAAACATTGTACAATACAAACATATGCTTAGAATATCATGCATTCTGATGTTATATATGCACATTATATTGGTTTATTATGTAGATATCATTTATGTTCTAGTTAACAAACATTTTGCAAGGATTTTTCTTTTAAGGATAGTTCTTTCATAGGAACAACAACTCCCCTCAAAATAAGGGTTATTCACAGAGGTTTGTCATAAAGATCAGGCTATTTAAATACACTCAGAGTATATATTTCAACACACAGGCATATAATATATAAAGTAGTTTTAGGAAAACACAATGGGAAATAGTGACACATATATCAGTTTTAGTTACATAAAAATCAGAACATTTAGATATTAGCACCCAAATTAGGACACTAACACCACATGGTACTACTATCCAAGATATGGCACTACTATCCATAGCCTCAATTTCAATAAATTCTAGTTTGGCTAGAAAAGTATAGTAGGTACAGTCTAGGTTTGCATAGGTTCAATTACATATTACTAGTTTTGAATCAATTTAACTTAGATTCATACCATTTTTCTTAGATTGGGTGGAATCATGTGTGGTATGATAATTCCCATTTTAGTTGAGATGCTCAAATAAAGATTATTATAACTCAATCTAGAATCTACATACGTAGATATCAGATTTGGGGGCATGTGCATGACACATTATTTTTGTATGCTCACTTATATACCAGTTGATTAGATGGAATGACAAACTCCATGTCATTTGGTACATTTTACACCCCAAACACCATGTTTTAGGTTAAGCACCAGATTCATGCCTTACTCCATCTGCAGTGGTTGGCATTCCCAAGTGCCCTAGATCTACCTAATATTCTTGAGTGGCTACAGAGCCAACATACATAGTTTCAATTACAGTTAAACATCTCTAGTTACATCACACAATTTCAATTTTAGATGCATCTACTATACATGGGTAGGAAATGATGGATTCATAGTCTACTTGAGTTCTTGAACCACCTATATGAGACATTTGGACACACCATCAATCCACTCCAAGCTATTCATAGGTCATGATATACCAAGCAAGGTTGGGAATTGATGGACTCAAAACTATATTGAGTTCTTAAGCTACCAACACATGAGTATTGAACAAGTCATCAACTCAGTCTAAGCTATTCATTGATTAATCACTATTGACATACACACATAAGTTATCACTAGGTTTATACATTGGTTTGTATATGTAGTGAGGTGTGTTTGTTCCTTTCCTCTCTCTTATCTATTTACTTAATTTTGTGTTTTGATTTTGATATATCTTATGTAATGACTGATCTATGCACTTTTCATTTTCAAGACACACAATGGAACATGCTTCACATAATCAAATCTAGGTTCATAGGATTTGCCTCTTAGGTAAGTCTAGGTACGCTTCTTATTCCTTTATCCTAGTCATTTCACTTTTATATATTTTTATAATAAAGGGGGACAAATGTAATCACCTAAAAATGACACTTGAGTGCTAAGAATATTACTTGAGAACACTCATTCTTAGCTTAGCCCTATCCCTATCTTAGGGCCTATTTAAACACTTATCCATCCTTCATGCAAGTCACATGCATCCCTAAACATCCCTAACACAATCCAAACTCTCATTTTAGCATCTTGGCCCCTAGTGCTTTAGGTTCTGCCACATGGGGTACTAGTGTCCTAGTTTTGGTGCTATTATTCTTTTCCCTCATTTTTTACCAATATATATCTTTTCAAATGAGAAACCACCCAAGGTCAGCCTAAACCTCTTTTCAAATCCACATAAGTACTAGAACAATATATATACATAACTTTTAGCCCTTTATCCACTAGATGGAAATTAGATGCAAATTACATAAACAAACTCAGAACAAGTTGTGCACAATCAAGGTTATCAACCCATATTTTGCGCTACTTCTACATACAACCATCTACAACATTTTTAAGCTTAGATTACTTAGGTTTCCAGTATAAAGCACATTTAAAACATGCAAGTCAATATTCATACTAGTTTTAATTGTATTTGCACAAACACTTAGGTGGGGAGAAATACATCAAGCTTGATCCCTCTTCAGAGTATTGGTATGTAGGAAAATCTTATCACAATGGGGTGTTTATGATGTCAAATGTACCCCACTAACAACACAATACTACTTGTGCCAACTAGAAGCCTTAGTAACATGGAGGTTTAGGGTTTACATATAAAATTAGTCAAAATAGGTCATCTACAGTGATCTAGAACTCATGCACACAAGAAAAGATTTGGCACACCCATACACATGTGGACCTAGAAGTTTAGAATAGTTTTGCATAGGGGACACTAACATCAAAATAAAGACACTAGCACCACATGGAACTACTATTCAAGAAGGGTTTTGATACCTGGATCTTATTTGTGACACTCAAATCAACCTCTATCTTAGTTTACATCCTTCAAATTTCCCATTTCAGTTATTTTTTAGTTAAGTACTTATTTACATCATTTATTATTATTTTTAAAAAGGTCAAACTAAGCCAATTCTATTATAAATTAGTTAATATATTTATTATATATTTCTACCTTGATTTACTATACTCACACCTTTAGTAACATAAGATTTGCATTCACTAAGTCTTAAATAGTTAAAATAATGGCCTATAAAAAATAAAAATAAAATCTAAATCCCATTGGAAAAATATGTGAACCAACCATTACACTAAAGAAAGGTGAATTTTTTTTATTTCAAAAATATGAGAGTAATAAAAAATTATTGCAAAGAAAGCAAAAAATATTGGTACCTCCAAAAAATCAAAAAAGAAGTTAAAAAAAAATCAGGTTACTCATTGCATGGGCGAAAAATGCATTAAAGGGTTACTGAGATGATTTTTAAGCTTGTTTATCCTTTTTATTTTTTAGTTTCTAATAACTTAATTTAAGTTTATGTTATGTTTATTTTTAAATATCTAACATAATTTTCTTATGATTTATAGCATAGTGTATTTAAATATAAACCAATTGTAAAAGATATTCAATGCTTGGAAAATGATCAATTTTTGAAAATATGTCATCATGCCATATCTAAGTTGATTATTGCATATATTATTTCCTTAGTTAGTCCACTGTTTTGTTCACTCTTATATATCTATAATTATAATAATGTTATTTTTTCTTTTTTGGGAAGCCATCTTCCAAATCCCACCACTTGATGATCACATCTAGGTGAAAATGGATGAAGGTTGGGAAACACTCATGATACATATTGATGTTGAAGAAGGCATCCAAGTAAGAATTAATTTGTCAAAAAATGAATACAAAGTTTATAATTACAAGACCATATTTTATGGATAACTAAGGTTTACAAATTTGATATTAAATTGTATTTATGTATATAGATCAATTGTTTATATTTTTTTGTTTTATAGGGAACTTTAAACACCTCCCATAGTAGTCATCTTGTGTATGGTGTTTACACAATATTAATATATTTTAATTTTGATAAATTTTTCTTTCAAAACATAATTTATAATTTCTTTTATTTTCTAGGGAATGAAATGACATTCAAACAAGGATGTATATGACATAAATGGTGATGAAAATGATGAAAAGGATGGCGAAGATGATGCCATTGATGATTGTGGTTATGGCCATCATGGTGGTTTAGGTGCAACTACATATAATTATGGTGATGATGAGGAGGAGGAGGAAGAAGATGAATATTATCTAGAAAAATATATAATTTTCTATGTGGGGATCATTTATGCCCACAAATTATTTTATATATTTTTGGATTATTTTCATGGCTTGCTAATCTCCATCATTGAGATTGGAAGGCCCAGAAAAACATTTTGTCAATTCAAACTTCTAAGACAACATCTCAAGACTTTGACTTCATTATAATTTTCATCTAATAAACTAGTTTTGTCTTCAATTTTCTCATAATCAATTAGAAGTGAAACCGGGCCTTCCTTATCCTTTCTAGGAGGGATCCTTATTTGATCTTGGCAATGATCCTCCCAAGGAGGGATTTTTCAATTTTTTTGATGTGTTACTAGGGTTTGAATCAACAGCCACAAAGTTTGGTTTCTCTTTAGGTGGCTTGTGGCCTTCCCTGAACACAACAGAGGGTTCAACCTTCTTGAATTTTGAATTATCTTTTGGCTCTTTATTCTTATCAGCATTTGGAAATATCTTCTTAAAATGGCCATATTGTTGACATTTATAGTAATGAACACATGGATTCTATATATTGTTGTTCAATGAATTAAACTCATGTTTATGACTATAGTTTTGTATATATTTTATATAGAATATTATTTTATTTAATATTCATGATGGATGTGGGTTTGTTTGAAAATTTTACTAAAACTGTCAATAAATAATTTATTTTTCTTAGTTGTTTATTAATTTCAATAAAAACTCTTGTTACATATTTTTATTTTAATTGATAAGTGTTAAAAAACATTAGTTTTTATAAATGTATTTAGTATATAAGTAATAGTTATTGTCTATTTTAAAAATAATAAAATTCATAAATTATATTTTTTATATTATTTAAATATATTAAATTATATACACTAGTAGTTGTCTCAAAGGTGCAAGTTACATAAAAAATGATGTAATTTTATATTTTCATAAAATGATATTTTATGAAGCAAAAGAGTGTAAATTGATAGTCCCAACTCATTCAAAACCCATGATTTCTGACCACATCTCACATTTTTTGTATGAAGTATTAAAAACAATAATCTTGTATTTTTTGTGGAGGTGAAAATGGAAAATGAGGTTTGGTGTTTGTTCTTATGACATGGAAAGGATATTTGCAAAGAGGAGACATTTCATTTCATGTTGAGCTTGAGCAATGGAGAAGTGGTGGGGAAGGGTAAGGCCATACAAAACATGCAAGTGGTGAATAATTTAAAGGTAAGCTGGGCAATGATGGTGAGGAAAAATGACTCGGTATTTTAGGTGATATCAGATATTAAAGGGCCCAAATTATACACCTAACCCAAATTCAAGACAATTAATAGATTTACATGATCTACACCCATTACAAAGGGGTTTACAACTTTCAGTCCGATGGCATCTTTGATTAGTCATTTTATATTGTCCAGGGTGGTGATGATATCATGGGAGTTGATTTGATTATGACAAGGCTCTACTAAACCAACATTTTATTAAATCTAGGCATATACTTAAAAATATGGACTTGTAGTATTTCCTTTAAATTAGAATTTTGTATACCTTATATTGAACTATGGTTATTTGTTATATAATTCTAAAAATATCTAAATTTTGTTTCAATATTGAAAAACCTAAATTATGATATTGATACTATAAAAAATTAATAAATACAATTTTAAGTTTTAATCTTTTCAGAATAGGTCAATATTTTTTGAAATCATGGACCACATCTAATGTGTGGCTCAATTGAAATCATGGACCACATCCAATGTGTTTCTTAATCACTAATGCAATATCATTGACCAGGGGATAAAAATTTGAAGTTTTGAAGTTTATATATAATAATCATAAATATAATATATTATATATTTATAACTATAAATATTATAGAAATACATAAATTAATATTACCATACATTACTTTATATATAATAATATATGTAATAAAATATAATAATATATTACATATTATTTATATAATTATATTTAATATTATTATAGTTATATTATATATATGTTCCTATTAATATAATATATATATATATATATATAATCTATTAAAGTTATATATAGATATAATAATGTATCTTACAAATTATAATACATGATATATATACATATCTTAGATAAATCTATGTAAAATACATCGATAGATATCATTCTTGAGGTACTTATATCGTATTGAATTGTGAGTGCATCAAGAATGATATTTATTTGTGTATTTTACATAGATTTATCTAAGATATACATACTAGTAGCACTTGTTGCCATATAAATTAAAGGTAAATTTTTATTGTTCATAAAAGTTACATTTAATATAATTATCTAATAAAAAATCAAAAAGGAAAATAGGGTGCAATACACACACACACACACACACACACACACACACACACACACACACACACACACACACACACACACACACACACACACACACATGCATTTGATATTAAAATAGGAAATAGGGAACATTTGATACACACACACACACATACGATACAACAATAAGTTTGTGATATTCAAATTGTATACATTTGATGTTAAAATTAGAAATAGAGACCAAGTAACACATATATCATATATGCAAGTAGTATAATAATAAGTTTATGATATTCAATATGTATACATGTGATACTCTAACAATTGAAGCCTTTGTTGCTCCTCTTTTCGTTACTCTACTCCTTTTCCATTCTTCAACCTCTCAAACCTGTCATATGTGAAAGGTGGTGCAATCCTTAATTTGTGTAGTGACTTGACATGTGATATAGCAACAAATGTCAAACCTTATATTTTTGTAAGTCCTATATCAATTATGGCTTTGTCAAGTGTTAAGCCGTATGATTTGTGGATTATCAATCCCCATGACAATTTCAAAGGTAAATGACACACACAACCCCTTTGTGTAGGGGTGATTGGAACTATTGTTTCACCAATAAAAGGAATCCATGTATAGTTATAATATTATACCATTACATATATGGGTGGTTCAAGCGAAACCAACCCTAGTTTGTCTATAATGCTTCAAACATATCCAAGTGCATAATTGACAAGCCCTGATACTGTCCATAAGTTGGTAGCGACATCACCCTTGCACCAATATAAATCAATAACTCAACTTCCAACTATTCATCAGCCAATCTCGAAACATTATTACTTTGTCTTCTAGTTTTAATGCTTTGAGCAACATGTTGATTTAATGCATACAATTTTCTCTTATTATGCTAACACACATTCTCATTTATTGCAAATAAATGAATGTGTTCATTAAAATTATCCTTTTCAACTGGGTCAATTGTAGCATCCATTATATTCATCAATAATTTCCAATCTTCAATGGTTGGATTGGCATCTCTTAGATTTATTAAAATTTATCGAAATTATTGTTGTTCTTCAGTTTGACCTTGTTGAAAAACCTTATCGAGTGTAACAATGATTCTAAAGTTTTGTCAAAGTAATTTTTCTTGTCTTGTACTTACATATGGAGGTTTGTTTAATACTAGAGGCAATTGTCCCAAATCCCCAAGTAAAAACATAGACCTTCTACCAAAGCACATACCAAAATTTTATGGAAATGCTTGGCATAGTCGAGAATCTATATTTTCAATCATACTTTGGCCTATAATGCTCATCTCATCAATCAAAATATATCTAACATATTTAATTTCTTCTCGAAAGCTCAATAATATTATTCCTTCTAATTTTTCAAATTGTAAAATAGGCATTCTTAAGGTTGTGTGTATTTTTGATACACCAATGTTAAATGTTAAAACTCCAGTTGGAACAAGTAGTAACAATGGGAAACGTTGTGGTTGTGATAACTCTAGAAGTGCTAGTTTAATCCCTACAATAAGATAAGATTTCCTTATTCCTGCAGTTCCTTGAATTATTAGATGCAAGGGAGATGTAGTTTGCCCTTGATTATAATGTCTTCTAATTATATCAAATGCTAATTTTTATTTATCACTCAAGCTTTCATAACAAAAATTAGACCCCATTTCTTTTATAGCGAGTAAGTCATTTTCTTTTTCCATGCTTATAGATTTAAGAGCTATCTTCATTTGTTATTCACCCAGATTATCTGCATCCCAATTTTCTTGTTTATCAATATCTCTTCGACCCAACATATCAATCTTAGAAATATGTAGAAACATTTTTTGGTATAGCCCTAATATGATCTCCCACTCTTGTTTAGTTGTATTTTTTTGGATAACTTCATCATTTTCATCCTCTATTTCTTGTTAAATGCCATTATTTGTATGAATAATCTGATCTATATGAAAAGAATTGTATTGAAATTGACCCCAATTATATTTTATTGTATCCTCATCAAGGTGAATGTCTATCTCAATATCACAAAATGGTTTGTACAATAGTAACTATGACCAAAAAAAATCCTCAAATTTTTTACTATCTTGTTCTAGAATGCTATAAAATATTGGCCATACCCTCACAATACCACACATTTTTCTTGGTTTTCACTTTTCACTTCATTAAATGTTTGGACTATATATCCAAGATCTTACAATCTCAATGAGTGGTACATGTTCCATTGAGCGAGGTCTTTCAATGTACCCATCAATTATTGATTTTACATTTATTTCATTTTCATCATCCTCTTTTAATACTAGTTTAAAAAATTTATTCCCAACATTCAATGATATAAATAATCTACTACACTCCATCAAAGGAAGTTACAGAAACATGTGACATGTTTCCATTGCACCTATATCTCTTTCAACAATTGTTTTAGTTGATAGGTGTCTATATGCTTGTAAAAAAGGTCCTTTTGGGTCTTCAACATTTGCAAGTCACATCAACATTTATTGATATGTTTTTGAAGTTTTCTTTGCTTTTATAGCATACTTTGAAATGTAGTTTACAAAAACATGTTTTGAGAGTACCGGTTTCCAATCTACATTTGCATGCCATGATTGTAACACATAAATATTATGAGTGTTCACACGACCATCATTTATTTTTGGATCATATTATTTATCTCCTTTATCTACATCTACATTTAGTTTCAATCCATTGAGATGCAAAGGCCAAGGGGCATTTTACCTATATCAAACACAATTTCATATTATTCATGTACAAATAAACACTTCATACATTTTTTAACAGTTGTGTTTCTTACCTGCAAACCTTCTTTCCTCTTTTTTTTTCCTATAGGCAAGCCCCATCTTTACACATGGTATGACACTCCATGCAATTAACCAATTATTCATAGTCTTGATATCAATCTATTTGATTAATATTTACTATATTCCTCAAACATGGATACAAGCTAAAGTTTTGCACTCTCTATGTCACACATGAAATCAAATTAATTTATAGATTTCTAATAGTTAATTTTTATATAATATAATTAAATTATTAATCATTTTTTACCTGTATGTTTCTTTGATGTGCATCTCCTCAAGGATTCCATGCATATATAATTTCATCAAAAAATTTCTGGGCAAATGTGACTTGATTTTCATTTTTCTAGTCTAAGGTGTCCATATTTAGTGTTCCATCCAATCATAAAAAACCATCAGATGTGGAGACCCTCTATCTTTCCATTCATATCTATACCAAAAATATTTTACTTTCATAAAATTTTATAGTATCTCTTTTCAAAACACTATATTTCAAATGTTTATATAATAAACAACTATATGTGGGTGGTCAATTATGTTTTGTGATCACTATCTTTGTGTTTCATGTGGATCTTTAGGTGGAGTTCCTAGCATCAATGCATGGAGGTCTGGACAATACATTTCTTATACACTTAATATAAAGAAGATGGTTGGTGTTCTAATTTGATGCAATAGGTCGATTAACGTTGCACACCACTTTGTCTAATAGGAATGTGTGCCTCTTAATGAAGTTGCATATCACATTAAATGATCACCAAGATGAGATTCTGGCATATCATCCATGTGTTCAGGTAATTCATCAATTGTAATGGGTAATTCTTGAATACTTTTCTTTACAAATATTGTTGATGAATTTTTTGCTCTATTTCGCATTTTCCTATTCATGGCAAGATACCTAAACTGTGGGTGTGTGCCAAAATGATTATCTCAATATCAAATGAGATGTTTCACATATTCATTCAGATGTACACATTTTAGTCATGGTTCTAACCAATCACACATTCCATCAGGGAATAGAGTTGGGAAAAACCATGTCTAATAAACCTTCTGTTACTTATTCATTCAATGGAGATGTACCAATCTATGGCCAAGCTATTAGTTTCCTAGGATCTATGTTTGGATTGTTTACCCAATATCAAATCACTTTCATTTATCTTGGAGCATTGGGTGGTTTGATGGCCGTAGATGATGTGTGATCTATACTATTTCCTTCATCTCTCTTAAGTAATGGACTTGAAAAAACATATTCATTGAAATTTGTATTAAATTCCATGTTGACAGAGTTTAGTTTTTCAAAGAAATTTGTAGACTTATTGGATGGAAGATCTTTTAGTTTCATTTCATCAATCTTCACATCTCTAAATAACTTATTTTTTTTATCTTATATATTTTTTCATTATATACTTGATCTTTATTCACAGTAACGTTGTAAGTAGTTCCACATTGTTGTTTTATTTGTACTATGATAATCAAAAGATCTAAAATATGACATGGTAATTTTTTGCAATTTCTTTGACTTCTTGTGGAAAATAAATGTTATGTCCTTTGTATTTTTACTACCCTCCTATTGCATGTGTTATTTGAACAATTAGTTTACACATGTGATCAACATCTCTTCCACTTGAGTCAAATTTCCCAGTTCAGGTGGAGCCCAGGATCCATTTTATTAGCTTCAAAAAAATGATGGACACCTTTCTCTTATCAACATTTACTACAAATAGACCCTTCTAGAGCTCAATGAATATTCATTCCATGATAACACTCTTGATGGATATAACACATACGTGGCAAAGTAGGTTTATGTAACTCACGTTGAAACAATAATTGTATAATCTTGAAATCAATATCAACATTTTTGTTTTGATTAGGTTCTTTTTCTTATCAATTTATTTGGGGCATCTTAATTTCACTTGGCCTTCTCTCTTGTGGTGGTTCACTATGTTTTGCTCTATTCGTATTCTTACTTCTTCCAACATTGGTTACTTTTATTTGATTTTGCATATACCTTGGATTGTCCTCATATATGTTAGCAAAATTGAATTCCAATATATCAATTTGATTTTTCATATGCCCTAAAACATCATTAGGTATGTTAGCATAATTGAATTCCAATACATCTATCAATCTTTCCAATGGGGTTTTTGGTACTCTCTCCATACCAGTTTCATTTTCATCAACAAACTTGATAGGGATTTCAAAAAAATCCATCATATGGCTTAGTTTCATATCCATCAAATGTCTTCATCATGATTGACATCAACATTAGAATTTGTGAGATGTTGTCTTTATACTGCATTTTGATTACGTAATCATAGTTGTTCTCTTTCAACATCAATCATTTGATCTACATGCATTGATCTTTGTAATCTTATTCACAATTTAAATTAGTCTTATTGAGATGTTTGTGCATGATGCTCTTTCATATGATCTACATGTTCAATCATTTATGTTTCTAGTGTTTCAATTGGCAAATCAACTCTACATTTTGTATGTCATTTTTGATACTCATTTTTATCTCTTCACTCCTCATCTGTCATTGGTATTTGTCATTTTTGTCTTTGGTATTCTTGATCATATTCTCTTCATCGTTCTCTCCTTTGTTCTTCATATTCATTTTTCAGTTTTTCACTTTCAAACTAAATTTTTGATCGAGCCATATTTCCTACATTTTATAAAATTTTAATTATTAAAAATAAAGCCTTAAAACAATATGTACTATGAAAAAACACATAGACAACGTTAAAAGATTATCTATTATTATTACTGCTCAACAATTACAGTTAATCCATCTACATCTAGAAAAAAGTTTGTACAAAATATTGATAAATAATTAAAATTTTATAATATCTACGACAATTTAAGTCTTTTAGAAATCTTAAAATTAAAAAATAAATAAAATATTTATAGCTATAGAAAAAACTAAACTATATTATTAAGAACATATCAACAACCTTAAACATGCACATATGACCCACTATATATACATATTATATATATAAACCCCATTCAATATTAGTTGAGAATGATTATATTATATTATTTGCAGTAATTAATCTGAATATTATCTTATTATATTAATCTTCATTTATACATATTTCATATAATTACATAATTTTAGACCATATAGATTCAATCTAGTAACTACTATCCTTAATATAATAAAATATTTATCGCGTATTAACCTTTTATTAATATGTAACTATAATTGTATAAGTAGGAGTTATTTTCCACAATGAGTCAAATTATGATATTGCTATCATGATTCAATTGTGTAGTTTTTTGATTCAAATTCATTAACCCATGTTTCATGATTAATGGTTCACACAAACCCATCTCTCATGAAACTCCATGGTTAAGTGGGCTTAACCTTGGAGGAAACTTTATGGTTAAGCCTATTTGAGTTGGAGTAGTATTGGGATGGGTGACCTCTTAGGAAGGCCCAATGCTTCACCCCTGTGAGAATCACCTAGATGTAATGAGTGCTAAGTGATATTATATTATATTATCACTCATGAAACATGGGTCAATGAGTTTGACTTGAAAAACTACACTGTTGAATCATGATAACAATATCATATAATTGTATAATAAATTAACTTTAAAATTTATCTAAGATATCATATTATATTATCACTATAGCATTATAACTATAATGGTTTATATATATATATTTATTCATATGATTGAATATATTAGTTTATATAGAATAACTAATTATTATAATATGGGGATTAACTATTTAACTATTATAGTTTCATCATATTATTATGAATCTCTTAATTATATAAACCCTCCACAGGGTGTAGGAGACCATGATTTGAAATACCATACCCTCTTAAATTTGTTATTCAAGAGAAACTCTATTTTCATTATTATTATCAGTGGCATGACAGAATAAGTGAAATAGAGACGTGTGATTTTGATCGTGTTTAATATTTTGATTTGATTTGTTTTATATTTATACGTTCTTTATTTTTTTAAACGGCATGTCTTTTAAGTTTTGTTTTTATAAAATCGACTTTCAAATAATTAAATTGTTTTGTTTTTATTTTATCATGTCAATTTTTAAATAATTAAATCTTAACATTCTCAAGCCATTACAATTTCCAACCTCCTCCCTAGATAGCATTGTAGAAACACCTATCATATATAAATATACATATATAGAATAGTAATGTAAAATTATAAAATTATATTATAATAACAATATTATAATATTTAAACTTTTTGATGGTTTTAAAATCCCCTATTGACACCGAAGCAAATCCAAACTGCTCAAAGCCTTCCCAAATGCTTTCACATTGAAAAATTTACGGAGGGAACCGTTGGGCAAAAGATTTGAGTTTAAACTTGCTGGTAGACAGGTTCTTCACTGTCACAGGTACCTGAGAATTTTTTAAAGTCAAACTTCATCGTCATAGAATCTCTAGGGTTTGAAGCAGACTTGTCATTCGAATGAAATATTTAGATATAATATTTAATATATATTATTTTATTATATTAATATAATAGTAGTATTATTATATATATAATAATAATATCTAATAATATATAAATTTTATTGATATATAGTATAAAATAATAGTAGATTATATCTAATATAATAATTATTTTTATTAGATATAATATTATTGATATTAGCAATTATTATACATGATTAGATATATATTATTATATTTAATTATATATATATATATATATATAATATTTTTTAGATAGGTGGTGAGGGTTGATGGGGCCCTCCCCTTAAAAAATTTAGATAGATGAGAAAATAGTGGAAAATAATGAAAATATTCATGATCTATATTCAAACCAACTCTTCATCAAAAGAAAATTAGAAAAGGGTGTTGGACAAATGAGGAATCCACCCAAACTAACTAAAGAAAGCGCCAAACCCAATGATTCAATCAAAGCCTTAGAAGTAGAAAACTACATGTCTGAAGAAACCTTATGACCACTCCCCCATAGAGGAGGACTCGTTAATGGAAGCATTAATACACATTTTTACAAGAAACTTTAACACTTTCACCCTATAATAATAATATTTACATAATATAATTTAAAAATATTTATAATAGTATAAGTAATTTATATATTATTATAATAATATAATATATAATATATAATAATATAATATAATATATCCGTTGAGATAGCCTAATGGTGTGTGCTTTGAGTGCGAAAAGTGAGAGGTCTTAGGTTCCATTCCCTAGGTTAACCACCTCTATATCATCATTCCTACACTAGGATTCAATAAGTCAGTGTTGAGGGTACTTGATACAGTGGACTAGCTAGCTTGATGTTCAATGCAACAAAAGTCGATATATGGCTTGAAACTTGTGTTCAATGCAATAAGGCAAGTCCACAATCCATGGCTAAGACTACTCTTCACAATAGGGTTTGGGTCTGATTAAATAAACCTTGTTACCCAACATTTTTAGCAAATGAGATGTGGGTGAGTTAGTTAAGTGGCTTGGTTGTTTCAAGCCCCACCCAGGGTCAAATATCTAGAAAGGCATATGAGGTTGGTTATCGCTGTTGGTTGTATTCTTAGGGCCATTAATGGCCATTGGTTATCCTCGAGGTCGGCGGTGGTCAATATTGGTAATAATTAGTATACATCTAGTAATATCTAGTATACATATGGTATTTAAGGGGTTAATAAGTTACATGGGGATCTGGGCCCTTGGATGTGTCCCATACCAATCTACTCTTTGGTCAAAAGTTGTTATCAATATATATAATAATACAATATAATACTATTAAATAGTATTATAATTTAATATTATATATATATATATATAATATTAAATTATAAGACTATAAAATATTATTATATTGTATTAATATTTATTATATATATTAATATTATATACATAATGTAATACATTAATATTAGTGATATACTAAATATTAAACTTAATAAAAAATTTAAAAAATGAAATGAAGTAGCTATTGAGGGAGGGAGTGCATGATTAAAATTTGGGTCATGATGAAATTGACAATTGTAAGAAAGATCGACAAGTTGAAGTAGGTTGATAACAATAACACAACATTGAAAAGGTGGTAGCAACTAATAGTTGTAACATATTTTTACAAATGGTGTTTAAATCTTTTTCTTTAACCATCTATTTATGTGTTATGTGCTCTGTGAGCATGTTTCCATGTACACAATTCTCCTATGAATACAATGATCAACATGCTTCCCTAAATTTTCACACTTTCCAGATCATTTAAATTTATTCAACTTAAACATGTATTGTTTGTGACCTTCAACTGAATTTTCTCAATGTTTTGAAGAATTAAAAGCTTGAGATTTATGGCTTCCACAATTATTTATAAAGATATTTCTATAAATAGTGATGAATATTTATTTATATCAATTACCAAAAGAAACATTCCTCTCAATAAGTAAATTAACTTACCTTTTTTTTTTTTTTTTTTTTAACATAGGGAGGTTGAAGGTAAGTATGGTGAGCAAATAATAACATTATTGTTAAGGCTTATGGGTGTGATTTTTGAAGCTCTAGGACTTGAACTTGAGTATATGAATATAATTATTAGTTGGGGGGGGGATCTAGTCTAGGAGTCTAGATCATCTTGAACCAATTCTTGCACCGGTATATCACACATGGGAAGGAAACCCCTACAAGCTCACCCAAGGCACAAAGGAATAGAGAATCTGATCCAGGCTCATGTTAGTTACATGCAATAGAAGAGGGGTTTAGAAGGAGTAGATGGGGGAGAATACTAGTTAGATTTGGGGGCACACAAGAATACCATTAGATGCCATGAAAAGGACAAACATATAAAATAATCTTCTTATTGTTATCAATCTTTTTTGCATAACATAGTAGGCAATTATATTTAGCACACCAAGTTCTCTTACTTTACAAACCAAAGCTCACTCATATTGTTTGTCTCTCCTTATTCTAGTCTAATGTCCTTGCTCAACCCTACTTCCCTTGACTAAGGCTCGCTAGCTCTCACCCTCTATTATATATTACTCTCTCTTTCACCATACTTCTCCATAGAAACTTCTTTGTCTTCATATTTCCTCTTTTGCCCTTCTTCTTGAGCCTTTGTTGCCTAAACCTACATTTGAATTACCAATCTAGCCCAAGGCCAACTACCACATTGTCTATTACCATACTATAATAAATCTATGTTAGGGTCCATAACTACCTAATCTACCTATTAATTTACCCTGTAATCTCCCCTATGATTCTTAGGTCTATGTTGTTACTTTTCCTTACATCCTACCACTTTGTCATGTAGCATGCATTGGCAGAGTTTTGATAGCTGACATCTTCTTTGTTAGAAATTCCATTTGAGGAGCATGCATTGGTTATGTGCTTTGGATTACATACACCTATTGGCGCATGGCACTGAAATATGATTGAAGCACACAAACACACACTTATTTGGTACTTAAGCAATTTTAGGGGTCAACATCACCCAATATTAAACCAATTATCCATGTTCAACATTGGGTTCTTCTTTTACTTCTTTTCCTTGTGCAAACCTGTTGCCCTTGAAGCTTTTATCATAAAAAAATGCTTTATCTAGAGTTTCATGGTTTTACAAGCCTTTTTTTCATGACTCCTCCCAATATGCTTTCCTTTTCAACATCATTTCTAAATGCCTTCTCATTTCTTCTCTTACCTAGTATGTTTCATATTGTCCCCTCCTTTGGTGTAATCTATTTTTCTCTATGCAACATGACTGGTTCTTGCACTTATTAGCAACCTTTATCTATAAATCCTTATGTGAAGGTTTATGTTTCCACATGCTTCTAAGTGCTTCAATCTCTCTCCTAACATCTTTGGGATAACAACCGATCACTTGGGGTACCAATCATTCAATCAGACATATTTGGAGAGGGTTCTCTCTCAATTCAACTACACTGGTGAATATTCCTCAGAGTGTGCCACTCGAGTTTCCTCGAAGATAGAGGAAAAATTTATAGGGGGTCTCTCATTTCATCCCACTTGGGCCCAGCCCCTAGGGACTTCCTCTCAGCTCTTGGATAGTCTAACTAAATGTTACTTAAACTGGTAGTGAAGAGTTATTTGAGCTTCTTTCCTTGGCTCACCACCTAGTCTTCTCCTCAAAGTCCCTGACTCTTCTAATTTCAAAACACCATTACACACATCCTTAGGTCATTTTGTGATCAACTTCCTTCATTGTGTGTCCATGCTCACTAACTTTTATCCATCATTTTTGCTACTCTGGATCATCTCCATGCACGTGCTCCTTTTAAGTCAACTACATCTTCTCCTATAATGTCTAACCTCTACCCATCCATGCTTGATGGAGGCCCATGACTCCATCATGAGTCATCTTTCACTTGGATCCTTCCTTTAGTGGATGAGATCTTTATTTCTCCTCTTGATGTCTATAGGTTTCTAGTTTTCTTGTGATATCCTGACAAAAGGGGATCTTCCATTCCACAGACTTATTGAAATTAACTAGGCCATGTCCATAGGGTAGTGTGGCAACTTTGGCTCTTTAGCTCTAGTTCTTGCTTCCCACCTCTAGATTTTTGACCCTCTTGTCCTAATTTCCTCCTCCCTCATTTCTCTCTTCTTGGATTTATTTGTTATCTCTCTAGCAGAAAAGCCTCATAAGGCTACCTTTTTAATATCTCAATAGTCTCTTCTACTTTCACTCCTAATTTGGCAAGTTGTACCATGGGCCATCCATCCCACTCATATTTATAGGTGTAAAATTAATGACCAACTAATATGGATGATATGTTGATAGTTTTACATATTCCCACCTTGTGCCTAGGCATATGGTAGCCTATCCAAGTCATGCTTAAAATTTGATTTTTTTTATAGGTGTCCAATATTTCACATGCCTTGATTTTTCACACATTTTCCTTCATTGATTGAGTCACTCACTTCCTTTTTCATCTATAAAAAAACTAAATTTATATTGGGCCCTATATTGTGTTAGACCTAATGTATGCTAGCTCAACCACTATCATTTATCTCTATCAAGCTAGCTAACTAGTTGTACCTTGTTCCTTGTGCATTGACATGACATCAATATTTTCATGTTCAAATCTTTGACTTGGTCAACATGCCTTCTTTCCCTTGTGTGTTTTTTTCCTCTTTTGTGAGATTCCCCATGTTCTATTTCATGCACTTTTCTTCAAACATATTTGACAAATGCCTCCCTTCCTTTTCCTTCTCGGCACCATCTCTTACCCCACACTAAATTATATCTAGTCCTCTAGTGTTGTTTGAGATGTGTCTTTGGGTGCTGATGTAAAATTTATTTTGGTGGTGTCAACATGCATTTTATAAATTTTAAAGCACTCTAAACCTCACCAAAAATACTTAGACATCTAACATGGTGACTACCTAAAGAAATTTCTTTCTTGAATTACTTGGTTAGATATTAAGAGGTGAGTGTCCTTATTACCAAAAACATTTCTCCCACCAAGCAAAATGGATAAAAATCAAATGGATAAGAGAGATGTATTACATGGTGGTGAGATATGCCTTATTATGATGGTTCTTGTGTCTTCCAAAACCTAAGTCAATAAAAGTTTATAACTCTTGAGGTGTCAGCATGTGGGGGGCTTGGCCTTGTACCATTGAGTAGCTATCTGATCATATAAGAAATATTGGTTGGTTTGTCACTCAAATCACTTCAAAGAAGAAATGGCCTTGGCTAACCCTTCATTTATGAGTTGGGTCACCTTTCTCACCCTTGTTGTGTACTATGACTCATGCCTCTCTGGTCTTATAATTCTAACCATTAAAATGAGAGCAAGTATGGAGTTGACTGGT
This sequence comes from Torreya grandis, assembly GCA_037957365.1. NCBI lineage: Eukaryota > Viridiplantae > Streptophyta > Pinopsida > Cupressales > Taxaceae > Torreya > Torreya grandis. Next base: position 1,656,795 of record JARHVA010000298.1, on the reverse strand, counting down.
GCGATGAAACTCTACTGTTCTAGAGTAGTGTTGACAGATTAAGAATCATCTTATTCTTTAAGAGTGGTACCTCTGTGACTCCTTGGTCCTGTCCATCTACCATTGATGGTTTAATCTTGTTCATTCTATAGATCAAGATGGAAGCCAAAGTGCACCATGGTACATTTCCATTCAACATACTCATAGGATTCTTGTACCTAAGGTGTGTTACCTGATTTAGGGTACTCACCAATAAATCATTTTATAGGCATAATTCCTTATTGGCTTCCCATCCTTCACACTCTAGGATCTCATTCCAATTTTTATGGGAGTACCTACCTGCAGGCACTCAAACTCAACTATTTGGGTCTTATGTCATCTTGAGCTCGTTGATCAGTATGGGTAGCCATTGGCGCTCTCACTTTTTGGAGTTCTATATAAAGTAACTCCTCTCTCCTCTAGGCCATTTGGAGTTCACTTCACAAGGCCTAGATGGTCCACATGACCTCATGTAGTGATTTCACCTATCATGCCTAGTCAGGGTAACCACTTTGTGGGCATAGAGCAGTGTATGTTATGATTTCACACTTCTTAGGCTGGGGTGCAATGCCAAACCTAAGATTCTTTGAGGCCTTATTCATGTGGTGTGCCTTCTTAATTGTTTTTATCAGCTCACTTGGTATCTTAAGCCTCACATTAAGGACTGAACACTTTTCAAACTTATGTTTTATTCATGGGAAATCATGTGAGAAATGGTCCAATGATCCACACTTATAGCATGAGTAAAAATGGGGACATTATTTACCCTTACCCCGTGCCTAGGTGGCATTTATGGTAGGATGTTATTTGATGGATCGTGATGCTTATCCTCTTACTTTCCTTTATCTGTCAGGACTTAGACCTCCTACATCACCACTAATATTCTGCTTATGGATGTGTGAGCACTTGCATGCTCCATGTCTTCTTGGGCTACCATAATTTCCCCCATTCTAACATTTTACATAGTCAAAACTTAATATAAATGTTACCTCATGATTGTAACTTATGATTCCAAGACCATTCATTCTTCTTTGTCTATCTGATGCATGACTTAGGTTATGATCATGGATTCAATGACCTACTAAGGCTCATATGCTTCTATCATTAAAAAAATGTGTCAAATTGGTGGGTGCAGTTTGCTAATGAATTAATAAGCATGTTTGAGTGGATGGAGGGTGTACAAAAACATGGAGACCAAGGTTTTAAACCTCATGTCATAGTCTCAAATAGTCTTTGAAGGATCCTTCTTGATGTCTCTAAATTCAATAACATCAAATTTCTCCATCTTCAAGAGATCAAACTCCCTTAGAATGTGGTCTTGAGGAGGGTAAGGTCCATGATTATTTGCATCAGATCATTCTTCCAATACTAGGTCTATGCTCACCCTCACAAAGTGGTCACAAACTAGTTTTCCTTCTACTCCAATTGGAAACTCCCTCAACCCCTTGAAGTGAGCTCTCACCTTTGCACATGGTCTAAAAACATATTTTATTCTACAATACTCTATAAGGTTAAGACATAGTACATAGCATATTTGTTGGACCAGTGTGATCATGGTCTACATCAGGGAGGTGCTTCCCTTGGGAATGCATATGGGTTGGCCTCTTACAACAATGGTCAATATTTCACCACCTCCTACTATGGTAGATATTATCTTGAGCCTCCTCAACTGTCACAACATGTATGAATACAAATTTGCCTCTATTTTGAGCAGGGGTTAGCAAAACACCTACTCAAATAAAATCCATGCTTCTAACTCCTCAACCTCTACTCCTAGTGGATCTCAAATATCTCCTCTAATTTAGAGAGGTACATACATGATCATGTGCTAGGATCAAGGACATTAGATGTTGCTTCACTAGCCTCCAAGCACTTAGTCCTTCCTTTAACTCTTCCTAAATCCTACTCCAACTCTACAACATGGCTAATCCTTCCTTTGGAGCATATTATCTATACACAAGAGTTAGTATCATACATATCCCTTCGTCCAAAGGTATTTACAACATTTATAAAGGTAGACTACTCATTTCTTCTAGGGTCCTACTTAACCACTTCCATATATCGATTGTCATTACACCTATGCTTTCTGATCTCTCACCTTCCTAGGGATTATGTGTTAAACTCTGATCCTCTCATTGTTCATCTCATGGGTATGGAGTTTTAGTTAATGACTTATGAATACATTGCATGCCCTATGACCATTAAAACAACTAAAAATAAACACATCCCAATAACATAACTAAAATGTTGGTGGGGGATCTAGGATAGGAGTCTAGATCATCTTGAACTAGTTCTCACATTTGCATATCATAGATGGGATGAAAACCCCTGTGATCTCACTCAAGGTGTGAAGGAATAGAGGATCTATGTTGGGATCAAGTTAGTTATGTGCAATGGGAGAGTAGGGTTTGGAAGGAGTGGATGGGTAAGAATACCAATTAGATTGGGGAGCACACAAGAATACCACTAGATGTCATGTGATAGATAAGCATAGAAAAGAATCATCATATTATTATCAATCTTTATTATATAATAGGAAATATAATTACATTTAGCACACCAAATTCTCTTGCTTTATAAACTAGTGCTCACTTGAAACTCTTATCTCTTCCTATCTCAGTCTAATGTTGGTGCTCAACCCTAATTTACTTGGCTAAGGCTTGTTGGCTCTCACTCTCTATTGTCTGTTGCTCGCTCATTCACCACACTTATTCTCCATAGAAGCTTCTTCATCTCTTTCACCTCTCTCCTTGAGCCTTTACCACCTAAAATTGCACTTAAATTTCCAATCTAGATCAAGGCCAACTACCACACCATATGTTGTCATACCATAATAGCTTTATGTTAAGATCTGTATCAAACCAGTCCACCTATTATTTTTCACTCTAATCTCCCTTATGGCTATTTGGTCCACATAATTTTTTTCCTAGGTCCTACCACTTTGTCATGTAGCATGCATTGGCATGGTTTTATCATTTGAAATTTGTTTTGATATAAATTTCGTTCAAGGTATGTGTGTTATTTATATGGTTTGGATTATGCACAATTATCAGGTAGTGGCATTGAACTCTACCTAAAGCATGCAATCACATGCTTATTTGGTAATTAGCTAATTTTTGGGGTTAATATCTCCTTAAACTAGTTCTCTCATTGACATATCATGCAAGATAGGAGAACCCATATGAGTTCACTTGAGGTGTGAAAGAATATAGGATCAGGGCTAAGATCGTGGTAGTTACATGTAATAAGAGAGTGGGGTTTGAAAGGAGTGGATGAGGGGAAATACCAGTTAGATTTGGGAGCACACAAGAATACCAATAGACTCCATGCAACAAACAAACTTAGGAAAATAATCCTCTTGTTATTATCAATCTCTATTTTAGAACAGGGTAAATAATTACATTCAATATACCAAGTGATCTTGCTTTATAAACCAAAACTCACTCATATCTCTTATTTCTCCCTATCACAATTTAATGTTAGTTCTTAACCCTAATTCAGTCGATTAAGTCTCATTGGCTCTCATCTATGTTTTCCACTATTCTCTCTTTCACCACACTCCTCCATGGTAGGTTCTTCATCTTTGTCTCTTCTATTTCACCTCTCTCCTCAATTCTTTATTGCCTAAACCTTCATTTTAATCTCTAAATTACCTCAAGACAAACTACCACACTATCTATTTTCATATCGTAATAAATTCATGTTAGGATTTGTAGTCATCCAATCCACCTGTCACTTTCCTCTTTAACCTCCCTCATAGTTCCTGAGTCCATGTGGCTCATTTTCCCTAGGTCCTACCACTTTGTCGTGTAGTATGGGTTAGCATGCTTCTAAAAGCTGACATCTATTTTGGTGATAATTCCATTTGAGGTGTGAATGCTATTTATGTGGTTTGGATTGCATGCTCCTATCAACTAGTGGTATTGAACTCGACCTAAAGTACATAAGCACATGCTTGTCTGGTACTTAGTTGATTTTGAAGGTTAAAAAAAATGTTTGAGAAGCATATCCAGATGATGAGTATAAATTATTTTCCTCCATGCCCAAGTTTAGATCTTACATTTGAGCATAGTGACTGGTATCCTTATTTGAAATAACATATCTATAAGCAAAACAAAATACAACATTACATTGCATTCATTATTGGTTACACTTCAAGAAGATTCCAAATGAACAAAGACCCTATCAAGATATGTTGAAGCAAGCAAATAACTAAACCCCCTTGTCAAACACCATCAATTATTTTTATGTCATATAATCATATCCATACAAAAATATCTGAGGATCTATAAACTAGCCACTTGCTGATTATTGTTGTGTGCCATGTATTTTTTGTTAACTACCATTGAGCTAACTCAAGCAGACCCATCCATATGGACCTTCACTAGACATTGGTTGTGTATAGTTTAAGGAAATGTAGTGGTTGTGTTATGTTAAATAATCTAACATCATCATTATCTATAGTGAACCAACCAATGGTAAGTCACTATCGAGCAAACTAATGGAAAGTGGCAGAATGGAATATAAAATATCTAGAGACAAATCTAAGGCTAGGGCTTTACCATGAAACCACCTCTAGTGTAAAAATATTTATGAAAATTATATCACCAATAAACTCAATAAAATTTATATTTGGAAAAATTACCTCATGATACTATTGATGCATGTTTTCTTACCAATTTATTAGGCAAGAAAAAAATCATAATATTAGCCAAAAATTAATAAATTGAGGTAAACTAGAATGAGGCAATATACGATAGCCTAATTTTTCATTAAGAGGCCCACTAAAAACACCTCTTAAATCCTTTTACTTTGAAATATCTTGTGCGATGCAAATTATATCAATGAAAAAGCCCATGTCAAGAAAAATGTCAAATTTTAGATATAAATCAATGCAAAATTGATGTAAATGGTGCACTACATCAATAAAATATCATAGTGAGATATTCAAACAAGGGTTTGCAAAGCACCTAATCAAGTAAAATCCATGCTTCTACCTCCTTAGACTCCACTCCTAGTTGATCTTATAATATCTCCTCTAATTTAGAGAGGGACATACATGCTCATGTACTAGGATCAAGGATATTAGGTGTTGCTTCATTAGCCTCTAAGCACTTGGTCCTTCCTTTAGCTCTTCCCAAATCCTGATCTAACTTTACAATGTGTCTAATCCTTCCCTTGGAGCATATTCTCTCTACACAAGAGTCAATCTCATTTCCTTCCCTTCCTCTAAGGGTATTTACAATATTTATAGAGGTAGACTCCTTTGTTCTAGGGTCTTGCTTGACCACTTTCATATGTCAATTCTCATTACACTGATGCCTTATGAGATCTTGCCTTCCTAGGGCTTCTATGCTGAAATTTTATCCTCTCACTATGCATCTCATGGGTATGGAGTTTTGGTTGATGATTTATGAATACATTGCATGCCCTATGACCATAATAACAACTAAAATAAAACACATCCCAACAATATAACACAAATGTTGGTAGGGGGATCTAGTCTAGGAGTCTAGATCGCTTGAACTATTTCTCACATTGGCATATCACAGAGGGGAGGAAAATTCCTATGATCTCACCAGAGGTGAAAAGGAATAAAGTATATGGTTTGAGCTCATGTTAGTTACATGCAACATGAGAGTGGGGTTTAGAAGGAATAGATGGGTGAGAATACCAGTTAGATTGGCAAACACACAAGAATACCACTGCATGTCATGTAACAAATAAGTATAGAAAAGAATCCTCTTATTATTATTATTATCAATCTTTATTTTATAATAGGACATATAATTACATTTATCACACCACGTGCTCTTGTTTTATAAACTAGAGCTCACTTTCAACTCTTGTCTCTCTCTATCTCAGTCTAATGTTGGTGCTCAACCCTACTTTGCTTGTCTAAGGCTTTTTGACTCTCACTCTTTATTATTTACTCTCTCTTTCACCACACTTATTCTCCATAGAAGCTTATTCATCTTCATCTCTCCTCTTCCACCTCTCTCTTTGAGCCTTTTCCACCTAAACTTTCATCTAAATTACTAATCTAGATTGATCCAACTACCACACCATCTCTTGTCATACCATAATATCTATGTGTTAAGATGTATATCTAGCTAGTCCACCTATTATTTTTCATTGTAATATCCATTATGGATATTAGGTTCACATAGTTGTTTTTGTAGGTCCTACCACTTTGTCATGTAGCATGCATTGGCATGGTTTTGACATTTGACATTTATTTTGCTGATAATTCCATTCAAAGAGCATGTGCTAGTTATATGGTTTATATTTTATGCACCTATTAGCTAGTGGCACTAAAATCCACCTAAATCATGTGACTGCATGCTTGTATGATACTTAGCCAATTTTAGGGATCAACATCACTTTGAACCAGTTATCTCACTGACATATCATGTAGGGGAGGAAAACCCATACGAGCTCACTTGGGGCTAGGATCATGGTAGTTATAAGCAATGAGAGAGTAGGGTTTGAAAGGAGTGAATGGGGGAGAATACCATTTAGATTAGGGAGTACACAAGAATACCATTAGACTCCATGTAATAAACAAGCATAGGAAAATAATCCTCTTGTTATTATCAATCACTATTTTAGAATAGGGTAGACAATTACATTCAACACACCAAGTGTTTTTGCTTTATAAACTATAAATCATTCGTATCTTTTATTTCTCCTTATCCTAATTTAATGTCATTGCTCAACCTTTCTTCTCTCGGTTAAGTCTCATTAGATCTTGATCTATGTTGTCCACTTCTCTCTCTTTCACACACTCCTCCATGGTAGCTTCTTAATCTTCATCTCTCCTATTTTGCATCTCTCTTCAATCCTTTATTGCCTAAACTTCCATTTTAGTTTCCAAATTAGCCTAAGATAAACTATCATGCCATCTATTTTTGTACCATAATAAATTCATGTCAGGATTCATACCATCCAATCTACCTATCACTTTCCCCTACAATCTCCATTGTGGTTCTTGGGTCCATGTGGCTCCTTTTCCCTAGGTCCTGCCATTTTGTCATGTAGTATGTGTTGGCACACTTTTGATAGTTGACATATAATTTGGTGGAAATTACATTTGAGGTGCATGTTCTAATTATGTGGTTTGGATTGCATGCTTCTATAATCTAGTAGTATTGAACTCCAACTAAATCACAGAAGCACACACTTGTCTAGTATTTAGCTAATTTTAAGGGTCAACAAGAATGTTTGGGAAGCATATCCAAGTGATGACTATAAATTATTTTCCTTCATACCCAAGTTCAAATCTTACATTTGAGTGTAGTTACTAGTATACTTATTTGAAACAACATATCTCTAAGTAAAATAAAACAAAACATTGCATTGCATTCATTGTTGGTTGCATTGCAAGAAGATTCCAAATGAGCGAAGACCTTACCAGGATATGTTGACTCAAGCACATACCTAAACCCCCTTGTCAAATATCATAAATTATTTTTATGTTATATAATCATATCTAAACAAAAATATCTAAAGATCTAGGAATAGGCCACTTGTTGATTATTGTTGTGTGCCATGTATTTTTTGTTAACTGTCATTGAGCTAACTCATACAGACCCATATATGTGGACCTTCACTAGATGTTGGTTATGTTAGGTCTAAGTAAATTTAGTGGTTGTGTTACGTCAAATAATCTATCATTTTCATTGTATATAGTGAACCAACCAATAGTAAGTCACTATCGAGCAAACTAATGGAAAGTGGTAGAATGGAATATAGAATATTTGGAGACAAATCTAAGGTTAAGGCCTCACCATGAAAACACCTCTAATGTAAAAATATTTATGTAAATTATATCACTAGTAAACTCATTAAAATTTATAGTTGGCACAAATTACCTCATAATACTATTGATGCATGTTTTCTTGTCAATTTATTAGGCAATAAAAGAATCATAATATTAGCCAAAAATTAAAAAATTGAGGTAAGCTAGAATGAGGCAACATACAATAGCCCAATTTTTCATTAAAAGGCCCACTAAAAACACCTCTTAATCTTTTTAGTTTGTATTATCTTATGTGATGCAAATTCCATCAATGGAAAATCCCACTTCAAGAAAAAATGTCAAATTTTAGATATAAATCAATGCAAAATTGATGCAAATGGTGCACTATATCAAAAAATATTTTAGTGATTATTGCATTTTTATGACTATCACCAAATATTGATATATTCAAGATACACCTATAAATCATGTATGATGATCTCTCTCTAGTTTTATAATTAATTAATTAGGTTTCTATTACTATTTTTCATGTGTTATTTAGCCTAGTTAAAAGCAATTAGGTGTTTGTGTCACAATTTAGTTGTAATCCATTTATCTATATTACATTTAGGTGAACCCATGATATTTTAAACAACTTATAAGGTTATAACCTTTTAAATATTAGGAAAATTTTGAATTTTTCTAATTTTCTTAGGATTAATTCATTGCATGCTCTTAGATCCAATAGTCATAGCTTCCTTCTTGCTTGATTTGCTTGATCCCAAGCCTTATATTATTTTCTTATGAACATTTTCAGACCTTAGTGTGATTTTTTGATGTGTAAGTTTCATTTTTTATTCTAATATATTCTAAAAAAATTTATTATACATAAGAATCCAACTATGAAGGGTGACATGATTGGTCAATAAATTATTGATTTTATTAAAAATATTTTGGATAATTCTAAATCAATCTTGAAAAATAAAATAGATTTTGAAAATGTATCTAATGTTGTTCCAAAATATATATTTTTACTATAAAAAATAGGGATGATGTATCTTTGAATGATGATGTTTTGAATGGATCCAAAGTTGATAATATTCATGGTTTTTCAAGAGATTGTGATAGTGAGTCTCACTTAGAAAATAATGATAGGGATAAATGTCAAGATATACCTTATAAGGTATTTAATGGATATATGAGTAATAATAATTTTAGTCACTCCTATAAGTATAAATATTTCCTTTCAAAGCATCATGATCAACTTCTTAAATTAATTTTTGTCTTGAAATAACTTCAGCATATGCCTTCTCATGTATTCATTTCTTAAACTTCTTTCAATCAAGATAATGATCAAATTTATATCACTTCCAATGTTTCATTCCTCATAGTTTTTATCCTAATTCAAAAAATGTTATTGTTTTTACTGCTAGTGTAGAGTGTAGTATTGTTTATCTTATCTAATAAACTCCCATCCTTAGAAATGTTAGAAACCAACACTCTATATAATTCATCAAGCCATTGTGTGATGCATTCTATAATCCTTATATTCTCTTTAATGACATGAAAAAATTGAAATGATGTAATATGAAGACTTTTAATACAAATATTACATAAGAACTTCAATTATTTCCTTCGACTTCTAATTATCACTCTTGACCTTTTATTGGAACTCTCTTGATTTCATAGTTATCTAATCTCCATTCATCCTTATATGAATGAGTGTAATTGTGTATATATAAACTTATCACATTCAAATTAAAACCCTATTGTCATGTAAGTAGACACATAAAAGGCGGGAAATTAAATAAAATGAAGCACAAAGACCAAATAAATTGAGAGAAGAGTTAAATTGACCAAATAAAATGGAAACAAGAGTGTACTAGTAGGCTCATTATCAAACCAAGAGTGTACTAGTAGTATCTTGGTAAAACCAAGAGCATACTAGTAAGCTCTTGGTCAAACCAAGATCTTACCAATACACTCCTATAAAAAACCTAGTAAGCACATAATACATCACAAGAAGTACGGGGAACATGTCGGTGAGATAAAAAAAAATATAGGTGAGGAAAATGAGGCTCAACACATAGGGAACACATCGTAGTAAGTGCCTAATATGAATTGATAATAAATAAACATATAATTACCATAAATCAATACAAACTAACATCTAAAACTACACCTAGAAAAACATTAGGTGTTTATATAATTCCCCACTTTAATGTGTGTGTGTGTGTGTGCGCGTGCGTGTGCATGTGCACATATCAAAGTGTGTGTACATATCAAATTAAAATAATCAAGTGTACCTTGGAAGGCTTAAATAAACTAGTGTGGCTAAAACATGTAAGATATCTCAAAGTCAATATAAGATATGACAATGAACTAAAATTCAAAAGGAGGAGAGAAGCTATGTTATCTCAAAGTTTAGTTCCTACACCTTTTGAGATAAAATAAAGTATGTGCTCCTCTGAATATGGAATGAACATCATGACTTCCTATTTTGAAAATCTATGAAGCTCCTGAAATAAACACAGAATTTAACCAGAATGATAAGTAACTAGAAATATGAAACAACACAGAATATGAGAGACAATACCCAATTGTATTAATACTTATCCAGAATAAAATACAATAAAGAAGATGCCACACTTCTTCTTCCCACACCTCTAGAGCTCCCACACTTCTAGGGCTCACTAGTAATTCTCCTTCAACAGTTCACTCTCTCAATTACAGTCACAAAAATCAACTCAAACACAGAGTTATTGTTCACCTCCACCAGTCAGTAACAATGTTGCTAGTTCACCAAGTACACAACCATACTCTAAGTAGATCTCCCTACTCTTACATCAACCTGCAAATCACTAGACCTTACTTACCACGTAGATATCTCTACACCCTGAAGAACCCTTGTCCTTGCCTCACCAAGTCCTTATGATTCTTCAACCAGTACCCCGATGGATCTTCTACCAAAACTTGCACAACCTACAACTCTCCCTGATCATACACACACAACACCCCTTTCAAACTAGGAGGAGCTACTCTTACTCTCTCTACATACACAATGGCTATCTAGCACACTTTACAATACAACCCATGAGTCTATTATATAGATCTCATGCATACAATAATTAGACATTCTTGATTACAATAATTAGAAACGCAGCTCCAAGACTAAAATAAGTCTTTACATGCAAATTGACTATCCAAAAACAGACCAGTTCTCGACCCACATGCAAAAGCATGCACACACAAGTTGTTGACGTCAGCTCCTTCCTGACCGATGTCGGCCGACTCATAACTGATGTCAGTTGCTTCTGCACTATGATTTGACCGATGTCGATTGGCCTAACTAACGTTGGTTCCTCTGTAGCTTGCTCTGCAACTCAGCAACCCAACAACCTCCTCCATTTTTGCATCAGTGAAGCTTTTAGCTCCACAACCTAACAGTCTTAAGTCTAGAATATGGAACCTACATACCTATAAACATAAGGAAAATATTTTCAAATGAATCAATGTATATACAAATTAATAATAAAAAACCACTTAAATCAATGAGAGGAAATGAAAAATTAAATAAATACAACTAGTTGTGTTGGAACTATGAAGCTATCTTTGTGAAAGTTTTATCTATGATTCTACATCATCTTTGAGTATGCATAGTTCTTAGGAGACCAAGTAAATTATGCCTTATAAATCACTAGGACTCCTTCCAAATGTGGGAGAAATAATAAGTGTGTCTTATAACTCTCTCATACTATTATGTATCATCATGTAACTAAAGATTAGAATTAGTGGATCATATACCCCCTTTTGAGGTCTGGGGTGAACTTTTGAATCAAATATCTCAAAATAAATGGATTACATGTACCATGCATAAAATAAGAACAATTAAATTTTGATACATAGTCATAATAAGCTATCCTCATTAAAGCATATATAAAATATTTTGGTATAATCATATAAATATGTCATCATGAAAGAATTTATATGTAACAAGGGACTTTTTCCTATATGTGTCTAAGTATAAAGTCATATAAGTGAGATATCATCATGAAAGTATGTATATCATAAGCAAATGGACTCATGTGTGTTTCATTTAAAGTAATATAGGAAAATACAATAATGGTTTTTCCCCAACATGGGTAAGGTATCATCAATGTAAGCTCAATCAATAAGATATTACCCCAATTTATGAAGATATAATTGTAGGCATTAAAACTTAACACAAAACATTATTATTTTATTTTATTCCCAATTTAATTTATTTGGTAAACTCATACAATTTAACCCATTTTCAGGATGGCCCCAACCCACATAAGTCTATATTTGGTCCATATAGCTCAAATTCACCTCATTGATTATATAAAAGGTATCCATTTATATATTTAGACTATATATTATCCATATTTAACCCTACCTTTAAAATAGACTCTGACTTATCTCCTAGAAAAAATCATGGCCATGCAGGCCTATGCTGGACAAACTTGCTCCCATATGGGTTTGTCTCTTTGAGTTTTGTGGGTTTATTCTTCATTACCATTGGTCATGAGATTTAACCCTTCCCACTTGTATTTTATAAGTGTATCCAACACACATTAGTTATGATAGATCATATGATAATTACAAGGTCTTTCTAAGTGATTTGATAATGAGAAATCATAGAGAGGAGGAGAACATTCAACAATTCACTATTTTGGCATTTCAAGTGTCAAGATTTTCCATTCAAGTGGTCATTCATTAAATTAAATCCTACACAATTATGACACTTATCTATATTGGTATCTATAAAAATTCCCATACAAATGAGGTTAATTAGACTATAGTACTTGCATCAATCACATCTAGGTAAGAAGTTAAAACCCTTACTCAAGCTACTCCATCTGCACATGACATAACTATGTGGAGGTTTGATTCCAAGCATGTAAGATACATAGTTTAAAAATTTGCTTCGATAGTTTTATAATCCCAATAATTTTGTTTTGTTATGGATTATGTCAACTAAGTTAAAGTGAAAATACCATACAACATATTCTACCTTGTATATCCATAAAGTGAAGGTACAAGTACAATCAAGAAGACAATGCACAGCCATCAAGAACCCTAAATTTTGAAACCTTGCATAAAAAAACTTGACAACACATGGATAAGACCAAACTATCTGGACTTGTTACAATTTGGATTTTACATGACAAGTATGTACAATATAGGTTCATCTTAGAGCAGTGTATAGGTACAAAAGCTCAATAATAGGTTAAGAACAGTTAGAACAGTTAGATTATAGACTCAAATCTATTGAACAACAAAAGTGTGATCATTTATAAACCTCTTTTTCAATTCATTCCTTTGATTTAACTTTCATTTATGATACTTGGATTTCTTTTTGTTACTTAGACTCTTAGATAAATCTAATTTATAGATTTCAATTTTTATATACTTAGATCTATTTAGTTGTAACATGTTTACACCAATTTTGTGTAAAAACTAGAATTGGGGTAAACAATAATTGATGAAATAAATAATAATTATTTGTCCCAATACATACAAGATATGGTTGATGTAATAATAGGAATATCATGCCCTTGATGAGAAATGTATAGGCAATGAATCTTGAGCAATAGTATACCCTAAAATAAGTAGTGTAACAAGAACTATATCAAAGTATGGCATACACATGGGGCTTTTACCCAATAGATGAATTGTTGAAACCATGGAAACATAAGGAAGAAAACATATAATGAATCCAAAATAACCATGTATTATATAGGTCATGAAACTAAGTATATAACCATGCAAATGAAAGAAAGGCAAGTAAGGAAAGCACACCAAGGACATAGAAAACATACCACACTTAAAGTAAATAAGGAAACCATGTTAGACACACAAAGTAGAAAATATAATAAATGTCAAGCAAGTAAAACATTGAAAAACATATCACATGGAGTATATAATGGAAGAAAGGAACATACAACACTAATAGGGAAAACAAGAGAGGTGTGCTAATAAAAAAGCATATTAAACACACACATAAGGAAGAGGGGGGAAAGAGAGGAATGCTAGATAGTAAGCATTATATCAAAAACATCAAGGCTAAAATAATTGTTAGAGAAGAAAACTATTTAAAATGGAAAGTTAGGGAATCTATTGAAATAGAAAAAATATTAGTTAATCTAAATAGAGACAATGGAATTGATAGTGGTAGTTCATGAACACCAATAATGAATTATTTAAAATGGAAAACTAGTTACTATTTATGTTTGAGAAATCAATTAAATGAATTATTAATAAATGTAAATTAATTTTCATTTACATTGATTAAATTTTCATGGTTGAGCTGATCACCTTTTAATTTTTGAGGTTATAATCATATTTTTTAATTATTTAAGTGGTTTTTTTCCCCTCGGTGTAGCTTCATTCTCTTCTTCTCCTTGAATATCAATGAACATATTGTATTTGAAACATTGGAATTAATATTTTTCAACACGATGAATTGAAAAAAAATAAAAATAAAGTCACATCTAATCAGTGCAAATATCTCAATATGATCAATGGAATGGTCATAGAAATATGTAACTGTGTAGATGTACGAAGTTGACCCTAGTTTAAGCATGCCTCTAATGTAAGAAGGGAATAATTTGAGTGAAGGAATGTCCTACATTTAAATTTAAATGTCATATATAACCTATATGTCATGCATCCTACTCATGGATAATATGAATTGCATGTGAATAGACAAAATGGATATATAATCTACCATGTATGTGATAAATCTTAAATGAATCATATAAACTAGCAACACATGTCATGCATATGCATTGGTTTTTTTTTGAATATATTTTTTTCTTATTTTATGATTTTGAGTTATGCTCCTACTAACCAAATATCCCATCAATGGGGTGCTCGCATGTAGGTGCTGAGTCAATCATGAAAAATATGACCCCTTTTATATGATTAGTAGCACATGTATGTTACCCATCATGGGTGAGAAGTAACATATGCATTTTTATCTAAATATAATAATTGATCTTGTGTTGTGACATATCCATCATGTTCATCATAGACCATATGATCTTGTATATGTTGTGTAACTCTAATAACTCTAGTATCCTATGGAATTTTTTGTATAACAATAGAATGTACTTGTGTTTATTGTTGAAAACATAGATCAACATGTAGATATAGCTTAGAATGTGATGGTGTAGTTATTCCTTGATGAATTTACATAGACCTTTAATGTAATGGGTGTTGAAGTATTGGTCTTCTAGGAAGATTGATTACTTTTCTCTTAATATCCAACATATAATTTAAATATATAGGCTGTGTAATAACCTATGGTATAACCTTTCTAAGAATTATATTTAACTAAATAGAATACTCATATGGTATACCTTGAACTATAACCACTCTTATGTTATAGATATACTTCATGAATCAGTATACCAAACTACATGGATCCTATATATCCAAAGACATCATAATAACATGACAAATGCCTTTGTACTAGGTATAACCAAGAATAACTTAGAAATTATTAGAGGGCATACCCTAAAAGGTAGAATAATGCTCCCAAGATAGTTTTTTCTCTTTCCATAAAATCATTTATTTATCTTTATTGTATCCATGAAGTCCTTATGTGTGTATCAAAAACTAGTAAGGAGTGTCATATTGTAAATATTTTCACTCAAACCATTATCCACCATGGCACTATATATAGGTTTTGAGTCAACGTAAACACACACAAATAATGGATATTAATAGAATCATCATCCATAACCTCATGCTCATAGAATGTGATAATAGGTCTATGTACCTGTGAACTCTCAAGTGTGCCAATAATATCATCTAAAAGTTACTCTTCATTAGTCCTAGAAGCATAATAATTCATAAGAGGGTGCACATTATAAATCATATGCACTTAAGGCTTAGTATTGGTCTCTTGTGTTTCATGATATGGAAATAAATCATAAAATAATTTCAAATTTACATTCTCATTAAGTTGTGTCTTTGAATCATTTGTAGATGTACTAACCTATATAATGTTGTCATCAACAAAATATTGTAGATTATGTCATAAAATGATGCATCTATTAGTTGAATACCACGGGTATCTATGACAATTATAATATGCATTACTATTGAATCGATTAGATGGTGCCCTATTCACACCAAGCTCTCTTTAGAGAGGGAGACATAGGATATTACACTCAAGAAACTTTTGTAGTATCTTATGAGGAGGTTTAGGTAATTATGTAAACCATCTCTTTGAATGAGATGATAAGACATGCCAATTAGTAGGTTGTGACATCAAATCATTTATGACTTTTGCATCATTATTAATATCATTTGATTTGAATCTAAAAATTACTTTACTTTTGAAATTTTCATTAAAAGTATTTGGAGGATTGAATCCACCATTTAGTTTATTCATAGCAAGGAGATTAACTTTGTGGTCCTTGACTGTATGGCATAAGTCATCTTAATATCATTTGCTTTGAATCTAAAATTTAGTTTACTTTTAAAATTTTCACTATAATTAGTTAAAGGATTGAATCCACACTTTAGTTTATTCATAGCAAAGAAATTAACTTTGCGGTTCTTGACCATTTGGCATAAGTCTTTAAAATATTTTAATTATTTGAAAATAATGGACTCATGTAGTGGGACAAGCAATATTTTCTTGAATATGTCATCTAAATTATTATAATCCATGGGAATTTTCATCTTAGAGATCATGGTCATGTAACAAAGTAAATAATCATTTATGGGTTCATTGGGTCCTTACTTTAGTTTTAATATATGAGCATAAAACATCTTCTCATTGATGTTGATTTAAAGTGTGTCAATAATTAATTAGAAAAATGATTTAATGCATGAACTTATTTGAAAGGGAGGTCATGGAACCATATCAAGGTATATTCTTTAAGATTTGATAGAAATAAATTAGTCAATAACTTATCATTGGATATATACTCTAAAATCGGTGCATGAAAGCCCTAGAGGTGTTGCTCTATATTATATTTACCATCACATAATGCTAGATTAGGTGCCAAAAATATTATAGGTAAGGGATATGATAATATATCTATGGATAATGGATTATGTAATGATGTGTGGGAATCAGTCAAATGGCCCAATATATAATAACATTGTTGCAATTTAGAAACCTTAGTTTGAATATAAATAATCATTTACATAAGGATATAAACATTATTTAAGCATAATAAACAATAAATTAATGGATGGTGTCACATGAGTAACCATCCTAAGAGGTTAAAAAATATCTTTTATAGGGATAGGCATTAAAATCTATTGAAAATATTGTGTTTCCCCCACACCATGGATGAGCATCATAGGTGTAACCATAGGTGTAGACATAAGGATATTAGCAACATGTTTTAATGTTTTTGGATTCATAAGAGAAACATCAAACAATAAAGTTGTTTGAATGATAATCAAGTATTCTTTAGATTTTAATAAAGTAATATAATATTTTTGACAATATATCTCATTTAAGCATGTGCAATAAATACAAGAAGTATTAAGCAACTAAGGGATAAAGAGAGAATATCTTATTTGTTATTATGTTTTGGACTATGGTAGTGATTAGGAGTTGTCATGGGGATGTATTAAAAATCTAAACTTTATTCATTCTGTATTTTGACTATTTTGACCTTCAGATAGTTACATCGATCAAGGATAGTAATGTCAATGCATATGCTTGTATCTGATATAAGTGTACAGTGAGAGATATACATAAGAGTGACTTTAAATTTAGACTAGACCTACACTATCCCTTGTGTAATTATTTTATGCCTCAAATTATGTTCTCCTATGTTTCAGATCTAGATAATAAGTGACCCTAGTTCCTTTGCATGCACCTATTTCAACATGGTAAAAAGAGGTTAGTAACATGAGTTGAGTTAGCCCTAACAACCCTATTTGTTTCCAAGTTTACCTATGTAGCCAATACTCCTAAGCAAGCCTTAGACTCACATGTAGTTTTCTCTCCTATGAATTTGTGTGAAATTGTAATAGTGTAACTATATGCTCCTTCTCCTAGTAACCCTTGGTACAAGTGATGCAATAGTACATTGACCTTTTAAATGATTTAGATATTTAATTCAGTGTTGTGAAATTTTATAGCTTGAAATAAATAATACTTTCTTATTATAGAGTTGCCTTATCAAAATTTAAGGTCTATTAATTATAACATAACCTTTATATATATAGGAACCTTTTGACTTGAATTATAACCTAGTGACACATAAAAATCCAACCATAAGATGGGAAAAGAGGGCTAACAAAAAGGTCACAAAATGAAAGATATGGAAGAAGATAAAAATATAAGTTTAGACAATTATGTCAAAGATTGACACTAATGTTGATGCTAGTGTCCAGGATGGATGTAAGTAGGGATCTCTGACATACACTGGATGAAGATAATTAGGCTTAGCACATATGCCCAAGGGGCATGTAAATCAAGTGAAATAAGATAGAATCAAAGAGGTCTATGAGAGACTACGTCATTAGATGTCTAATTCTTAGTAAAAAGGTATATACATACAATAAGAGTATAAATATTGTGCTTGCATGAAAATAGGTGTCTACATTTCCCCTTTTAATCTATTAATTCAAGAAAAATTGGAATTACTAGTTTAAAGGGAAAAAAAATGCATATTGTGGTGTGAAAAACACACCTTGTCTTTACTTGAATTTTTCTTGAATCTCTCATTTTGAACATTACCTACAACCAAGCATATGCTAAAAAGGTAAATCAGCATATATAATCTATATGTGAGCAATACTAAACATTAGCATAAATAAAGAGCATGGATAGAGTACATGTGTATGTGTCATGTAGTAATTTTTTTTTAGAATGCTAAAAACTAGAAAAGTAGATAGGGGCTTGAAACATCATCCATATTTTGACCAGGAAGATGAGTAAGTCTAAAATTTGTAAAATGTGTTTCAACATGGTGGTGTTGTACCTAGATTATGGAGAGTTAGGAGGTGATCATGCCCCTAACCCAAAATAGGAAGAGTGGTGTTTCACCCATAGAGAGTATCATTTCTTGACGAGCACAACTCAAGTGTAAAAGATATGTATATGTATAGCTCAGTATAGAGTGAGTGATGTAATAAAATTAACCAAAAAACTTGATGATATTGGATGATTTAATCTCTCCAATCATACCAAAAGGAAGAACCAACTGTTGCAGGTAGGTAAGGCTCAATACAGTCTGTGGATTCTTGATTGAGGTATCAATACGTCAAGATATCAGTATGTAAAAGTTTTGTGCTATGGTAACATAATAAAAAGAGTTTTGGAATTTTGAAAGTGATTTGGATTTTTAGATATTACGCACACATTGCATAGCATATTGACGTTGGATGTGTCTCATGCTAAATTTGTGTATAACAAATGGTACCAATGTATCAAAATTTGTCACAACTATGAGTTTGGATCATATATTATGTATGTTTTTACCAATTTGGAAAATATGTAAGTGTGGATAACATGATTCCAAATCATGCCTCCACTATATATGAAAAAACTTTAAAATTTGATATAAGTACCAATATGGAAGACATGTTTCAAAAACATGCCCCCGCTATAAACTAGCGATGTTAAATATTAAATTAGTATGGAGAACATGATTCCAAAGCATTTCCCCACTAAATTTGAGAACTATGAATGTGTGGAATCCATGTCCATATGACATACCCCCTTTTAATCTAAAAATTGACATAATTACCACATATGAAATGAATGGGGAGAACATGCTTCCAAAGCATGTCCTCACTATAATCTGAGAATTGTGCCAAATGTGTTTGATTATGTAGAATATTTTTATAAACATGCCCCTATTAAGATGGGCCCCATTTATGAAGGAAAGGATATTGTGTATGTTGGTCATCTCTTTTCAAAACAAAATGAATGAGGTGCTTAATATAATTTACTTGATATTGTTATAAAAGTATTGTGGATAATAACTTGTAACATTATTTCTGGTAGTATTTGGAATGTAGTAGGATATTTGTGTGTAGCAAAAAATTTAGTGATTTTTTGAAATGTTTGAAAATTTTCAAATTTGGTATAATTTTAAGGGCTCATTATGTATATCCCAACACAACTTACATTTTTACATTTGGATAACCGGGGTTCAAGATATGCAGATTTAAAGTTGGTGCCAAAGTGTTATATTGGGTTAGTTGTAATAGAATTTTGAAATCATTTGCATTTTGAAAATTTTGTGAATTTTGATCTCTGATTCCAGATAATAAATAATTCCATTTAGAATATCTTCTCATTCAATGTGATTTGATGTGCTCTGTAGTGCCTTAACTAGCCAATATTTTTTTGAGCTGGTAAGTAAACTTTTGGTAATTTATTGGTAAATTTGATTTTTTTTTAATTTGCATTTTGAGTATACTTATAGGAATTTTTCATAGGAGGTTTTATGATTGTGTTAGCATCCTAAATGATTGCATTGTCACCTCAATGCAAGTGTCTAGTTTCAGATGCTAGCATCTAATGTTTTCATCTTGTGTAGATAGTAACGTCCAATGCTTCTATCCTATATGGATGCTAGCATCTAATACTAATGTATATTTATTTTATGTATGATTAATTGATATTTATACATTTTTCATCAAAATATTATTACTAACAATTTTTTATTTTTTATTTCTTGATTGTAGAAGGATGTTCATATTTGAGAGTTTTAGCATGGTCATCATTATTCAACATTAGTAGAGATGGGTCTGGATGTAGCTGACTAGGTTGTTATTTATCAAGTGGGATTAGGGCATGTGGGCTATTTAGGATAAATCTTGTATGATATCCACCTCCTCACAATCTTAGTAGAGAGGTGGAATATAGATACATATACCTTTTGGCTCCTTATTGGTGAGATGATTGTTCTCTTAAAGGATGTATATTAGATTTTTTGATTTCTAATTAGGGGTGAGAGAGTTTAGGTTGCTGGAAATGGTATCCATATTTATATTTAGCGGTCCCATGTATATTTTATTTATTATAAAGATCCTGATGTGGATCCAAGCAGTCTGGTTTGGTTTGATGACATTATTAAAGGTGATGTTCCATGGCTATGGAAGTTTATTTATGTGTTACTAGAATCATTTATAGCTATAGAGGTATTTATGAGGTCATAATATACTATCCCACTTATATAGGGATCTCTACATGTTTACATTGGAGAGTCATAGTGGGGGTATTGGAACGGTGATTATATTGCATGTCTAGGCTTATGTGCATATCACACTAGTATGAATAGTTGGTGGTCACCTCCCTAGATGGGCTCATCCATAATTTTTTAATAGTGGTGGGTGTTACCACATGGTAGACTTCATACCATGATGGAGTACTAGATTATCTTGGACAAGTTATATCTAGATCAAATTATGTGTCATCCTTATAAGACTTTTTCTAAGTGGACTGATGATGGCCATGAGTTATAGAGGGTCCAATTTAGTATGTGGTTGATTGATAAATTTCTTGGTGTGTATAGGTTATTTAAGTATGACCAATTTTTAAAGTAGTTTGGGATTGACTAGGGAGTCCCCTTAACATAGTATCCATGGTATTAGATGGTACAAAGTGGTCATAGGTTGCATGATAGGCTAACACCTATTACTGTAGATCTATCCCCATACCCAGTGATGATCTAGATCCCATGGTTTCCCTAGTAGTAAGGATGATGTGGGGTATAATAATGGGTATATGTAGTGGTGGGGTGGATCCTGATGACCTTTATTTTATCCTATTGTAGTTACAGCTCTAGGTGCCATTCCTATATCATAGGGTGGTGGCAAAAGAGAGATAGGTGATGAGGCATGAGATGATACCCCTATAGGACCAACACCAGTAGATGAGTTGCCCATTAGTTCCACATGTGAGTACCATAGTTTTTAATTTTTAAATTTGATTTAGTTATAAAAGTATTTGGTTTTTATATATATTTTTAATTTGTGTCATATCTAAAATGTGTGTAGGTAACCAAGAGTGGTCAACCATGGTGGATTGGGTGATTAAGACCTTACCCATAGTGTACCTATAGACATAGTAGGACATGTATTTATTTATATATATATATTGACATTATCGATGCACATGTACCATTATTTGATCCTGTTGTGAGAGTTGTGGCAACACACCATACTATAGCCACAAAGTGCAAGGAGTTATATGTAGAGTTGGATAGATAGGACATCCCATAATGGAGTTTCATTGAGATTATGTAGAAATTCATTGAGTTATATTATGATTTGAGACAAGATCACAAGGATATAGTGTGGTATCTAGGTGCTTTCAAGTAGAAAGTACACATGATATCATGTGCAAGGGCCCTACAATTTGAGCCTAGTACATCTACCTCTAGAGGTGTTGGATTTGTAGATGTTGATAGTGATGAGGATTATATCCTAGGGGATATGCCCCCTACTTATGATTGATATTCTTGGTTGTAAAAATATTGTATTGGGTTATATATGGCATTGCTCACATGGATTTTATTTGGTATCAAATATATATGCATTGTTTGATGCTCTATTGGTCATTATGTAGTTTGTTAATTACATTTATTTAAATGGTTTATGTTAGGGGTTGATAAATTTTTGTAATGAGTATATGTATTTTTGATATGAATGTATTATATTAGCAATAAATAAATCACTGTAGGTAATGGAATCTAGACGGATATAAGAAAGCTTGACTATAATTCTCATATGGAAAAGGGACTACATATTGTGTTTCCATAATCATCTATAAAGTATATGTATAAATATCCTATGAATCTATATATATCTATTTGGGTACCCATATCTATTGTGTAAGTTTACCTTCTACATATGTCTCTTTATGAAGGACCTGATAGACCAATGGTTCCTCAGTAGAATCAGTGTGGGGGAGATTAGTCTTGGGAGAGAGTACACTAGGAACAAGACTTATACTAGAGGTCATATTATATGAAGGGTGATGGACCATGTGTTCCTCATAGGGTTCAACATGGGCTGTCTTAACCTTCTTAGATGAGCCTCTAGGAGAAGTATGTGGAATAAGTCTTGATATGTCTTTGTGATATATAATAATACCATGATCGACTAACTATATAAGATTTTTCTCAAGAGAAAAACACTCATTATCTTGATGACCATTAATACCATGGTAAGTGAAAAAGTGTTGTCCTTTTACATTTTAAAATTTGTGAGGTGGGTAATGTGAATTAGGAGGGAGTCTGATCAATCATTTCTCCAAAAAAGTTCAAAATATGTCATGTGGTCTATCTTGGTACCAATCAAATTGAAGAGGCTACCATTTTGGAGTAGTATATGGTCTAACTATGGGAGATACTCTATAATCATGTTCCTCTCCTTTATTAAACACATTTATTATTTATTTTGTGACATATGGTGTTGGTTACGTATAAGGATTTTGAATTCATTCAAGAGGTTTTGTAACTTGGCTATTTACCTTGGAAACAATATTTTTACCATGTGTGGGTTTAAATGGAGAAATGGGTAACTTGGTTTGTGGGTTCATTAGAGTGCACACATATTTGTGTACATCCCAATATAAGATCTCAAATGAAGTAAAGGGATTATGCAATGCTCTTTATCTTATTGGAGAAATAAGACCTCTTCTAAATATAAATTGTATTTCCAAATCTAAGGGTGCGTAATGTAAGGAATACTAAACAACCTTAAATCAAATAATATAATCTTATATAGGCTCATTTTCTATTTTTGTAAATGTTCAAAAATGTTCCAATGGTAATTTAGGTAATGTATAATGATGAAAATGTGATATAAATACATCTTCAAGTTGTTTAAAAGTTGATAATGAACCATTTGGCAATGTATAAAACTAGTCAAGAGCCCCTTGGTTTAAGCTTAAAAAAAAGCCTTTAATAAAGCTTTCATTTTTGGCCCAATGTTCAAAAGAGTGTGTATATTATTTAAATTAATAATAGGATCCCCTTGACCATAAAATGAGGATAACTTAGGCATAACAAAGTCTTAATGATAAGGGTAATAAAATTCATCCATTGTAATAGGTTGCTGTGTTAATGTATTCTCCTCAAGAATAGCTTCATGAGAAGAAACTTACAATTTTAGAGTATTGACTTATTGTTACAAATCTCCAATGGTAGTCATAATAGATACCATGTCATAATAAGAAGTTGAGGCTTTCGATATTGGTTGTAATCTACCATTCGTATAAAACATAGGAATGATGAGCTCTTTATTATTTTCTAAAGTAGGCTCCTAACGTGATTTTCAATATTTGGTAAAGGAACACTCATGTCTACAAATGCAGGTATATCTTGTGGAATAACACAAAGTTTAATATTATTATCATTTTAAGGTGATACATTGCTTCAAACTTTGTGACATATTATATGATTAGGAGGTGTAATTTCATTTTGAGGCACACCCTCCTTTTGAGAATAAAATTTAAAGGAGGAAATGGAAGAAACATTGGCTATGTCATATACCACATTAACATATGTAATATGT